>JAZGTH010000088.1:700000-1237500 GCA_036877525.1 Chromobotia macracanthus | reverse complement strand
TTCTTGTGTTCCTTGAAAGAACTATTCACACAGACTTTTCAAACATCAGTTATAATTATACATGAGGAACAACTGGAGGAACACAAAGAAAGACTTGTAATGCAATGTGACATGGATTTAACATCAGTGCACTGGTTTATATATTTCCAATCAATCTGTTCCACAGATCAAGCAGAGGATGAGTGCAAAAGCTGATGTAAAACATGTCAATGTGCAGCTAGATTTACTCAGCACAGCCATCCAACCCCAAACTCTTGACATCAGCTGTTCTACAGCGTTTGAATCTGGATGTGTCTAGAGCCAAACGAGATGTTGTAGACAAACAGCTCTACATGGGCTGCTCCAGAGGCAATGTTTGAGTAAGAAATAGAAATATAACTGCATTTGATGTGGATTAATTAGGTTAGAAACAACTAGCTAATGTGAATATTTCTTGGGGTGTAAACACTGGGTGATTAAGAGGCTGATGTGTAGCATACAGTATAGACAGAACCTGAGTGATAGAACGTCCATCTGAAAACTGCTTCAGCTTTCTGTAGCCACAATGAATGCTTCATTATTTCAAACCATGTTTGTGTGGTGCTGTACATGAAACATTAACCTCACTCAACTGTACACACTGAAAAACAGCAAAAAATGTGATCCAGTTCAACGTTTTTCAAACGACAGCTTTATGTTTGTATTCAGCTGAGAATCAAAATCACATCTGAGATGAATCCATAATGTCATATTCACTGTAAACATCCACACTCCCCTTCACATGAGAATCAAAAAGAACATGTCTGAACATACAGAAGATTAACATGCTGTTCTCTTGTTTTTTAAATATATACGCAATTAAATCACATTTATAAATTAATTTCACATTTATAACAATTCATCAATGAAAGGAACTAATAATAAAACTAATAAATATGAAAACTAGGAAATTTTATACATAAATATAATATTGCAACCTGATATTGTGCATATCGCTGGAACGATTATATTTCAAAACAACCAAAATATTAGTGAAGTTTGTGGCTGGATTCTACAGGAAGTGATGTGTGTGTGTGTGTGTCCGAGGCAGGTACAGTTTTTCTATCTGCAGTGACATCATCAGATTTAGTGGGGTTCACATTTTGCTCCTCGTGAATGTCTTCTGAGCACTGAAACAGCGGATCTCCCTTCACTTTCTCCACCACTTCTTTCCTTTCATCCTGTTTTGATTTTGTATAACACAACAAATATGCTTCACAGACCCTTTCAAGTATTGGCAGTGCATTAAACTGTAAAAAATGACTACCACTTGTTCAATATTCTAGATTTCAATTTGGATGAATTAACAGTGACATCTTACTACACTGTTGTGCTGTGAGCGGGAGAGTGTCATCCTGCATTTGGGTTTTGCATGCAGGTAAGATCAGAACAAATTCAGGTACAAAGACCTTTTCCCTGTCGATGTCTCCAAATACACAAACAGGTTTGAGCAATGGCAGGTCCTGTATGTCCCATGTGTTCTTCCTCTGAAATTCTAACATTTATTACTGATATTTTACCCGGGGCTAATCATTCAGGTAGTGCATCTGTCACAGTTCAGGCTGGAATGGAAATCTAATCTTTGAACTCGGAGCAGATTTTGTGGTTTGTGCCTCAGTGCAGCTTTTACACTGAAATTTATTTGTACATGCATTTAGAAGCTGTCTGAACACTAACAGATGTTCTTCTGCCTTTCCAAAAACTCATTTAGATTTGCTAAGCAATTACAGATTCCAGCACACATGACTGTGCGCGAGTGTACGCACAGCCATTTATGTGTGTTATGTGTGGTATTTATTTTTGGTCAAGAGAGATTCTGTGGTTATACCTAGCTTCGTTCTTCCTCGGATTTGAGATCATTTGTGCCTCTATTGTATGCGTTTATCTGTGTGTAAAAGTGAAAAATGTAGATATTCATTTATTTAATTTACTTTTTGGTTGCTCATGTTGCGTGAATAAAGGAAACTCTTTGGACCTGCCCCTGGACTTCCAAGCAGCATCTGCTGCTCTTCCTTCGCTCTGAGGCGCAGAAGCATCCTGCCCACCTTTCAGAAGTTTTCTGGAAGACACAGAGCTGCCGCTTGACTAGAGGGGACGACCTGATGGTAAAAATGAACTCTGACTTTTGTTCAAACAGCAAAATATATTCCAAACTTTCCTGCCTTACAGTCATAAAACTTTACAAGCCAGTGTACAGTTCTTTTGTTAAGCACGGTGGAAGTATCCATGCATGAGTGTTTTATCCTCACTGTCTCACGCTCCCTATCAGACATCCGACTCGATGCTTGGCATCTTCTTGTAGACACGGCGAGCGCCCCCTGCGCTCAACGCTCTGGGGGCAGTGTATGTGCCAACAGGGGGAGGGGCTACATAAGGCATGACATGCTCGGTGTAATAGAGGTCAGGGGTCACCAACCCAATGCCAAGCATGCTGCTGTCAGCCTGGCCTAATGTGAGCGGCACCAGCTGCTTATAAATGTCTGTGGAGCTGTGGCCGTGAGCCAGACGCTGGTCATCACGGAGCGTCTGGAGAAAAGGGTTTTCTGTTGGCCGGTTTGGATACATGGACTTGCTGCGGCGTCCAATCCCAAGTCCGCTCACGCCCACCCCTGCGAGTGTGTGGTTCAGATGTGCTGACTGATGTTTTGAGGGCTTTTCTGGGATCAAAGTCGATGAGGAAGCTTTAGCATGTGGAGTGTTGTCTTGCAGGCTGACACGACGTGATGAACTCTTTTGGGGCAGGTTCTCGTAAGAGTGCTGGCGAATGATTGCGTCCTCATTCTGGTAGTGGCTAATAAGACCATCACCTTCCTGGTCGCTCTGGGGAAGATAGGCTGTGAAGGAAGAATTAGGCTGTGGAAGATATGAAGCAAAGGCCCTGTCAACACTTCCACCTCTAATTCCCCTTCCATCTGGATGGAGGAACTGATCTTCGCTGATGTCGTAGAGGTTTGCGGTGTGCAGACAGGCGTCGCAACGGTACTGAGGGGAGCGCACAGTGTAAAGCCCGGAATAACCGGACACCTTTGACAGGCAACTGCGACAGTGTGTCTGCCATGGATCCTGAGCAGAACCAGGTCCAGCGGCGATGTTGCCTGTTCCCCCAGGCTTTCCGTACGTGTTGTATTTTTTATCCTTAGCTATTGCAGTTTGCATCACATCCGGTTCATGGGCCTGGGAAAGCAGAGTGCTGTTGAGCTGCAGGACTGGCGGTTGCTCAGAGGAAGAGGGTGGGCGGTGCTTGTTGTCACGGTGATTGCTGAAGATATCTGGGTAGTGTAGTCCGTGTTCCTGGTCAATGGAGTCGATGGTATATATCTGACTCCCCTGACTGCTCTGAGAGCAGATCTGAGCGCTGTGGTTGCTCTGTTGGCTGGGCTGACTGTGCAGCGTGGAAAGTTCCACATCACTCAGGTCTCGTGGTAGACGATTCCTTTTTCGAAGTGTCTCTTTTAACTTGTGCTGCTTTTGTACGTCCACTCGGCCCGAGCAATCAGATATATCAGAGTGGGCAGGCGCGTCCTCAGGTAGGTATCGTTGGCTCTTCATAGGTAAGGTCTCGGTTTGCGGTGCAGCAGATGGAGGGGAATTTTCCTCTGGGCCTTGGGCCTGTCGTAACGTCTCGACGGATTTCTTCCACAAAGCACGCGGTTTGGAAGCGGGAGGTCGTGTTGTCTCCCCCCCGCTTCCGGAGCCTCCATTTCCAGAAACACCTGGCTGAGCATCCGTCAGGCTCAGGGCATGTTGTCCTGGCAACAGAGTGTTATTAAGTGGCTCTTTGTGACGGTTGCTGAGCATGGTGCTGGTGTTGCTATGGGCTGCATTCATCTGGGACAGGTTGTTGCCTTTTCCTCCACCCATAAAATCCAGCAGAGCCGAAGAATTAGGCAGAAGACTGCTCACAGGGCGTTTGGGCGATGTAACTCCAAGGGTGGTGATCTCTTTTGCAGATTTCAGAAGGTGCAACATGTTGGCCTGTGGGCTAAAGTCCAACTCCGGGGGTTTTTTCATTTCAATATGGACTCCGTGAATACAACTCCAAATCCCCTGTACGCAGAAGGGAGAGATTACAGTACAGAACTTAAGTACATATGCGGAATTTAACAACAGAAAAAATACACAGCACAATATTTCTCAATACAGCATCACAACACTTGATGTTATAGCTGAGTCCGGAAACACTATGAGCCGACAGAATAAAATCATCATCCTTCTGTGACAAACAACCACATCCCATTCTAGAGACAGTGGCTGCTGCTTTTACAGTCTGTTATACAAGCGCTGTCTTATTTTGCTGAAAAAACCTTTGCAAGCACATAAACACTGATGATTGCTTCAAAAAACTGTGGCAAACAGGTGCCGTGACATACACAGTTAATATGTCAAGATAACGGGAGCCTTAAAAGACTAAATCTCTCTAGTTATTTACTGTAATGTTTACAGTACGTACCCTGCTGATGGTAAAGAGGATTCCTGGCTGACCAGAACACAGCCCGGTGAAACAGTACCGCAGCCTCCAGTAGAAGAGATGCTCCCAGACAAAAGTAATTAGCGACAGAGCCATGGCTGCCGCTAGCATGTAGAAGACGCCAGCCATGTTATCCACATCCAGCTGACTGCTCATCACCTCATTCTTCTCATTATGACAGATGCCAGTGAGCCACTGAGCCTCCAGCTCCTCCATCTCACCTACAAAAACACAAAATCACACACACAGATAAACACTGACTGACACGCTAGATGTGTTCCTGACTCTGGTGTGCTGCCTGCATTTTGAGCTGCTTATATGCACTTCTGATGCACTGGCTGTTCAAAAGTAAGCAAAAAAATATGCTGGTCTTATAAGATACCCAGTTTGGCAGAATACTAGAAGAAGGATCCTTCCTGTCTGATTAGACAATCCCACAATGCAATGAACCAAGCTGTGAAGTTCAATGAAATCGGATGGAAAAAAATTAAACTGTTCTTTTTTACACTTTCATCTAAACTGAATTCAGATCAGTCATTTATAAGGCTCCAGTTCATTTAGGACCCCCCTTTAGAAGGTACAATAGCTGCCTTTGCAGACAGAAAGTCATTTCACTACGGTTTGTAATGTTTAATACGTTTAAACAGGTGAAAAATAACAGGAAAACATTTATACCATCTCCAATAATCCCAAGAATAGCAAGGTCCACCAGTCGTTTCCAGTAAGATCCCTTTTGTAGGGCGATTCCATATCCTGTCGTGGCAAAGATGTAGCCACTGCCAATAGTCACCAGTTTACATCCGTCATCACGTCCCGCCATATAGTTCAACACAGCAGCATCGTATATGAAAGCATCCAGTTTACTGCATGAATCAATGGGACACAGTCAGTGACTTCTGAATGATGCGTGACGTCGCGTCACACAACTGAAAATCAACAGTATATTGACCAATAGCAAAAAAGTAAAACTATTTACAGTGTTTACAGAACATATTAAACCTGGAAACATATTTAAACCTTAAAGAAACAGTTTGGAATTTTTAAAAATAATGATGAAAAAGGAACATTATCAACAAATAAGGAATATTTAGAACTGAGCACTCTTTCAGGTTGCTAATTAAGCAAATTTGTGACATCCCAGAAATATTCTCTAAATGTTGGCTAACATTCTCTAAATGTTCTCTCAAAGTTATAAAAACATTCTTGCAGTATCATTAGTAGAATGATTTTTTTAACTTTATAAATCGTACATCAAAATGTACATTTTTTTAATTGTTAGTGTAAGATTTTAAAAACATTACAGGAGTAAAAATTATTATCTATTTTAATTATTATAAATCTTATTTTAAACATTCTTATAATCAAGCAATAAGGTTAATACAATGTCATTGTATAATACAAAAAACGATGTAAAACTAACGTTGTAACTAACGTACAACCAAAAATTGTTGGCTGAGATTGATCATGTGGTCGGGTTTGTTGTATTCACTGAGGCACACAGAATTCAACAACAGTCTCAGATCATGCTTGGATCACGTTTGTACAAAACCTGATGATCCATGTTGAGTTCATACTAGCCTCAGTGCATGCTAACATGAAAACTCAAAGGGCAGATGCTAAGAAATACAGAATTGTTGAACTTTTCACTTAAATATTATACTGATAACAATTAAATTACTGAAATGACGTAATGTAACAAGATTGTTAACATGGAGACTTTTGAAACCATCTGTATATGTGGCCTGATGCCCCAGTAAACAAGTTTGAGAGAGTTTTAAATAACAACATGAATGTTATTATATATAACAACATGAATGTTATTATATATAACAACATGAATGTTATTATATATAACAACATGAATGTTATTATATATAACAACATGAATGTTATTATATATAACAACATGAATGTTATTATATATAACAACATGAATGTTATTATATATAACAACATGAATGTTATTATATATAACATCTAAATAAGATTCATGTTAAATAATAACACTAATATGCAAATGAATAACATATCCCAGCCGTACCCAGTCTTAAGGCTGACCAGTGCATCCTGGACTCCAGTCTGATGGTATTTGACCATGTACTGATGCATGTCTGGATAATTCTTCCTGATGTTTCGCTCTGTGCTGCCGTTAGGAACGGTTCCAAAGCGAAATGGAGGCGAGTACGAATAGGGACTTTGAAACTATAAATAAGATGAAACATATATTCACTACATAGAATGACTGTGAGCAGAGAGATACAGGAAGAGAATCAAGAATCTCAGGCACTCTCGGTTGTAAATATACATATAATGATGTAACGGCCCTTTTCTTCAAATCTGGCTGCTGTCAATCAAGGCAGCTGACAAAACAATTGTTTTGCCAGGTAACCTGAAAAACATGCTTCTTCTGGTTAAATCGAAATCATCTGGTTGTATTCAAGTCAAAGAAATGATTGATTATGACTGAATCAACATGAATGCATTAGGTTACATCAACTGAAGTCATTTTTAAGGGTCAGATGAGGTAAAAATGTAATATTTTGAGGCTAAAGCCTCAATTTCTATGCAGAAAAAATTCAGCTGAGATGCTACATTGATGGATTGTAGGAGTTAGTTGGTCAGATCGCTGTTTTGGGCATTACAAGACCTAGTGCAGAGTCTATCTGTTACCTTTCTATCACTGAGACCTGTGACCTGGTCCACAAACTCTTCCTGGATCATAAAGGCAGCCAGGTTGGCAGTGTAGCTGGCCAGGAAGATCACGGCGAAAAAGGCCCAAACAGACACAATGAATTTACTTGTAGTGCCTCTGGGGTTCTGTACTGGGACTGAGTTGTTGAACACCAGACCCCACAGCAGCCAGATGGCTTTCCCGATGGTGAAGGAGGGTCCATGAGGGTCTTGAGAAGAATAAGAACTCAGTGAGGAGCAGCAGGAAGTTTTAATAACTGTGGTTGTTTTTAACAATGTTTAGAGTTCTGATGTTCCCTTTTGAAACTGCAACCACTCTGCTCTGGTTAACATGAAAAGCAGAGCTTGGTTGAGTGTGTGGCTGAGGTTTGTGTTTAATACCTTTGCCCTGCGCCAGGTTTCTGTTGAAACCAAGTGGACTGATGAACTCGAAGAGGAAAACAGCGATTGCCGTGACGATGAGTAACATAACAAACATCATCACCCACACTGAAGCACTGAAGGGTTCTGTGAGAGAGAAAGGAGAAAGCTCAGGGGGGAATGTGGAGATAAAAACACAGATTCCGGTGGGAATTCAATTATATTACTTGATCTGTTACCTAGAAACGCAGAAGGTGACACTGTTCCGTTGCTACGGGAAACCATCACGCTGATGCCAGTCTCCACGAATGGGACGGAGAAGTCGATGACCTCTGAGCGTTCTTCATTTATAGTCAATGAGCCGACGGCCATAACTGCCTTTTTATAGACAACCTGCAGAGCACAGGAGAGAAATGAGCGAAACTAAAATACATATAAAAGCAGAGAGATGGACATTAGATATGATACATAGACAGAAGACAGACAGACAGACAGACAGATGTGTTTGTGCATAGGTGGGAAGACTGACAACAGTTTGACAATTGACTTATTAGCTCGTGTAAAAGGTTCTAACCTCTCCCACCATGCCGTTCCACACGTTATTGATCTTCTTGCCGTGTTTGCCGTTGGTGACCAGGTAAAGGTCATAGGTGAACTTGACATTCCTGGCGATCTTCTTCAGGATGTCGATACAAAAGCCCTTGCAGCACTGTTTGATGTAGGAACCCTCTGTTGTGTTACTGCAGCCCATACAGACAGAGTTACTGAAACTGCTGATGCAGTGAACATCTGAAGATAAACATTTATTCTGTTTGAAACCTCAATCTAATAAATCGCCAATACAACATTCAAAAATCTGAGTGTTAACCACATTAGAAAGGGCAAATATTCCCATATTTCCTGGGAAAAGAAAGCTCTCCGGCTAAAGGTTAACACAGACAGAATTTTTAATGTCTGGGATATATGCTGGTCCACTCCAAACGGCTCTTATCTTCTAAAATTCTTCTTTAAAGTTATGCAACTCACTCTTTAATGTGTTTCCTGCATGGAACCGAGTTCCTCATGCAGGTTCCAGTGAGAATATCCACATCATCCACGATCACAAAGGGTTTCTCCTCAAGAGTCACAATGCTCAGGTGATTCTCATCAGCATCCATGTCACCAAATGAGTTATAACGTGGCCACACTGGAAACTTCAGCCTCAGCGTGTGGTTTTCCCAGCGGCCCATCTGAAGACACATGAACACAAACAGCAGTGCACAGATAAACAAGGATCTTCAGTTCAGATGTGTTCTTTGTGATTATCCAGAGAAGTTTGGGGATAAACATGAGATTTTCTGCTCACACACACAGTTTATTTAAATATGTGGTTTGGTCACAGATCAGAAAAGGACAAACACTAAACACTGATAATAAAACACAACTACCCATATAATCGTACATAGTTAGAATGGAGCAATTTAAAGGCTCATAAACTTTTAAAAGTGAAAGAAAACATCAAAGAATAACAGTACATACACAATATTTGTGCCATCGCTTGTTATGTGTGTTAAACACTTCTGCTGTTGGAGCATTTATCAGAACTTCATAATCAGTATTCTGATCATCTATGCAGTTTATATTTACATAAATCAGTGTTGATGTTTGGTGTTAGAAGCTTTTTTGTTTACTTTTTATATGATAAGCAGCTTTGTTTGATAAACAAAAAGTTGTGCGGTGCGAGAAACTATTTTTTACAATCGTTCTATGCATTCAAACCTGCATGTGTAATAATTATACAAGAATTAGAAAAGTGTTGTGAATGTTTTAAAGAAAACAGCTCTGGAAATATAAAAAAAACATATAACAGCATAACACGGAATGAGAATGGCTGTTTAACACTCTTGTGCTCTGTACGTCACACAGCATTGTTGTGTATTCCATCATGTTCACTTTAAGCTCTGAAAATGTGATCTGCTCACATGCTGTTCCAGCCCCGCTGCAGTGAGAAGTGATTAGTGTTACACACTTCTCACGATCACTGCAAGGTTTAACGTGTGTGTGCGTGTGTTCACACACCACAGGGTATTGTCAAAACACACAGCATCTAACACACCTCAGAGAAATAACTCATTAAAAGAACGTGCGATTGAGCAAGCGATTAGGAAAACAAGTGTGTGAAGCTCTGAGATAAAGCTGGAGAACATGTGAAATTCATTAAAGAGGAAGAGCACAGAAAAAGATGATTGTGAAGAAAATGAGCAAATTGTTTGTTAACAGCCAAAACAGAAACAAACCAAACAGACTAAAGTGCATGTTCAAATGTGACAGAGACACATTTGCCATGCACTCCAATCCAGTTTAATGCTGGAAACAATTCAGTAATAAATGAGTTATGAAACCATTGCCTTTATAAGGGGCATTTTGACCATTTTTGACTAAGTAAACAATGTTTGAAGTCTTAACGCATTCATATAAACCCCAGGGCGTGAAATGGGAAGTATAAATGAAATGTTCTTTCCCTCTAATAGTGTAGGCCACTGCGTTTTCACTGACTGCCACAAAAAGACTTCAAGCTAGAAAACAGAATATTGATTGTTTGGTTCCTGAAGCCCCTCACAGCCAGAGCTAATGGAAGAAAATGAAGATTGGGGGGATATAAAGATTAAAGGCTCTTTGTCTCACCTTCTCCCATTCTCTCTGTGTGTTCAGGACAATGATGACCAGTTTGGGGTTCACCTGATAGCCATCATCCATGAATGAGTGATCTCGACCCCCCAGATGGACTCCCATCATATATCTGTAACATACAAATTCCACAATACATCAACATCAGCAGGGTTATAAAGTTGCTTTTGGCTTGGAGAAAGCTAGTGTTAGAGTTATTTCTCACACTAGAGTTAGTGTGAGAAATAAACCTGAGTGAGCTCCCTATGGAAGCAGCATTTTAAGGGCCTCGTAGACAAGCCTCTGACAGAGGCATCTTAATTAAACTGCCTCCTTAAATACTTTATTTTAGCCACATTGTTGTGCAGCAACGCAGGTACACACCACAGAGAAGAAACTCCCAAAACACATTGCCATAAATTCTGTATGAGGAGAACAGAACGGTCATCATGAATAAATGTCATCTGATCATCAGTTTATTTTCATTTCATTTATTTTTTAAAGCTGCAGTCTAACTTCTGCCTCTCTGTCATCTCTGTTTGAAACAGAAAACTGCTGGTTACTTACAAAGTTACTTTCTTAATGTGAATGACAAGTTTAAATTCTAAATACAAACGCTGCAGCATCTACAGCACCGCACATGTAATATAGTAGCTGGATCTTCTTTCTGTTTACAGACGGACATTTCCCGTGAAATCCAACAAATTTATAAATCAAATTATAAATCAAATCATTATTATAAACTCACTGTTGTGAATCAGGGTACGATAAGGAGATAGTGTTGAACATGATCTGTCATGTTCTTGATCAATAAATGATATTTGTTCATTTTTAACCTAAAAAGTTACAGATTGCAGTTTTAATGCTTAGCAGAATCACGCCATCAGCTTAGCAACAATTTAATGAAAAACTTTATTAAAATCAATTGCACATTTTGTGGAACAGCAAACAGATCCTCAGACAGAAAGACGGTTTCATTCACCAAAAATGCTTTCAAACAGTTGTAGGCAAGTTTAAAAGCCTTTATTGAAATATAAGTGAAACATGCTCTAGTTGGGTAAACATCCATCCAATGTCAACTAAATAAGGTCTGATTTAACCCCATTAGGTGTTTTCTACATTATCTAGACATTAAAAAGCCTCTGAGAGCTAAAATGACTTGCACAAATCAAATCAATATTTGTACCAATAACAGAAAACTTACATGAGCCAGTAAGAACATGCACTGGTGCACCGAATGTCTTACAAAAGCATAAAGCGAAAATAGATATTCCTTCTTTGTATTTTTAAAAGACGCCCCCATGTTACTGTCTATGAAAATTACAGGTCAGAAGTTTAAACACTGTGCTCAGATCACAGCGCTGTACAATCTGAGCATTTTCACAGTCAACCTCATCTGCTGTCCACCTGAGAGTTTAATCAAACTGTTGAGTGAGTTCCCAAGTATCCATGTATCACACATCCATTTTAAGCTGGTCCTTTTTTAAACAAATCACTCAGATCAACTCTCAATTATGGCTTATTCTTTTAAAGTCTTGCTCTGTCTTTCTCCACCGGTCTGCAGTACTCCACCTCTCTCTTCAAACAAAGCCCTGCAGAACTGTGAGGATATTGTTGGATATTGTATGAAAAATTGTCTGTGATGTTCCTCAAGTGACTGCTTGAAATGTGACTAATTGTAAATGTTAAGTGGAATAAGCACCAGATTCATTAAATTGATACTGTGGGCCTGAGGTGTGGCAAAAGCATTTTAATATTTAAAGTCATCTGAACTTAACTTTTTCCTGACTTCGTTTCAGCTATAAATGGCACAATTTCCACAGGAAGGACCGAAAACACTTAAGTTCATAAAGCCTTTCTCTCTTGAAAAGGTGCTACATGATGCCATAGAAGAACCTTTTTGGCTGTCTGGTTCTACAAAAAAACCTTTGTTTTTTAAGAAACTTTGACTGAATGGATCTTTGGGGAATCAAAAATGTTCTTCAATGGCATCACTGTGAAGAACTTTTAAGAAGCTTTATTTTTAAGAGTGTACTCTGTCCTGGTTTCATTTGTCTGTATATTTTTCCATACAGCTCTGCATCACTGTTACTGTATGATTATATGTGTTTTCACTTTTTGAGTACCGTTTTCTTCTGCATCATTTTGTCATGTGGTGCTTTGCAAAGCCTCTAATAATGTGTTTGCTTCATCTTATACTGTGTTCTGCACTGCTGGACTCTGCACTTCTTTCAGAACAATTGCTCTGTGGCTTCGCTCACAAATGTGCTTGTTTGTGCAGACTTTGAGGGATGACCTTTACTAGATGCCGTCTGAGGGGTTCGCAGTAGTTTCCACTTCCTAATAATTGAAGCAACACCGCTGGGACACCCACAGACCTTTTCCTACAGTATTTGTTTAACATATATAGAAAGCTCTTTGGTCTTTATTGTCACAGCTGTCCTTTAGATTAACAATCTTAATTATTCCTACCCACCAGCAACACTTCCCTGAGTTACCGTTAGCAGAGATTACAAACAGGGAACATTCTTAAAACGTCCTCAAAGTTTTGTCAAAGTTCTCAAAAAGTTCCTGTGGTAACTCATTTGAACAATTTTACCGTTGTATATCACATATATTAAAATTGTTGTTCTTAAATTGTTAGTGCAATGATTTCAAAACGTTCCTAGAACTTTCAAAATAACATTTTTAATGTTTTTGTAACAATGAAAACGTTACGGAAATGTTCTTACAACCTAAAATTAGCTGGGTATGTTTTCTTGGCATTTGAGACACTTTTAAGTCAGTCTAGTTTGCAATTGTACACTTTAGTATGCTGCTAACAAAGACCTGCTGGGAAAGATGGCCAACAATTGTGGCTCCATTAGAAACTATTAAAACCTAACATGTATTTAACTACATCTAATCTCCGAATTATCTCGCAAAGAGTCACATGTACAAAAGCCATTTGAATCATTGCTTATGACATTTTACAAACCAGCTGTGAGATTAAATCCACAGGATGATGCGTTTATTTGAGACAGCTATGGTAAAAAAATATATTTTCATTTTTCTGCTATGCAAATCTTGAATATATGAATAAGACACAGACAAATGCACAACAGAAGTTAGTATGTGAGTAGCAGGTGTAGCTGTGACCCTGTTATCTATATTTCTGCTCAGATGTAAACTTCTTTTCTTCTTATGTTTCTGTTTCTTAATGAAATCCTGATGAGAGCGTGTCTGTGTTTAGAGCACAGCTGAGCTGATCTTCATTGTGTGTTATATAGAGAAGACAGAGATACGCCACTGAGCTTGTGTTATTCTGTGGAGTGCTTTGATTTGAACAGTGCTCTGCAGATGTATTCAGACTATTATCTCTTATTTAATTAATAGTTTGTTTCCGTTATCTGTGATACTTTCATTTCTAAGCAATGAAACACAAACTTAATGACTTTGTGATGTTGTGTGCTTTTGTATAAGTCAATGAAATTGAAATGTAATGACCAAAGACATCATGCAAATGTTTACATAGCCCAACAACACACAGCTGTGGATGATACAGTAAGCTAAGGTTCAACAAAATAAAACCAACATATATTTTGAATACAACACTTTTAAAAATGCCTGGTCAGGTAAATTATCTTTAGTTTGTGGGTTTGCTCAGAGAATGTGATCAATCATAATTCATTTGATAAATTAGCATAACGCATAATTCCTTTGATCAAAGTCAACTTACAGATATGACACAATTACCATACAGTTATCTATAGTATCATTATAACCTTTAACTGATTTGAATAAAGCAAACTCATTGTACTCTTTATGCAATAAATGTGAACTGTACCTCAAGCAGCATGTTACTTTTTAGGCTCTTTCAGCCAGAATATATTCAATATAATGAAAATAATGAAATAATGTTCATTAAATTGTATAATCAATATACAGTATAATGAAAGTGAAGGGTGAAAGTGAGGCTGTCAGAATTCTGTTTAACTTGCCACATAGCAACCACATAGCAACCACATAGCAACCACATAGCAACGTGCTTAAAGTCATTAGGAACACCTTGGCAACTGCACATCAGCACCCTTATATTCACCTACAACCCCTTTGTAATACACCAGCACTGACATATCCAACACAGCTAATGAAAACTGACCCACAGTTCTCATGTGCTTTGAGTGCTGAAAGACAATAAACATGAGGTCAACAACACAAGAAGGTCACAGCATAATGCTTCAGATTCAGTTTCAGAAATCATGACTTACGAGTGAAGCAGGTAAACAAGAGGAATCAAAGGACAGTGAGAGCTCAGGAAACCGTCTGATGGAGAACCGCTGAGCTGTTTAATGTTTTAAAAGTGTATCAAACATAGAAAATACCCTCAGATGAAGCCCTCTTACAATTCACTACCGCATCACTCTGTACAGTAAGAAGTGATTGATACAACATGAGAAGATGCACACAAAGCATGAATGCACTTCAGGGAAAAAACTTGTTGCTAAATGCATCTACATGTAAAAAAGCACTTAACAGTGCACACTTTCAAGGGAACAGAGCATTCCCGTCTCGCATGCTTCTTGAATGCTACACTAAATAAACTGCTTTAGGTTTGGTATAAACAACCTTAAGATCTCAAATAAATCACTTTGGCTTTAGAAATGAATCATGAGGCAGTGCCACCCAGAAATGACAAAATGACTCTCTTGAGTTGAGAGTATTTGTGTACGTTTTGCTAATAGCTTTGCATAAAGGCATAGACCCTACAAGCTGAATCATCTTCCCTCAGGGTCACTAAAATGCAGTTTATAATTTGCCCCATGTGTGACTGCATTAAACCTGAGGGAGATGATAGCAAAACACAGTAACAGCGCTGATGATAACACAATGTAAACACTCTTAAGAGTTAATGTGTCAGTCTGCTTCATGGGTCAAGGTGATAATGTTGCAGGTGGAGCTCATGAAGGCAGTCGTTCAGTTTTTGCCGGAACAGATACTGCACTCAGGTTGACAAAACACAGCGAAAATTCTTTGATAAACCAGGGAGAGTTTACACAGCTCTCCAAATAACTACAGGCAACCAATCACAGCCAGGGGTGCACAACACACTGATGACTTACAAATTAACAATATATTTATATTTTTAATTATTATATTGGTGTATTGTATTCTTCTTGATCAAAATGTGTCTGAACTGACCAATATTGTAAGTAATTAACACTTGTGTTTAAAACCTAAAAACACTGAGCTTAGTCAGGGTACAAGTCATGTTTAATCTAACATGGATGAAAACACGGCTATGAGCAGCGTCCAAACACTAACCCAGAGCAAAACTCTGTGAAAATGGAATTTGGCAAGAAAGTTTGCCAGCAGCTTTATAAAGAACATAATACGCAGTTTAACCAAACTGTGAAACTGATAATCTGACCTTTGCTGATGTAAGTATTGTAAGCAATACCAAATAAAGACATACAAACCACATCAATGTAAATCTGACAGCAGCCTCCTTACAGTAATCTGTGTTCAATTAAACAGTGTCTAGCCTGATTAAGGTCAGTTCTGCCCTCAGAGAGTATCTTGAAGTAAAATCCAGTGTTTACGTAACATCTTATCTACTACAGTACTCGCCTCCATCCAGTTAACGCTTTAACACAGCACAGACGTTTTCTTCACTGGTTATGATATCCCACAATCCTTTGCTGGATAAAAAAATAAAACTGTGTCTAATGGACTATTTAAAGACAAAAGCCAATTTTATTTAGCTCTTGCTCTTAAAAATGAAGGCGCTTCAAAGATGTCTTCACAGCGATGACAGAAGAACCAGTTCTGCTTCAGAAAGAACCTTTCAGTCAAACGTTTGTGCAACAGAAAGGTTCTGTTGAAGTGTTTTTTTATGGAAACATACAGTCTGACAAAAGAACTTTAAGGAACCCTTTTAATATGAGTATAGCCATTGTAGTGATGAAATTTTTGCTTGGTTATCACTGAAGCTCACGTGAATATACTCATTAGATGTGATGTTCTGAACCTCTCCAGCCAGAGTGAAAACAGTTGGTTTACAAGTTCTTTCACACCCAAAAGCTTTCCAAATCACTGAGTGTCTGCCAGTGATGCACTGTGACAGCTGCCTTGTGTTTCAAATTTTTGCACTTCATACACTGTATACTCTTATCTGTGCCATCCACTTTTCTAATCAGTTGTTGCAGCACACATTATAAAATAATGCCTCTCTCAACATCATATTTCTGTGCTTTGCTATATCAACAAGCAAAATGTATCCGTTCACTGATCTTGAAGGCATTTAGAAGGTTAATTCCAGCTCTTTGCACGTCATAAAATGTTCTCACACTGAAGAGTCTGCAGTGTCCCAGATACAGACAGCCTTAGCAACCAGCGAGAGATCAAAAGCAACACCTACTCGAAGCAGACGGATCTCAACACTGCAAACAGCTACTGATGGTAACCCATGGCAACTCCTGATAACTCTGCTTTCTGGAGAAAAAGCCACAGCAAGTGTTTACAGTAGAATTTGTTTCTGAGTACAGGGTTTGATATGGATGTCTTCCTGCTCAATGTAGACAACACAACAGCCACTCAGAGCAGAACTCAATCCAGTAATGGAGACATAAAGGGAATCAAATATGGCTTCCAAAATAGAAATCTTTGTGTGTCTTTTAATATCCAGCACCTCTCGAATGAAACAAGCAATCTGTTGCCTGAGAAAGATTCTTTTTTTGTCACTGCTAAAAGCAACAAGACCCAGAAACATTTGCAGACATGCCAAGAAAAGAAACATGAAGCAAACTGTGATTAGACGTTTTTATAATGTCACATAAAAGTGGTCTTTTGACTACACACTGAAAACCAACAAGATGACCATCATGAATTAAGGTTGAACATAACCTCTCTGTCAAAAACACTGTTGATCTGTTTAAGTGCTATTCTTATGTCTCAGTGCTCCCTCAGTCTAACTGAGCAGAAAATACACTCCTGAAATCTCTAGTACAGATAGACACGTAAAGACTCAGCATGCAGGCCCTGTGCAACTGTTGTGACTACAGAATCTAAAAATGTCAACACTGACGACATCAGTATTCAAAGTTTATATAAACCAGAGCCACATTCTGAACGATCAATACACAGAACTTACAGTTTTCTTCTACCAAGTGCAGGAGTTTGCTTACCTTCGCAGAGCACTCGCTGGTACCTCCGGCTTCTCTGATTGGCCATAGCAGCTAGCTGTTCCATCGGGTATCCGCCCTTCCTCTCGGAACATGGCAGCAGCCGCAGAGCTGATAATTCCCACGGCATCCTGCACGCGCGTCTCCAAGGGATAATCCCATTGGTCGTATGCCACAGATATCATCCCTGTAGGAAATGCTTCTGGGGTGTGTTCAAGATTTCCTGTTGTCAGACTTGGAACGATCCAAACAAACCCGGCTCCCGTGAGCCCGAGCGACCGGGCTTCATCAAAGACCAATGCCGCCTCGTCTTTAGAGCAGTAGAGCAGGATGACAGGTGACTGGATGCGTTTGAGCTGCACATGAGCCCTGTCCTCTGGTTCACCGACGCCATCCAGTGTCACCACGCTCTGGAGGTCCCAACGAACAAAGCTGTGGTCCACCGTGATGCGTATGGTGGCTATGAACTCCTGGTGACCTGGAAACTTGGTGGTGACCACAGAAAAGACATGCCAGTCATATTCCTCCATTATGGCCAGCATCAGCAGCGCCTCCTGCTGGAGGGAGGCCCCAAACTGGAAAAATGAAGAACTGGTGTCCTGGAAAAAAAAAAGAGAGAGAGAGTGAGAGAGAGAGAGATGGCAAAAGGGAGGGAAAGCCAGAAAGAACAGGTGGGGGAAGATACAGAAACAACGATTAACATTTAAGTAGGAAAAAAAACAGAACGTAAGACACACAGAAATATTACAATAAATACACAAAACTGAAAAGACAAACATAAAACAGCAAATCACAACCCCACATGTGGTTGGCAGAGATACAGATGGGGTTGTGAGAGATTTCAATGAACTGTTTCTGATGGTAAATAAACCTTTTTTGCGCCAATTTTTATAGGCGCAGCTAGGACCTATATAGGTCATTTCTGTTATGTTTTATCTTCTGAGCTCAGTAAAAAAATGAACATATAATAAGGTATTAGGTATTTCTATAAAAGGGCACTTCAGACAGAATTACACTCTGTAAAACTTTATTAATTAAAAATGAACTTTTTACACAGTGGCAAGAGAATTAATAGGACAGACAAAGATCTAAATTTAGCCATCCTTAGTGATGATTAAGAGTTCTTTTACTTTAAGCTGTCAGATCATGAAATGTACATATCATACTGATTTCTGTCATGTTAACAGGATGGAGTGTTTTTAGTGACAATAGAAACTACAACAAATCATCACATTACTGAGTAAATTCATTTCCGTTCTCATGTTTGTGCTGTTGTTTTTTCACCAACAATGATGTCACTTCCTGAAGGATGATGTCATTAAGCAACTGACTTTTAGTAATAATCTCATGCAAGAAATGATAAATTACTGTCTGCTGTTCAAAAAGCTCTCCTCAGCAGGGACTACCAGTGAATGTTAACTCATCTAATTAATATTTATGAGCCAAGTTGATGAGGTTTATAATGTGCCAAGCCCGGCTTAAACATTTTCATGGATGTAATTTTGCAACCAAAAAAAATAGGTTGTGGATCAAAAAGGCTGAGAACTCTGAAATAGAGGCAAAAAGGAAGAGCGAAGAGCCAGAGAGGCAGAAGAATGTCGTATCAGGAACAGACAGTGAGAAGCTGAGATTCCTGCACACTGTCATCCTGCAGTCACTGAGTGACTTTAAGATAATGTCTGCACCCTGGAGACGTGACAACTGGATATCTCACAATACACAAACGTGTAAACACGCAGCTTATAAATATCACACTTCACGCACTATGCAAACACACACGCGCTGATCTGTCCACCACTGCAGCGTGACAGGTTAAGTGCCACGCTTAAGCAAACAGTGGCGTACAAATAACCAGGTCAGAAGGAGGTGTTTGTCGAGGATTTGTTTCGCACCTCTGCAGCAAAAAAGAGGCCAAACACAATTTAATTTGCATGAGGGAAATTGATGCTCATCTAGTTCAACTAAATTGTAATTCACTGTAACCAAACCTACAGAGAAAATGTAACCAACTGCGCGTAACCGAGTCACAAAGTGGTGCATCTGCACAGATCCAAAACAGCGCGAGCACAAAACTTTACTTAAAGCAAACATTTCATGATCTAAAAATATATCACACAAACAATTCAAGAGATGTTAAAACTGTCCCACATACACTGATACACTGAAGAGTTGATAAATCAATGCAAATGTAGTGTTACACTCAACGTTTATGCTTCAGTTTGATGGTCCCAATGGCACAGCGAATGCAGCACTTCAGGGTGTAAACGGCTCTAGGATGAAACTGGATTAGTGGTGCACACACACACACAGAAAATCTCTGTCTCTTGTGTAACTGCACACAAGCACAGACACATGTAAGTATACCAAGATACACACACACCATGTCTAATCAAAACTTCCAGCTCTCAGAGCAGATGTAGAAACTTAATCTTACAGACTCACAAATACAAATCATTTTTCTGGGACTTGAGGTGCTGAGAGGTTTTTCTGTTTGGTTGGAGGTTGATAAGCAAGTAAAGAGGGCACAGAATTTAACTGGAGAGCTGCGGGCATACAGACAGAAACACAACAAACACAAACCATGTGTACACCTGGAAACAGCTTTAATCAGAGAGACTGTGAGGTCAGAGCACCAGAATACTCTTCCATTAAAGCATGTCTTTAGTCCTATCACACATTTATCAACATGTCGACCCTCTAATGTCTCACTTAATGAAAACACTCTTCAAATGCCAGTATTACACTGCAGTCATACTGCTCTCAAATATTTATTTGATATTTTCTCATTGCCCCAGCTCCAGAACGTCATGCAAATTTAAAAACAGAACAAAATTAAAAATCATATCAAATTCAAGAACCTTATAGATCTACTGAAGACTAAAAATGAGATGGAGAGAATCCATCTTGATGCCTGATCATAAAACATCCACACACTGTTATCACGCATGTGTCCATATTTGACAACATTCAGTTTTTAGACGTTGTTTTAACATTATTGCATTTTAATTCTGTAACATTCTTAAAACATTCCACTAACAACAAAGTTTGATATATTGCAGAAAAGTTTGGTATACTGATATATTGCAGTAAAAGTTCTACTAATGTTACTGCAAGAACATTTTAATAACTTTGAGAGAACTTTCAGATACTGTTAGCTAATGTTCCAAATGTTCCTAGCTGGGTTGCTGCTTAATCAATAAATCAAAACTGTCTTGAGAAGCAGCATTTTATGATTTTCTGAGACCACAGAGGGTGATAGTCATTCAGACCCAGCTGGATATTTTACCCAAATCTTACCCAAAAACAGGTTTAGCATTTTGATTTATCTGACAAAGTATGTTTTAGGTATGCATTTTATCAGTTTGTGTGTCTCCTTAGAAATTAAACCGATGATCCTGTTTGTTCTGTGTACCAACCGCGCTACCTGACGTCCTTTAATTATCTTTGTAATTTAATATCTTTAAAAGGAGCAGTTCTGCCCATGACCACCTCTCAGATCTGATTAAGAAAGGCAAGGTTCATACATTCAAACACTGCTTGGAGAAAACCAATGCTAACATTAAAGTTTTGTTATTTCAGGTTGTAAGTCATGCAGTTAGATGTAGGTAGTTCCAGCCTCGCTTTGTTTTCTCCCTCAGCTGTCTTTTCAGGTCCAGGAAGGTGGGCCTTCATGCTTCTCCGTTCTCCAGAAACAAGGATAAACAAAGGCAGAAGTTCGCAGAAAAAAAAGACTTTCTTTCGTGTAGAGCTCAAAGCAGTCTCGAGTATGCCAGAGAAGATGTCTCCAGTGTCTCTGTCTTTAAGCTAAAAACACCAGAATTCTACCCAACCTGAACCACCTGGCATGCCTTGACCTCCCAAGCGGTGCTAGAACCAAAATCCTGGAAGCTAGTCACTATACGTTTAGCATTCTCAGCTCTAACTCTACAGTCCTCAAAGAACGTCACGTGTGAGTGACAACTTGGCACGATCCTCAGAAACCCTGTAGGCTGAAATCGCACCTTCCCTTCCGAACGACGCTCGATAAACACCTGCTCCACGACACTTAAAAATCAAGTCACTCCTCATTTTACTGGTGCAGATTTTTCAGTTTTCCAGTAGAGCGTTCTGCTTTTTGTTTGGATGCCCTGACTCATTTGCATTTGACTTTGAAGCTTTTTGCTGGAATTCCAGCTTGAAATCCACAGGGAGCAGTGGTGAACGCAAAAGTTGCCGTGATATTATATCTGTAAAATTAAGTATGCCAACTCAGGTATGGCTGTTTGAATCAGTACATTATTATCTTGCGGTGGCATTTTGCATAAGTTCATTAGACAGTGCAATTAATTTTTTCTCTAAATTAAAATCTTCACAGAAAGTGTTGTGACAGTAACTGTGTCAGCAGAGAATTGAAATGCCCCGACCGCATTCTGATTTACATTCATATGCAGATTAATGTTTTTTACTGCTGTACAGAGAAAAACAAGCTAAATATGAGCCTTTCAGTTTGGTGATGGCATACAAAGGTCTGTCTTACTGTATTCAAGATATAACTAAAATAACATTACACAATGTAATGCAGTATTTATATTGCAATGTATAAAAAAAACTCGCATCTAACAAGACAACTTTCTCAGAATGTTGGCTAACATTCTCTTAAAGTTATCAAGTTCTTGCAGTAATGTTAGTAGAACATTATCTTAACATTATATCATATATTTCAAAATGTTAAGCTGAGTGGAATGTTTTACAAATATCACAATTCAAATGTTTGAATAACATCCTTATCAAACAATAACATTTATGCAAATCTAAAAAAACTGGACGTTTTAAACGTTCCAAGAACATTCAAAATAACATTTTTAACGTTTATTTTACTAAATGGAAATATTAGGGAAACGTTCTTACAACCTAAAATTGTTAGCTGGATGGCAATTTTTAGCATTGTAAAATGACTCTTGCACGCACAGGTCACAACAAATGATGAAATGTCAGGAGCAGGATGAGACAGTTCAGTTAGTCAGACAGCAATGGATAAATTAAATAAAGCCAGCCATGGAGTGACGAAGGAAGAGACTGAACTGTATTCAAAACACAGTGTCTTTTGTGAATAATGACCCAAAGATCAATGGTACAGGAATACAACAGAAGAATACAGCTACTGTTCAATGCATCATTATTGATGTTTTAACTGTTGGCTGTTATCCAGTGAGAGTCTTCATTAGGCAACATGGCCAAAACTGTCCCTGAATGCTTACAGGGAGCTTAAGAAACAATCAAGGTCTGTTTAAAACAATTGATCTGAATCCAACAGTGTGTTTGATGAAAATGACAGTAAATATAGAGATTGTGAAAGCAGGCTGGCAGAGCATCACAATGAAAGACATCCAGTGTTGCCTGATGTTTATGACAGGCAGCGATTAACTCCTAAACTACAGCAACACATTCCTGCTTCATCTCACCATACGTCCAGCTGCATTTGAGGCCTGATTGAAATGCTTTGGGATTTCAAGGCTTGTGATCATTCAACACATTTCATTCAGAGATAACTCTGACATCAGAAATGAAAACTGTCTCAGTCACCATTCACTTTCATTGTATGGAGAAAGATGCCATGAAAGTGAATAGTGCCTGAAGCTGTCCTATGTGTTAAAGTGAAAGTTGGGTTTGGACCAATATGAGGTAAATGATGATCGTTTTTGGCGAGTTTAGCTCGAACTGTCATGTAATCCTGAAAACCTTGACTGGTTGGTTTAGGTTTGTTTGATTAGGGTTGGTGGTAAACTTTGTAACCGTATTTGAGAGACTTAAACCATATGAATTTTACTGCAAACCAGCTGGCATGAGCTAACAAATGATGAATGAAGACTTTTTCTAAAACATGGCATGTACTTCTAACCCGCTGAACCCCAGGTCATTTTTAATGGTTCACACAGGAAATCTTTCACTGATTTCAGCTCAGTTTTGTTTGGTTTTTAATTTGAAGTTTTGTACCATTGTACCAAGTATCATCTGGAGCTTTTTGTTTTCATCCTTCATTTTAAAATTGTTGCATTTCTACATTCTTGATTAAAAGAAACTCAGAACTTGGGTTTTCACCTCTAAACGCATATTCTTGGTCAGGTCAACCATGACATGCAGTAACAGAATCTAAGAAAGTAAAGGTTTACACACAGCTTGATTAAAAAGCAAAAATACAAATATGTGAAAAACAAAGTGAACAATATCAGGAGATAAACTGAGACTCCTAAACAAACAACCAAACAGAACCTGACCAACAGCTGTGAACCGAGAGGTTGTTTATACAAACAACATTAACAAACAAGACAGGAAACAGAAAAGAAAGACACAACACATCATAAATCAGCACACTGTGATTACATGCAGCTTCACAGCTACTGATATATGGTCATAACAGCCCTCCTGAATGTGTTATATTACTCTGAGATATACATTCAAAGGCAATCTTTTCCTGAATCATTTTGTTTTGCTGGTTGAAAGTCTCTTCACATCCTGATAGCAATCACTAAGTTCTATAAATATATTTATAGAAATATATATCTTCTGTGGAAGCAGAAGGACCATAAAATGCTCATCCAATCATTATAGGATGTCCTACTTGCCAGTGAAACTAGGTATGTGTTCATGTGTTTTGGAGGAGATGTGGCATTGAAGAGCTCTCTGAGGGGAGGGCAGGATCTTACACTTTTAAAGCCCACCCTACCTTTAATATATAAATGTTCACAACTCAAGTGTGAGAAAAGTGTCCACATTTTTTTGGGCCATTGTATATTAAATTTTCTTCACTCATATCATAAAAACATTATTTTAGTTATTCTTCCTGTCATGAGCTTTATTCACTCTTAGCATTTAATTGATTCATCCTGATTCATCAAAAATAACTTCAGGTCTTTGAAAGCTGCTGAGGTCTCTTTGCTGTGTCTCCTGTCACTGTGAGATGACTTTATTTTTTACCTCCTGGAATCTGTGAACGC
Organism: Chromobotia macracanthus; assembly: GCA_036877525.1. Lineage (NCBI taxonomy): Eukaryota > Metazoa > Chordata > Actinopteri > Cypriniformes > Botiidae > Chromobotia > Chromobotia macracanthus. Next base: position 1,213,180 of record JAZGTH010000088.1, on the reverse strand, counting down.
AACATCTCATTCTTCTTGTCATTTCGCTATCAAAACATCTAACGCAATGCTCTTTTATTTCCACCAGTTCTCCATCTGAACATCTGTGAAACAACCTTGTATTCCTCCAGTGTTCTTCACTAACATCAGAATGCTCTACTTGTTTATTCTTACCATCCAACTAACCATCAGCCACCAAACTGTAACTAATTCACTTCACTCACACCTCCACCCTGACACCTCTCCACTCTCTTTAACACAACAACCTGTCATCTTTCAAATATCTCCATAAAAACAAACACACACACCGACTGTGTGACCGTTGATGTGACACAGTCATATTATATAATTTAGTATTCAGTATGCAAGTGTCTTCAATAAGTGTGTGTGTACATTACAATTCAGCGTTCTCTTTTCGAGCGCAAACACATTATTGTCTCTGCTTGCTGAAACGATGCCTTTTTAATGTCACGATTATTCTCCCCTCAGGCCATTCAAAGCCTGAAATACTCAAAATCCCAGAATTCATTAGAACTTCATTGCGGTGGGAAACTCACAGACCAGTAAACTCGTAAGACTCTGAGCATCATGCGACTTGAGCAACACTGAGTTTACGCTGTGAGGTGCCTTTCAGCCAAAGCATTACTTCCAATCCTTCCCCTTATTGGATCAGGAGTAATGAGAGCTCGATGGAAAAATCAGATTCAAATTCCATATTAGGACCTACCAATGCCTGGATCCAAACAAAATCTGTGCTGTTTCTGCACTGACTGTGGGGGAAAAATCTCCCGCATCCTGTGGAATGAATTTAAAGTTAACATGAAACAAAATTTGTGACCTATTTTATTTCTGTAATGTGTAATATTAAAATGGAGGATGTCTAACGAGAAAAAACGTATGGCGATACTTCCCGTCCTCTGGGAACTGATTAGATCATGAAAAGCTGCCATTGCATATGAGAAATAGGGTATTATCAATAATATTAATTTTATGTTTAACATACAAGCATCATAACTGAGACTTACACTGCACGTGTAAATGTTCATTTACACAATCGTCACTGGAGTTCACAGTCACTGCTGGATCTAACTGTATCCTGCTCTTTGAAGTGTAAAAACTCCAGCCAGAGTCATTTGGGAATAAGAAAGAGGGTTTTGGGAGGGAAACAGACAGAATCTTTTTTCTGTGACTGCTGCTATGGTAGTTTAAAATGGTTCAGATGGCTAGCTGGAGGGCTCGACTGAAAACTGCTGCACTGTCCCACATATAACAACAAGAAATAGGTAGTGATTATAAATTACTAATAAAAAAATTTTACATTTTAAACAAAAACATTATATACGTGTGTGTAACACCATTTAGTTTTGTTTTGTTTAGTTTGAATGTTTGTTGATTCTTCAACTGATTGTTTAAATATAATTTCTAAGACTGACACTGAAATTAATACATTGATAAAAAAAAGGATTAGTTGATTCATTAATCCTAATAATACTGTTTCCAGGTAATACAAACAAAACTGTAATTAGCAAACCTATTTATATAACATTCCCAAACTAAACACAAATGTTTATTTGAACATTTTGTTAACTTTTGAACTTAATAAAAACTTATATAAAACTTAAAACTTAAATATTTAATTTAATAGTACTAAATGCAAAACTGTAACAACATGATGCACACAAAGATAAACACATTTCACACTGCAGCTCAAAACATGTTAAAATCAAATCACATTTGTTCAAGCATGGTTTCATGTTTGTTTACTTTACCAAAGTAACGTTCTGTCTAGAGATGTGACAACAAATCCCTATCCGGTTCAAACAAAACGCACACGTAGGCACATTAACACAGTGGCTAAACAGACTAAAAGACTCTGATCTAATCAAAATCATTTACACTCACACACATTTAGTTATGACACACTCAGCAAACCTTTCATCATCTTGCCATTGTACGCATAACACACACACACAACAATGAATTAATTACACTATCGCACAATAAATAAAATGTACGAGACGCTAAAAGAGGTGAAAACAGCATTTGTCTTTCTGTCTCACCAAAAGAACATCTGCTGTATTCTGGGTGTGTATAATGACTAGTAAACATTACTAGCTGGCTGGAATCTAAGATACATTGACTGAATCACTGCAAGTAAAGCTGGTTGGGTCGCCGAGGGCAACAGAGTCAGAGCCAACAGCTGCTTCAGCAATGTAAGAAAATTTAGAAAGAAGCTTGATTAAAAAAGTTCCATTAGGAAGCACTAGCACACAACATCCAGGTCCTCTTCTGAGGGAGGAGTTCTTTAAAGAAATGCTTCATTTAGATAAGCTGCTGTTTTCCCACCGATTACTGAAGTGGTTTCCACATGTGCATGCAGAAGATATAGAGCTAGTACCTGAAATCATTCATATAAAAGTGCTAAACATTTTCCAGGAAAATACAAGCTAAGATCTATCAATAGTTTTTGTGACATGATGGCAATTGACACAGAAAATAACTGTTCATACATTTATAAGTGTGTAAGTGTCAACACATTTCGCTGCTTATTTTGTTTTAAACATGAAGCTCAAATGATCAAAGTGGTTTTCAATTGAAGCACCTGTCAAATGTGCACATGTAAATGTAATACAGGTTTAAAACAATAAGAGGATGAGTCAATGAGACAATGTTTGTGTGATGTATTCTTTCACTGAAGTGAACAAACACACGAGGGGCAGAACATGAGCAGAGCTTTGTGAAGAATGGACATTTGAAAGGTGTGGACATCTAAGGAGCTTCATGAACTATTCAGTGAACGCAGGTTCCATGAGTGCCAGTGAGAGTTAAATGAGAGTCATAATCATGAGCTCCAGTGTTTACCTGCTGAAAAACTCTGTCATACTAAAAGAAGTGTGGAAAATTAATACTGACACTGTATCAATGACTCAGACTTGTGGTTAGCACATTGTCTTGCTATTGGAAGTGTCTCCAGCAAACAGGCATTCAAGAGGATTCACTCCCCAGTACGCTGGAAGAACAGATGACTGTCACCAGTCACAGCTAACAGGGAACATTGTCAGTAATCAACATTTAAATCTGCAATGACAGAAATACGAAATATCATCTGGAAATGACCACAGACAGTGAGGTGTAGGTCACTGGATCTGAGTATTTACTGTAATACGACAATAATCAATTATCAATCCCGTCTTTAGTGTGAGCTCTCCAGAGAAACTCAGTAATGATGAGTCGGGATATAAACACATGAGATCTGAAGTTTCCTCCATTCAGTGAAGTATAAAATCTACAGTTTGTGTGTGTGTTATTCTTAGAGCATCGAGACACTGCTGATGGAGAGAAATAGCTGCTGCAGGGAACTCATGAATAAAACACCAAAGTTACTCAAGAGCATCTACTCGCGCACACACATGCACACACATTCAGGCTAATGGAAGCTGCATGACTTAATTCTTTTACATACTTTTCACACGCGTACACCCACAGAGAGCTCAGAGTGAACGTGAATTTGATGAACCATCACAATGGCCTAAAAACTTTGTCAAACAAAGAATCACACAACGGTCATCTCTGGCTTCTATTGTAACAGTTTTCACCAGTCATGTTACATTTACACACCGAATTCCCACTCGCTTGTTTGTGATCTCTGGCCATTTGTTTTGAATTTTCTCCAGTTTTCGCGAGTCTAACAGCATAAGACGGTCCTCACCAAGTGACCCCACAGTAATTAATTCACTGAGCTCTGGGGTGTGCCAAAATGTTTTTCCAACTTGACTGACGCCGTTGTGGCTTCAAAGACAAACTTCATCGTGGTGCATACAGAAACTGAGGTCGCTCACTTCAGTTGGCCAAGACAATCATACAAACAGTGCACCAAGGGACGGAAGGATAAAACGGCTGGTGACATTTAGGAGATATACTCAACAGACTTGGATGTTTGGAGGAACCCATAGAAATACATCTCTGCTCTGCAAATAATTTGGTTTATTCAGATTATCCAGAGCTCTTCAAGGTGCTCCAGAAATCCCTCCCACTGGGTAAACTCCAAACGGATTAGACATTAAATCCATTATTCTGCTACCATCGCATCACAAGGCATTGGAAAATTTAATCAGTGTAGAATATAAAATTACAGGCTCCCAAACACTGTTCATTTAAAATATTCCACACCATACTAAACATTCTCAGCCTGCTTTACTCTCCTATAAAAAATAAAAAATAAAAATGCTTTTCCAATGGTTTAAATGTTTTATTTGGTTAAATGTTTTATGTTTACCCAGTGTATGTTATTGCATGATGAATGATGAGTTCAATTTTAAGCATTCTAACTCCTGCATAGACACACACACCACAACTACACCCGAGATTTACAATCATATCTGATGATTAATGAACAATCACTTTCAACAAACTTTCAGAGTTTCCCGTCTGGAATAAATGTACCAAGAAATAAGGATAAACTTTCCTCATTAAAGTACATGCTCATTTTCCTAAAACATCAAGATTAATAATAGGAATAATAAGTTTACAATATAAACTTAATTTTGTACCTTTTTGTGTTCAGTTTTCAAATTAGCTTTGAAATATCTGATATTCATTACAAAATGTTCACAAAGTAAATGATGACCTCTGCAGCACTTCTTACAGACTAATCTACAGAGCACAATAAAGGTAATAATATGTAAATTGGCCACACAAACTGATATTCTTTAATGAATAAGGTCCCATATGGCAAAGGCTTATGATGACAGATTTTTAAAGGAACCAGCTTACAATTAGGTTCTAAGATTTTTCTCTAACATTTATATTAAGAAACAAAAACATTAAATGTCCAGTTTTTAGATGCAGTAGTAACGTTATTGTTTGGTTATAAGAAAATTATTCAAACTTTTTAAAATTCTGTAACGTTTTTAATATGTATGATATATAACCCTAAGATTTTTACTAATGTTACTGCAAGAACGTTTTTGCCAACTTTAAGAGAACTTTTGTAGAATTTTAAGGAACTTTCTGAGAATTTTCCCTGTAAGCTGGATATCTACACAGGGTAACCAGACTTTGCCTCCATCTCATGCTGCTAATGTCTCTACAGCTCTCATCTTCCACCTTATGACATGTTAAGATCGGTACGCAGAGGTCTGAAGCTAAAAGACCTCATCAGTTAATTTCTGACCAGCCAATAGGAGCACAAGATGAAAGAAACCTGACTCATTTCCTAAGAATTATGATTTTCCTTTAATTTGTTCTGACATCTCTAAAAGTACCCTGTCGTGAGTAAGATTTTGAAGCTTATTATCTTTATTCTGTAGAGAATAAAACTTTTAGAAGTTCTTTCAAGCTGAACAATTTAAATAAAGTTGCCAAACAAATTTGTCTTCAAAACACCCTCAGCAAAACAACCATCATTATAGGCACACAGAATCACTGACCTACAGTATGTTCATTGTACATAATACAGAACATCCATTAAGTGTATAATTCACTTTTAATATGTAATTTTGAGAAACCATGTTAATATGTTAAACAGTATCTTGAAGTGCCAGTCACATAGCTTAAGATGAAGAAAACTAAATCCTCCACTTGAACATAATTCATATACATTCTTCATACTTCACATCAAATGAGATTTTGCTAGCCAGTCAAATTTAAAAGCCAGATGAAAGACAGTGTCTGATTTAGTTACATAATCTGTTTATATATTTTAAACATTTTTCAATCATAATGATATGTACCCACAGTAATGTATTGTTAATCAGTCTGAACCTATTTACACTGTGTAATAAACAAGTTTAATCAAATGCCTTTGGACAAATACAACAGTATCAGACTGATGGCTGTGTGTGAGTGTGTGATCAATATTTCATTGGATTAGTGCAGTGGCAGTTTGTGTATCGCTCTGCCACATGCTGTATTTGTATGGCATTGATAAGCACAGTACGAGAGCAGCCATTAGAACAAAGCCCTGCTGCTGCTAAAACACACACTCCATTTTTCCCCACCCTCTCTACAAACACTGTTAGCATGTTAAAATGATCATTCATGTTTATTTTGTGAGGTAAATTTATTTGAAGGTTAATTTAGATGTGAAATGTTTTAATGATTCTCTTGGGCTCACTGATAAATCTTTAATTTGGGGTGGCATATAAAATATCCTTTTTAAATTCATGCCACTACAGAGACAAAAACAAATCAGATGGTGTTTCATTCACTGGTTGATGCTGAGACATGAATACTGACTGCAGCTGTCAGACGGCAATCAGAAAAGAAGTTGTCACCCTCCAGTGATTTCAGTGGTGTGGAATCTAAATGAATGTGCACAGCCAAATCACACCACAGTCTACACATGAGATGAACATACAGAACTCTTTCAGAATACAGTAGAACAGAACAGAAGAGAAGAATAGAACAGAACAGAGCAGAGCCAAAATAATGACAACAGTTCAGAACGGAACGCGACACAACAGATTAGAACGTAACACCAAAAGATATTGTGACAATGTATTGTATTTTGTTCTAATGAGAGCTCTGTCAAAATGTAGTATATGTATGTACATTTTACAGTTACTGACTGACGTGAAGAACAGCTCAGACTGGTCTGGTGCACTGCACTGTAGAAGCATCAGTGATATTATAGGAAGAAAGTTCCCAGAAGAAAGTGGGTTTGGTTGCACCCATGAGGGCTTCATTAAAAGATCAAACTATCAAAACCAACAAATTTCTCTCTCATTCCCCTTCTGTTACATATCCTTTTTTCATTTCTCTCGTGTGTGTGCGTTTAGCAGCTTTGAAACAAAGGCAGTCCCTAAGGTGTTTTTTCTGTAGTATACTAACTATAAAGGAGTATGCACTGTAAGAAAAAGGGTACATCTTTTTTAGCATGCATGGCTGTTGATGTGCAGTGTTTGTAATGATTTCCATCTGTCATTTCTAGTTTCATGTGGGCTCTTTGAAAGTATTCATGTACTGAACCGTATAATTGCGGGTGCATGCGTGTCGGGATGTGCATAAACGTGTTGCATCTTTACACTAACAGCTGGGGTTACCGTGACAACACCCCATTACTGCTGCACTAACCCTCCAGTAACCTTGGCAACACCATAGTGACACCATGGCAACATAGCCGTTTGACTGAGATAAGAGAGGTAGATTTAAGTGCCACAGCATTTAAATCCTCTTTTCTCACCTCTTCCCTCTCGTAACACAAATTGGACTTAATTCATGTCACATTTCTTACTGTTGAACACTTCCATCACCTGGAGACGTGGCCTTTGAGAGTGGATCCAAACGCATGGCTGCGTTATGAAGACGATGACTGTCTATGTTTGGAGATCTCCTAATATTCATCTTCATCTATAGATCTCCATCTCTGCCTCTCTCGTGCAGAGAGCTGAACAGTCGCGTTTCCTTTGTCAGGCTGTAATTAGTTTTCTTTTGTTTATTCAGCTTTGCTTGTGTCTTATGTATTCAAGCGTGGTTTGGAGGAGTAACATCCTTAATATCAGATGAGAAATAAAAGCGTGTTTCATTTTCTCCGGAATTTTCCTGTTTTCCCTCATGCTGTTCTTCTCAAAGATCTTTTACAGCATGTTGCCTTTCATTTTCATTCCATCGTCCCTGTTGTCTTGTTCTCCCACGTTCCCTCTTTCCGTCCATGTGTTTATTGTGCTCTCCTGCTCAGTCTCTCTCGCTTTCACTGTTTCTCTAAGCTGATGCTAACGTGTGTTTGCTGTTTTTGTAACTTCCTGTAACTGAAGCCAGCCTTCTGCAGATATAGGACACTCAAGGAAATATGGAAGTAAAACTAACATTGTCCCTTGAGCTCAGGGAAAACGGTTAACTCATTAATGCTGTACTCTGTGCTGAAATCCAAAAATCACTAATGTGTTTGACATTTGTTCTCTGACCGGTTACCATCTGAAAAAGGTTAGTTTCTTTAAAAACCTAATAAAGAAGCTGACGGTACAATCAAAAGAATCAAAATATGCAAGATTTGAGAAGCAGCTACAGTACAAAGATCGATCATGAAAACAGTGACTGGTTAAGCGATTTAGGGTGGTAAGCTGCTGTCCAGTTCATCAGTCAGCAATCAGTCAGCATCAATGCTGTTTGTGATAAATGTCATTTGGGTGCATGAGAAGCCTGAGAGGATCAGAGAGAGTTTGTGTGTTCTTACTTTGAAACAGCTGCAGGCTACAGTTTTGCAAATAGCTACACAGAGCAGAACTCCAGAGTCATGAGATGAGTTTTAAAAACTCACGTTTATCCTTTTTTAAACATGTTTTTTTAAAGGGACTATTTTTAATCTGACACAGCACACAAGACACAAAAACAACCTGTGAGATGCAACAGTCCTAAAACAACATAAAACAATTTAAAAATAAAGCAGATGAATCATGAGCCAAGATTTCCACCCCTACTTAACTGTCTAGTCTGTCTTTGTTGACCATTAGATGTCTATCTGGCAACTTTATCACATTTTAAAGCTTAAAGTTTAAAGCTGCCTGCCCATGGCATTATCTTACAACTGTCCATTACTGCTCAAGTTACAATCGAAGTTCAGCTGTTGTTCACACACTTATTCAACACTTCTTTTTTTGACAAACAGCTACTCTAAAGGCTGGTAACACCAAACATACACAACATAATATACACAATACAAACACAACAAAGTTTTCAAAGACAAATCAATTGTTTTTTGCCCATAATGAGAGCATGGCCATGGATGAGAGCTGCACCTGAATGTTTATTACCTACAAAGAAAACCTTAGGTTGTTATTAAGATGGTCGCTCAGTAAACTGGTTTGCCTTAAAGGGACTTTCTGGACAAATGGAGACATCACTCTGGGTGGTGATAACCAGGAAAAGAAAGTTACAGATAATATATCCCAAGGCAAAAATGGAAGAGCTTTTATTTCTTATTACTTCCTCCTTCCATCTGGACACAATTCAAAATGTCTTGGGGAGAAAACATTTTATATATTTTTAGAAATGAAATGGATCAAATTGAAATATGAAATTAATTTAATTACACACCCACACACACAATTACAAAGCCGTTCTAAATGGTTTGAACATCAATTTAGTGCAAGTATGTATCTGTACTTGTATTAAAGTGACACTAACAACAGAAATTAAAAGCGTAAACAGTAACATCAGTTTGGGTGGGTGTCACAATCCCACACAAGAAGACAAGTGACTGAGCAAGCCAGTGATCAGCCATTAAATATTAGATTCAGTCTCTGGCCTAAACACTGACAACAATAAGTGTGTTAAATGAGCAGGAATCAGTCACTAATGAACTGTGGAATATTACTGAGTCCATGAAAGTTAACAGATCTACCCAGTCTTTTTTATTGACTAAACTAGATTTTCATTAGTAAGGGAAATGTTGACAGAGCACTAAATTTTGAAAGTGTTTTACCAGTATTCTGCACAAATGTTTTTAAAGAGAAAACCGTTCTGTCACATAAAACATGGGGAAAATGCTTTGTAGAACATTCTCTTGTGGAAATAAATGCTTTTCAAAAGTTTTAATGGTTTAGATATTAAGCTTTTGGAACTATTGATGACAATTTCAACTGACTACAGAAATGTTTGGTTTCAACACCGCTTTTCATATCATTTGTCTGTCTAATTTATCTAATGCTTCGTGTAGATGTGTGAAGTGTTGAGAGACCATCTTTCCTGGTTTATATCACTCTCTCGAGGAGATCAAACCTACAGGATGACTGTAGGAGTGAAGACTGAGTGGTTCTGTGAGTCACACACTCTTCTATAGAATCAATACTGATTCATAACATTAACATTTTTACATATCACATACATACATATTATATTATCATATTACCACTCATATCTGTGGGGAACTGACCTGTATACAGAACTGCAGAAATGACCAAATTCAGAATATCATAGAGTTTTTTTTACGTGGGCCAACTACTAGCAACCACCTAGAAACACCCTGGCAACCACCTAGCAACACCCTAGCATTGTGTCGATGGCTTCTGCACAAGCAAGCGCAACACACATTTTCTTCAGAAAATGTACAAATTTCGTTTCAGACTTTTGGATAAATTTAGAAGAGAACACCGGATGCCTGATAACAAACATTATCATTCATGACAAATCACCAGGGAATGTTTTCAGCTCCTCCAGCGATTACTTTCTTCCTTTAATGTCAAAGCAATTTTTCAAAGGCCCTCAAATAAACAATGTAACTGAAAGTCAATTAGTCGAGCTTTCTGACACGTGCTACACTAATCATTATGAGTTCATAACAGCTGAACACTGATGATGTCTACCTCTGATAGAAATAAACTAACACAAATAAATGAAGAGTCTTCCGCTATAAAATGGACCACAGCTCTCTTCTAACCCTGATTTTTTTGTTGGTGTGCGTTTTTATACTGCACACTTCCCACGCACGCTTCCCAAGTCTATGACTTGCATAAGAGGACCTCACCTCTTTAGCTCTCTCACACACGCACACCATTCTTCACTTATTACTAACAGACTTAGATTTCATTAAAGCGGTTAAAAAGGCCATTTTGCAAAATGTTGAGACATCTAATTGCTGTTTTTTTTACTCTGCACACAAGTTTCACATGCAGTAAAGTGATACCAAAAACAAACTGTGAGCAAAGCAACACTTGCCCACAGCGACGAGCACAATGCTGTACTGCGAATATGATCACAGTTTTTAATAAAAAGCACCGGTCATAGAGCACACTGAAATCAGCCACACACACAGGCGGTGTTTAAGAATCAGAACTGAAGTGTTGCTAAAGTGTGAGGCAAGTGTTCACACTTGCCTTGTTTCAGTGCTCCGAGAACGTTTAGAAGAATTCACTCAACATCACTCAAAACCAATTGCTTTGGTTTTAAAGCTTTTTATTTTCACATTCAGTTCACCAATTAATTCACCATACAAGAGATCAGACAACGACCACAATTTTCAAGCCGTACAACTTGAAGGCAAAGGAGAGTTGAGCTCTTTGCTTTATTGTTTGTAAACTTAAAGAGGTCTGGGTCTGATTCTTTTAAAGAGAACTCAAGTGTGAACACACGCTAACAGGTGTGACTCTTAGATTGTCTTTTACAGACAGCAGCAAACAAATACTGTGTGTAATTTATACCGAGGGGTAAACAAAGTCTCTTCTCTAGCTCACAACAGCCCAGAGTAATGCCTGTAACCACAGTGACACAACATGAAAGTAAATGCAGGAAGATGGTGAAAAGTTATTTACTTTTTATTCCAAACTGTTTGGCATTTCAGGCTGAGTTCATCTTCAGTTATACGTCCAAAACTCTGTTCTGTTCATGTCAATAAAGGATTTTTCCCCATGTATTCCCTCCACGTAACTCAGAGCATAGAACAATAGGAGAGATGCTGACAGCTGAAACATTACTGACTGACAGTGAAGACAGCCTGCATTAAGTGCATGCTAATGTCATACGTGTGTCAGTGATGTGACAGACAGCTGGTCAACATATTATAGTAACCGTCTTATAGCTTAAATTCTTCAATTTGTCACTCTTGTATTGTTGAAATGACAGTTAATATATTGATTCAATTACTGTGCAGACTTTTCAGATAAATGCAGAACAGCAAATGTAAGCATCTCAAGAACTGTTACAAGAGAACAGCAGGAAAATAACGTGTTTGTTCATATGCAATATTCCGAATACCATGTTGTGGAGCATGTAAAACCTCTTTCTCAAAGGATTATTTATGTTCTTTCCGAATATGAACTAATCAAAAAAATGATGCAAAAATGTGTCAATGGTTTGTCATCCAAATGCTCCAAAAGCTTAAAATGGTTTCTTGATGCACCATTAATGTTGTTGCATCTCTCTGAACTCAATAGAAGATTTTACCATTTGAATCCATTTAAATGTCCACTCGTCAATAAATACCAGATTCCTGTCCGAGGCATTTTTTCTTTATTCTCTTAAATGTATTTAGAGGACATCCTGTTCGAATAGACAGATAATTAAAAAACATTTTGTAGAGAGTCTAGACACCATGATAGATTAATCATGTACAACATACCTGCACTACAACTATAAACTAGCATCTATTAACTGTAAAACAAATTATACAATTACCACTTAAAAAAAGTCACTGATTTATGTATTTATATATAGATACTTTGATGTGCTTTGCATCAGGTGAGTGGTGCACGAATAATAATTACATAATCATCAATGAATACTTGTTGACAAACACACAGTCTCTTGTCTTACAGATCTGGCTGGTGGTTAATTAATAAAAATTGCCTCCTGTTAAACATGCGCCGAGCAGTGACGATAATGACTTTCATAATGTGTATGGAAGGATCCATTTCTGTGAATCTCTGGCAGACACACACACACAGAGGGAGGGATTGAGGGACAAGGTCATCCAGAAGAGAGACAGCCTGAAGCAGTGGAGGCTCAAGTGCTTTGCTCAAGGGTACAATTGTGAAAGGTGGTACGGAGCAGGGCTTTTCAGATAGACTATTAAAAATGAAGGTTTTTCAATGGTTCTTTGCTGCACCTCCAAATTAGTAAATAACATCTGCTTTCCAAGAATCATTTTAATTCAGTTATTGCATTGGTTGTAAGACATTATTTTTTAAAAAATTATTATATAAAATAAGCACTTTATAAACATGAAGTGTGTATCTGTACTATTAGTGTCACCAAAATAATGACTATTCAAACAAACTCTTCCCCTTTCCATTGGATGACCAACCAGAGAGTTCCACCCCTCCAAACTTTCACTGCAGCTGCTGCTATATTGGGCTGCATTAGCTCGTGCTATTCAGGTGAAGTCTTGGTCAATCTCAGCACAGACTGTGACATTCGTGAGATCTCATCTAAAACAACAGGAGATGCTGTGAGATGATGGAGGTTTTTTTCATTTTTGAGTATAAAGGTCCCACTGTTCACTTTCCTTTACAACCTGATAAAAATTAAATCTGGAACCAAATAAAATATGCACTGACATGCAGTTTGGTAGGAGAAAGTGAGAAATGCACTCCTGCCTGAACTGACAGAAGAGTGCAGGAGTGATTCATTGGGAGAGATCAGTCCCACACAGTTACCACGGCCCAGCGCTTTCAACAGCTACATTTCAACATCTAATCCTACGCCAGGCAGTCTTTGATCGTGCCATGGCTGCTACATCATTATGACCAAATATGGCCATTCTCGAAAATGTTATCAAACAGTATGTAAACCACCTGCAGCTGTTAGCAAAGGTACGATCAAGAAAACACAAACGTTTAAACAACATTCATCTTGCTGAAAGCTGCAATCTGTAACTTTTGTCTCTCTGTCGCCATCTCTGTTTGACAAATGCAGGTTACTTTTTATTACGTATGTTGAAGTCAACTTAATCCAGTCGGACACTTCCAGCGAACTGGGACCTGACACCTCAAGTCATAAATCATTATTATAACTTACTGTTGTGAATCAGGGTAATGCAAGGAGATTGTGTTGAACATGATCTGTCATGTTTTTGCTCAGCAACTTCATTTTGTTTATTTTTAACTGAAATCCATAACATTTGTTGGTTTTAACACAATCTGTAACACACTGAACAGTGAGATTAAAACCAATTTGTGTCAATTCTTGACACTGTTGTCCCCTCCCTGTTTCAGTAGTTTCATATCAGACATCTTACTGTAGGGCTGTACAATCTGTGCGAGACACTGCTGTAGTGTCATTTTTACCTCACTGCAGAGGATTTCATCCAGCCTAGACAATCTTCAGCTGCTATAATGTGTTAACACACAAGATAGAAGCAGTGGTGCAATATAACCCAGATATTTTTAGTTACTTGTCATGCCATGATAGAACATAGAATAACCTACAGTTTAAAGCAACACACGCACACACACACACACACACACACACACACACACACAGAGCACAGCTAAATAAGGCATATATAATCATAATCAGAGAGATTTACAGAGATAAACATGTAATAGTGTTATACTTCTTAATACAATTTCTTATGAAAATCAAAAGAAATCCATAAATACAGCTTTCCACAGCTGTAAAGTTTATGTAAACTGTAAACGTCAGTACAGTCTGTTGCTGTATTCTGTCCTCTACACTATACTATAAAAACAGGTGGCTAAAACATACCTAGCAAACATACCTAGCTTTATATTTGCAGAAGCTAATACCAGTGCTCACAAGTCAGTAAAAGAATAGTGTTAAAACTTTACATCAGCTTACATTTCGATTTTGTTATGTATAAATGACTTGCTACATCATAGTTTTGTTACCACTGTAACCATCATGACACACATATGGTAATTTTTTGTATAACGCATGATGACACCTTCACAGTGCACAAGCAACTAAACGGTTAAATATATATGAGAAAGAAAAGATCAATCACAATTTACTTTGTAAATATAAGCAAAAAACAGTCAAGTTGCAATTTGATATGCAAAGATTACAACAATATCACCACTGTCAATTACGATTTGAAGTTCAAACTTCAATCTTGCATTTCTTAAATTATATCTCAAATTAACTGAATAAAGACAAATGACAATTCTTATAAGGCTAAAATTGTAAAGCAAACAATGCAGTTGTATGTTAAAGTGGGTGGAACAGCTTTAATTGCAGAGTTTAAAACTTACTGTCTAGAGGTTCAGTTTGAGGAATATCAATATTTTTTGCCTGCACTGTAAAATAGACAAATCAATTTCCCAGAGCTCCTCTTCAGTGTGAGAGCAGACACACCGAAGAACATTAATCAACAACTCTCTCCAGTGTTAGAACAATCATCAGACATACAGCAGAAGCTTTGCACAGGTTGTTTTGTTACCAGTCTGATTCCATACATCAATACACAGCAGTGACAACGAAAGCCTCTGGCCCAAGACAACTCAGAGAATACTGTCTGAATTATGAGGTTAACGGTTCGCACTAAATGAATTGGCCTGCGTTTCTGCTTCACTATATAATATTCAAAAAGTTAGTGTCACACAAAAAGCAGAAGACGGTGGAGCAGTGAATCTAAACATAGCTCTTAAAAGCTGCTTTCAAAGGTTTTCTCCCCCTCGCTCTTCTCTCAAACAGACTGTCATTTCCAGTGAAGGCAGAACTAAGAGGGAAAATGACCTCACTCGAACCTGAACGTACCCACCAATCTCTGTGTTACCTGAATGTTCTTTACAGATCTCTCGCCTGCCAGGGAGAGAGATCTTTTGTGTAGACCCTCTCTTCTGATAAACCCTGAAGAGAAAGAAAACAGAAGAGATCCAGAGAGAGAGAAAGCGATGGAAGAGGAAATCAACGTTCACATATAGAGAGATTCAAATTTGAGATTGCAGAGATTAAAAGACTAAAACTTGACATAAAAGTCTGAAAGCTTGATCTTTTAGGAAAAGACCTGTAAAGCTCTTTCTGATCCTATAGTTCAAAGCACTCAAAAACAAAAAAGACCTCCATCATCTCACAGCATCTCCTGTAGTTTCAGATGAGAAACTTCATGTCCAAATGACTCAGAATTCATTTCTAATTTGGTAAAGATGCTGTGCATCAAGATCAATCTAAAAAATCTATCAAAGCAGCATGTGAGAATAGCTGTGCGTCATTATGACTCAAAATAAGTATGAGGCCGTGACTGTTGTATTGTTATGAACAGAATTTATAATAAGGTGCTAAGATAATGTATAGCAGATCGATTGTTTCTTGTATATCATTATGACATCTTTTACAGCATCTCAATATGCATTAAAACTTGATTCTGGCACTTAATTTTCACGGCTGTTTCAAGAGCAGCATAACATCACAGAAAATATCTAAGGCTGTGTTTTTTAACCAGGGGTCCGGGACTAGGGGGCCTCAAAGACTTTCAAGGGGCCTTAAGACTTGAACATTTTTCAAATAAGACAAATCAAGCATTACAATAAGCTAAACTGACTAAAAATCAACATATTTATTAGTTATTTTTATAATGAATTTATCTTTTTAGTTATGCCAAGCTCAGTAATATTTTATTGGGTGAAAAATATGAGTGGGAGGGGCTTCAAATGCTGTTGTAGAAAATAGGGCCCTTGAAGTCAAAAGGTTCAGATCCACTGATCCACTGATCTAAGGACTTTAACTTAATTCTGACTCATTTCAAAATGACTGCAAACACCTGAACACACTGAAAACAGGCTCCTCTCATTAATAAACTGGCCAATCAGGGTGGATATTCAAATTATGCAGTGTCATTTGCCTCTGCCATAAGTGTCAGGAAAAAGGCAAAACAGAATTTGCCTTCACACAAATAACCAATCATTATCAATGGTGACCTTTCAAGCCAATTAACTTTTAGCATCACTTGAATGTGTCATTAATTCTGCAGATAGTTAATGCAACAGGTGAAGAGAGACCTTCAGTTAAAAACAACATAATCCAAACAAATCTCCTGTTCATTTATAAAGGTTTGTATCAGTCACTGGAGTCATGGAGATGCTTCTGCGTGATTTTTCAGCTCATTAATTTGACTGACAGGTGTTGTGTTGGTCCACGTAAGTTTTATAACACATCATTATACAGGGGTAAATAAAGTGCCTCACAAATATAGACTGAGACAGAAACTTGAGCTGAAATCGGGTGACCAGAAAAATCAGGTTGAGAAAATCATAAGAGCACACAGTTAGTTGTCAATTACAACTTTACTACAGCATGACATCAAACCGATGCTACGTGACATCAGTAAATTGTCTCATAAGCATGTTGGAGAGCAGTTTTCCCATCTTTAAGTGGGTTTTGCATGTGTTACTGTGTGTTTTTATGAGCTTTTATTTGGCACAGTTGGTGACTTCATATGATCTAATCTGCCAGTGCAGTCAGTCTATTGTTCAAGGAATAAAAGAAAATTTGAGGGTGTGTGGGAGATGGATAAGAGAAAAAGAAAGAGTCTGTGTGTGCGTGTTACATATTTAATTTATGCGCTCCCATAATGCACCTCTCTAATTCAGACAGGACAAAAGTAGCTTCAATGGGGCAGAAAACAGCTGTAGTGTTTAACTGTGCAGTCTTGACTCTCTTACCTTGTCCATCTTTCTTTTCTCTCTCACCCTCTCATCCTTCACATACACCCTAAACACATTTCCATGTTTCCCAATATTCCATGTTTCCCTCATGGAATATTCAGTCGTGCCCCCTCAGTGTATGTTAGCGCATAAGTGCGAGCGCTCTCTGCACTTTTCTTCCATATGGCAGGAGGAAACATGGTAAAGAGACAAATCCCTCCCTGCTTGTTTATTCTTTATACTGTGAAGAGAGAAAATCAGGGTGTACAGCAGAATGAGGTGTCCTCCAGGACCCTTACATACACTTTCAAAACACACTCACAAGCCCCCCAGATTGTACAGCTAAAGACAAAGACATGCCATGGAAACTGAATAAAGCAAGAGGAGAAACATCGAGGTACATGACAAACTACTACAATACTGGTGACTAGCAGATAGACAGACAGACAGACAGACCGAGAATCTGTTAATCAAACACAATTAAACAGGTTGCATGGGAATGAACCCATCAGAAAGGATGTGTTGTTTGAGCTTATCTTCAAGAATCCTTCCTAATGAAGTGCTTTGACAGAACAGCACAATCGACTGTGAGGTTATTTCATCACGGTTTAACATGATCACATCAGTATTTGGAGGGGTAGTTTGAACTGAACTCAGCCAGCTGATGCAACGTGATGACATTTGATGACAAGTTTCTACAGTTTATGAGGATGAACGCTTTAAGTAAGAGCCAAATATAGTCAATGCTGAGCTATTTGTTAACATAATGACCATAAAACACAGATCAACGGATTTGCATTTAATAAAGACAGCGCTGATGAACAGATACACGCGTAAACTTTCCAGACTCCTGCACTAAACTCTCAGCAACAACTCTATCAGTAACCCGGCGCAGGTATTCTGTCACACCCCCACATCTGCCCTGATTCTGCTGTACATGCGCCTCCTGCCAGCTCCTCACAAACAAACAGACGAGGGACAGTGACAGAAAGACTGGCAACCCGTCAGCCTGGTGTCTCATGCAGATGGCATCCGTGAGAAAGAAAATCTGTCAGGTATCCGAATTGTGTCTCATTTTATGCCACATAGCTGGACAATCCGAAACACAGCACTGAATGTTTGATATCAAATATTCTGTTTGTGGAAAACATCAGATTCATGGCAGATGTGATGGTGGGCTGTTTAAAATATAATAAGATGTTACATTTACACATTGGGTGGATGTATTTATCCAAAGCGACTTACAGTGAATTCAAGATGCATTTGGTCAGTACGTGTTCCCTGGGAATCAAACACAATCTTTTTGCGCTGCTAAAACAAACCTCTACCAGTTGAGCTACAGAAACACTGGATAAATTAAGGACAGGGTAGGCAATTTCAAAGAGGCTAGCTATAGCAGGCTAATTTTGAAAGAATAAGATCACACTTCAAAATACATGAACACACAAAGTTTGACGGGCAAGCAGGACCGAATGCAATGATTAGATGAACATTTTATAGTCCTGCACCTTCCACAGAAGATATATAATTGTATAAATAAAACCACTTTACTTAGTGATTGCTATCAGGATGTAAAGAGACTTTCAACCAGCATAACAAAATAATGATTCTGGAAACTAAAAATAGATGAGTTGTTTCCCAAAAAAAGAATGAAGCTAAACATCTCAAAACCAACATAAAGCAAGGGAAGGACATAGGCTTACCTTCTCTGCCATGGTCATGGCCGAGCCCCCGTGAATTCCCAGTATGGGCATGAATGTCTGAGAAGAAACGAAGTCCAGCATCTGTGCTACAGCTTCCTGATCCGTTCCGTCTCCATAGATTAGCCCATGCAGTCTCTGACGGGCCATGAGCTCACAAAGGTGTGTGAGCATGCTGCCTGGGTCTGTCTGGTTCACCTGGACACTGAGAACAGTCACATCCAGTGGCGCTCCAATCCCACGCACTGGACGCAGCACTGATTCCGACACCGCAGGGGCCTGGCCTAAAATCACAGCCACGCTCAGAGACGGAGGCTTTTCTGCTGCCCGACACCATCCCAGAAGAGCCCATAAGAGTGTGAACCAGATGCCAGCTCCCATCATTCCCAGCTTCAGCCCCTGTGTGGTTGAGACATTGGAAAACAAGTTACATTTGGCTGATCATACACTCCTGGTCCACAACGATGGTCCACAATGCCGTAGAACTATTTTTGTCTGTATGGCTCCATAAATAACCTTTAACATCCATAGAACCTTTCTGTTTCACAAAAGGTTTTTTATAGTGGAAAAAGTTCTTTAGCCTATAAAAAGTTAAGAAAGGTTTTTGACTGAATGGTTCTTTGGGAAACCAAAAATGATTCTTCTATGGCATTGCTGTGAAGAACTTATTAGAACCTTTACTTAAGAATGCAAGACCTAGAAATGCAAAACACTGACACTCCAAATCATGTCTTCAAAGCTTCTAGAACCAATAGAGTAACGCAATCTAAACCATTCATTTACTCATAAATTAAAGTTTCAGTGAGTGGACAGCAAAGAGAAATGGGAAGTGAATACGCAAGACAAGCTTTTAAAGGTTAAGATGGCTTCTGTTCAACTACTTAATCATTTCAAGCCAATTCTTTTCAATCAGTCTAAACAGTTTAATGGAACAGTGGTTCACTTACAACCAGTTAACGCTGATGTACTATCCAGCCATCTTTCAATATTATCAGTGCAGCTTTATTTAAAAGGCCTGCTTAACTGATGGCACTCTTCAATAGTTTATTTCAGTTCTGGGCTGCGTTTGATGCTTGCATGACTCCAGATGGCTAGTGTGGCTGTCTCTTAATTTACAGTAATAATTGATGAATTTATGCACTAACTGTAATGCATTATAACTTCATGAGTGAAGAACAGCTGACACATGGCTAAATGTAAGTGTGCTGATGTCAGCTGTTCAAAGATGGTTCAAACTCAAGAGACTGAATGGAAAAGTCTGTTTTTTTGTATGGAGTTAGTTGTTGTACATCGAGTTAAGAAGTGGTTCCTCATCCTTTAGAAACCACTGGATTAAATAAATGTTTCCCAAAAACGCAGAACATTCAAGCTGGTCTTTTCTATAGGCAGGGTCACCATTCACCATTGTGCACAGCCTGCAGCCCCGCAGTCAGTCAGGATAAGAATCCCGCTGTTCTGCTGACTGATTTGACCGCTGCTCCATTACTTTATTTATTTACTTATTTATTATTACTTTATATTTTTGCCTGTCTGATGGAGTTATTTCTGAGTTTGGCTAAAGAGGGAAGGTAACTCAGTTGCTCACTTTTGCTTTTTAATAAAAGTTTCCAGAAATGTCACAGGATACGTCTTTCTTTCCCGGAAATCAGTCATCAGTCATGTTTGCACCTCTATTTCATTCACTGACAAGCTTTGACAAGTGTTGTTTTGGTTCATAGTCACCAACCACTGATGGTAAATATTCAGAAGACTAACAACATACTTAGGGTTAGGGTTTAAGTTGCTAGTAAGTATGCATATTTTACTGCTGTTACTACACTTAGTGCACGTAACAGACACTGTAAAATATAGTGAGACTTGTATAGGTTAACTTGGTTACCCAAAACTGACATAAACAGGACGCACAAGTATATAGTGTATGTTTGCCAGGGCATGTAATTTATCAATAACATGAAATAAACCCCACAGGCTCGGGTGAGCTTTGTGAGTTTGTTTGGGGTGCACAGCAATGAACAATGCAGTAAGAATGTTCTACCCTTAGCTGTTGTAAATATTACCATTATACAAGACCAGTCCTCAGCAAGACAGAGGACTGGTAAGAAAACATTCTCCAGGGTAAGAAAACATTCCTACCCTGGAGTATTGCCGACTGAATGCAAGTGTTTATATACAAGCAGTTGAAAAGTAACATGGACATGAAATTTGTTTTTCTAACATGCAAGATTTTTAGGCTTGTTTTAGGTTCTCAGCTTTTCTTTTGAGTTAGTGCCAATCACAATTACCCTAATTGCTTTCTTGATGGTTGTACTGGTTGTTTGTGAGGGTTCAAAAGCAGATCAGGCCTCAATAAGCACATCAGAGATTCCAGAGACAGACTGTGCTCTGTTGCCCCTGTAACTTCCTCATTTAGTACACTCACTAATGTCTGTAATTGGCATACTTGCAGAGCTAGCCAACCAAAACACCCATGCCCCTCAGCCCAACCCGGAATAGCACTTAACGTTTGCAAATGCATCACTTCCATTTGTTCTGCATACATCTGTAAGATTTGTTAGACAATTACACAGTGTGTAATGTCTTCAGCCACATCAGTGACCAACCTACAACCTAACCTTGCAAAATACAACTGAAAGACAGCCAATGTTCATTGTAAAGACAGTTTTTACTAACACACAAACAAATAAAACCTCTTAGCAGTTTACCTGTCAAAATTTTAGCAATGCCAGAAACGTCTTGCTGATATGAGCAAGTTTGAACGTCATGTCTGAGTGTATGCCCAAAGGAATACCGACCACAGTTTGATGGTCTGTCATATCCACATTTCATAATTTAAAAACCAGAGTGTAAAGTGCCTGGCACAGATCAGCCGCTCTGTTAGCAGAACATCACTGGTAAGATCACTTCTCTTCACAAGTGAGTGTGGAGCTGTGGGTGGATTTCTGAGTTTGACTGCGTGGATGTGTGTTGGGGGTCAACAGTTATAAGTACTCTCAAAATAAACACTTCCCCGACATACATATTCTCTCACAGCATTCCTTAAAACATTCCTTAAAAGAGCTGACCCAACACAGCAAATGTAATGTTACACACTTCAGTTTTCAGATAAGGTCATCGTATCATTTGTCTACATGCAGGCGTCTGTGTGCATTGAGGGGGGGGGGACGTTTGCGAATATTTAAGCTTCTAAAACTGGATCCTCTTATGCAGGAGAAACTATTTCAGGCCTGAGCGAGAGGAAAACATCAAAAATGTGTTTGGACAACGTGACTGCACCCAAATCTGCAAGTCCCCCATTCCCCGTTTCGCCGAAAGCCGCGAAGCAACGGCGGCCCCTGTCGGCTCGCCCCGTTACCGGAGCTCGATTTCTTACCTCGCGTGTCACGAGCAGTCGGTGAAGAAAACGCGGCGAGATTGAAACGTGCCGTCCGAGACCCGGAGCGGCGTCTTGTGAACGGCATCCGCGCTGATGTCCTGACGCGTTTCCCGGCGCATGTTCAGAGCTTGACGGGAGCTTCAGTGTTCAACGTCCTGAAAGAAAGTCAACCAACATCCTCAGAGCAGAACACAAGCGCCGCTGAGCATGAATGTGTGCAAGCAAAGAGACGAGCAGCCCGGCGAGCAGAGCACCGCGAGTCAGCAGCAGGTGGGTGAGCGCCCCGGGCGTGTTAAATGACGCCGGGCGTGTTAAATGACGCCGGGCGTGTAAATGACGCCGGGCGTGTAAATGACGCCCGCTGTGCCGTTCCCCTCGCGCGCGCTCGGGT
This sequence comes from Chromobotia macracanthus, assembly GCA_036877525.1. Taxonomy (NCBI): domain Eukaryota; kingdom Metazoa; phylum Chordata; class Actinopteri; order Cypriniformes; family Botiidae; genus Chromobotia; species Chromobotia macracanthus. The sequence goes on along the minus strand of JAZGTH010000088.1, from coordinate 1,190,701 downwards.
TGTCTCTATGTAGGGCGCGCAGCAGGTGTTGCGCATCATTTCTCCCGCCACAAAAACAACCGGGCGATCCTTCAAACGCGAGGCGCACGTTTGATAAAGTGAAACATCTCACCTGATGTCCGGATACACGACCAGCGTCCCCGTGAGGAACCACAGCGTGTCCCGCTCTTCATTGTATAACCTGCGCTCTTCTTTATAAACAAACCCGTCATTTCAGCGCTGGTAACGGCGTCATTCCGTCGGTGTGCCCGTGTCGGCCGCCAGCGCTCCTGAAGCGACTCTCCAGGGAAGGGAAGACGATGTTACGCGCTTCTGTGGAAATCCAAACGCCTTTTATTTCTGCGGCTCGAGCGCTTTCCGCAGTGAAGCCGATCGTGAAACAGGTCCGCGTCTCCCTGCAGGACCCCCGCCGGTGAATCGGTAACGGGGACGAGGTCTGTTGTGGACGGACTCCTCTGCGCCGGTGCCTCCCACGCGCCGCTGTCACCGGCTCGCTGTCACGCGCGTGTTTTAGAGGGACGCGGTACTGTTACGTGTCCGTGAGGAAGAACAATCATGCGATCAGTGAAAAGAAATCAACATCTAGTCGTGCGTCCTCGGGCGCGTTATTACAGCCGCGCAACTTCACAGACGCGCAGCCCGCGAGTCTCGTAAAGGTACACAGGCTCTCCGCCTCGCATCTCTCACATCATCTCACATCATCTCACATCATCTCTCATCACTCATCTCTACATCATCTCACATCATCATCTCTCACATCATCTCACATCATCTCACATCATCTCACATCATCTCACATCATCTCTCACATCATCTCTCACATCTTTTCTTTCTACAAACTCATAATGAGAACCTCTAACAGTGCCCGCGCACCAGACGCGCGGCACAACCCCGCGACGCCTCCGTGCACAAGCCTCTTCCCGCAACAGCACGTCGCGTCCACACGTTATAGGAAGTGAACGGACCGTCTCGATAAAAGTGAGATTGTGGGTTGCTCTGTTTGCGGCAGAATTATTCTGAGTCTGACGCTCCCGGCTGTGTCATTTCTCTGTAGGATTTCTCCAGTGATGCTCCTGCAATCAAATGAAATGATTTTATGCCTTTAACTGCTGTGATCATTCACTCAGTCAAAAGAAAACTGCTTTAACACGAGTCTATTTAAAGTCATTCAAACTTCAGATTATGACAACACATCAGATCGGATGCGATTGGTCGCTGTGCAGATAAACCAGTGACGCAAAGTAATGCATCCAATAACTATATATATAGAGAGAGAGAGAGAGAGTTGCATGAACATTTAAGTTATTGCAAATGTTAACCTCGTTTAAGATTATGTAATGTGGCGGCGCTTTGCACAGCTTTTATTCACCATCTCGACTAACCAGCCTGATTCTTGTCTTCATACATACCTTATTTTACTGGCTCCCAGAACATTTTCTTTAGATGACACACTACATAGATGTACAGTCCTACATAGACAGAACATCTTAACAATAAACCATAAGTGCATTACAATGCATGCTTTATAAACATTTATACTTGTTCTGTTTGTTCAGACATTCCATACCAAGATAAATACATTCCACATTCCTGAGCCCACCCTAAACTTATAATCAAACTTATAATAATCTACACAGGGTTACAGTCTACATTACACACATTGTTTCTGAAGGTGGAACTCTGCATGAACCTCAGCCAGCAAAGAACATTCTCAGATTGTTGACTAACATTTTCTAATTGTTTTTTAAGTTATCAAAATGTTCTTGCTGCAACATTAGTAGAACACATTTTTAATGTTATATCATATTTCAGAAACATTATTCTTATTGTTAGTGGAATGCTTTAAGTTACAGAATTGGAAAAATGTTTGAATAATGTTCTTATAACCAAGCAATAACGTTCATACAATGTCTAAAAAACTGACTTTATAGTTGAAGTCACCCCTTTGTGGAAACGCTTTCAACAATCATGATCAATTTATTAAATAGTTTTAGGATCATTGTCATTGTGTGTTAAGCAATAGTGACAAGTTGACATTAGTTAATGTTTTTAGATCTCATTAAGTGTCCACAGAAAGTTCTAGTTTTATGTTCTGTCTATTAAATATTGTGATTTTAACAGACTGAACTGACCTTGTGCATACAATTTCATCATTAAACATCTAAACAGAACAGATGAGCAGTTTTGGAAGGCTATTTCTAATAACCACTCATTCAGCAATACGCTGTTAAATAGAAGCATCTTTATGCCTTATTTGTAGCCTGCTGTGTGGGCATGGAAACAGTATAAAAGCTCCAGTGTTTGTAACACACTTATTAAAAAAGATGTTTTATTTATGATGTGAGTGAATCACTCAAAGACACACAACCGCTTATTTACAATGTATTAAATCAGCCCCTGTGCAAAGTTAAACTGGGTCAAATTAGTAGTTGTTTACATAAGAGTCCAGAACTGACTTGGAAAGAGAATCACAGGTAATTATCTAAAACACCTATAATAAACCAATTTTACAGCTGAGAAAAGCTAATACATTTCAAACAGATTTCCTTTTGAGGAAAGTTACTGTATACACCAATGTTGTCTTGGCAACTAGAAGAAACTTCATTAGTAAACATGAGGCATTTACTTGAATTGCTTGGATTTGCAACACAAATCTCAACAAAATCTGCAAACAAACTTGCATGATTGGATGATATTGTATTGATATTGATTGTTGTATGATATTAGTAGGACAGGACATTAGTACATTTTAATTCAAACTCAGAGTAAACAGAATAAACCAAATTACTACAAGATACAGCACGGCAGCATCGATAGTGAGGAAATCTGATGACCTGATTGACTAAATGAAGATGAAATCAAGAAATGAGTAAAGAAAAATGGAAGAGAGGTTTGCCTGAGCACAAAAAGTGGGAAAATTCTGTCTCCATGGTAACCCAATTTTCAGTGTCACCACTTTTGTTACCAAACAGACCATGCTGCATTACATAAAACACACATTAACACTCGCTTCACACACAGACAAATGTGCCCTCGCACACACAAACACGTTTACTAAATATGAAGCAGTGACTCACTTTAACTACAGTATTTGCATTGATCGTTCTGAATGATCAAAACAGAACACAATTCTGACGCCCTACTAAATTATTTTATACTGAAAGTACTTTATCCCATAAAGATTATAAGATGTGAGATGAGCACAAGGAACAAAACACTAAGCTGATGTTTACTTTTAAAGTGCCATTGCATAATTGCATAATTATTAATAATAATTCATATTAATCTCACTTCTGAGACATGGCTCCACATCTGTCTTGCACAGCACACATAAACAAAAGCATGTTTAATAACAATTACGTGAACTCTCACACGCGTTACCTGCATACACACAAATAAACTGAAGATCATATAAACATACTACACATACACTCAAACTAAATGTGAATCTAACACACAAAGCTAAGACATGGCTAAATTCATATGTGATATGTCAGCCATTTTGTTGCTTGTTCTGATGTGTAGTGAACAGTTCAGTCTGTTACATTGTTCCTATTTAACCCCTCAGTGCAGTCTCGTATACTGGTGCTGATGTTGACTAGTGACTGCAGTATTATTACATGAAACCTGCAGAACACAAACAAATCATCAAAACTGTTTATATTAGACTGTGTGGTCATCTCAGGCCAGCACTAACACTACTTCAACAGAAAATCGGCATGCCACAGATGACAGAATTATAGATGATTGTCAGAGTTTCCCTGTGTGCAGTTCCCAGCACATGGTGATTTTGTGCGTCTCTAAATTCTCTTCTCTCCCTTACAAATTTAACAAAATTCAAACATGGTGACAGTGTACTTACACATTTAAGGGGAGCCATTTTTCCATGACACATTTGAAACCTCGTCACACGTCTAGTTTTGTATGAAATCTGTCCCTTGTTTTGGAACATCTACGTCTCTAAGATAATTCTGTTCTGGCAAAATGTGACAACTAGTCACCACACATATGACATAATTTCCTTTATGAAGGTGGTAATTTATGTCAGATTATTAAATTAATGAGATGAATGAAGAGAATCTGCTGCTCTGCAGGCTTTTTTTGATTGGACGATGCTGTGCTCATATTTATACCATGAGAGAAACATGAGAACAGAATAGTGCCACTGCTGCAAGAAGAACTGCTGAAAACAAGATCTTTGTTGCCTTTCATAACTTTTCCAAAGACAAACTAGAACAAATTAAAGGGGACAATGAACTGATGTCTCAAACCAGTGACCATGTACTGGGTCAATATTCCACACTGGAGAGGTAAAATTTGAAAAAGAGCAATAATAAGAAATGGAAATCAATAGGATGGTCATCCAATATGTGAAATACATAATTCAATTCCTATTTTTGTTGGTAGTCTGATATTTCTTATTTGTATAATTTGTAAAGTATGTCACATAAAATCTATATTTGATATATTGTAATCCAACAGTATAATTAATCATATTAAGAATTCATATTGACACTGATTTTCTCTTTTTGCTTGTTTCAGAATATACCATTCAGTTTTGGCCTCTTGGCCAAAGATCTTGTAATCTGTGCACCTTGTCTGCACTATGTCATGTAGTATGCCCACTGCTAAGACAACAACATGACAGATGACAAGAAAGATTACTGCGCTGTGTGAGCAGTTCAATGATTTCGGTAGCCTGACAGTCGAGTGGTGCGGCTATGGCCTTATCCGACCCACCTTATAACGTCAGACTCTGACACAAAGCAAGAATCCATTAAATGATTAATAAACCAAATATTAAACGCTGTGATCCAATAATCATACTAATGAAACAGCCAGAGCCAAGACTAGTAAACAGTCTGATCAGACAGATAACAAAAATAAATCAAGAGACTGATCACTGTATAGTGATCTGCATTAGATACACTGTATTAGAGCTGCCATTTGCAGTCCAGGGCAAAACTCTAATCTACAAAGTTCAGTCTATAAAAATCTGACATGGAGAACATTCATCTAATGACTTCATTTAAATGTAACATAACTGCTTCTGGAAAAAATGCTTTTTTTCCACATACTTGTTAAATTCAAGGCATCAACAGTACCAGCTGGGACTTAACTGGACTGTGCTAACCAGTGAAACCCTGATCTCTTTATTTAACCAGGCCAATCTAACATACAATGATCACAGGCAGGAGCTGCACTGCATAAAGCTGATGTTATGAGTGTTTTGTTCAGGACTCCCACATGTTGCCCACAATGGAGACCTGCACCTGCAGCACCCCCACACAATCCTGTGATTCACAAACAACTGCCCTCCACAACCACACAAAACTTCACTATTGCGAATGTTAAAAGTGTTATGGCCAAAAACAGTTCACTTAAGCCTGTAATCCGTAATTTATACAGTGTTCAGTCCATAACAGATTAGTGTTCAACACAATCTCCTTATATTACCCTGATTCACAACAGTAAGTTTATAATAATGATTTATCATTTGAGCTGTTGTGTCTGATTTCCTGGGAAATGTCAGTCTGGCTTCATTTGACACCATCATATGTGAGGAAATTGTGTAAAGTAACCTGCAGTTTTATGATTTAAACAGAGATGGCCAGTAGAGAGGCAAAAGTTCCAGCTTTAACATTTGTATAAACATTAACTAAATGTACAGCAATTCTCACTTTGAAAACCGGGATGTTTTACACAGTTGCTGAGAATCAGTTTGGCTCCAAACCCGTCGTTATGTTCCATCTACTCTTAAACTTCTGAGTTCTTTAATAACTGTTATCAAGCCCAATGGAAATCAATACAACATATTTTAGCACATGACACCATACAAAAGCCACCTTGTTGAAGCTTAATCCCACTCTCTCCACAGGTGTAAATCACAGAGGCACTTGATGTTAATGTGAAAGATTTACAATGCCTCAAGCTCAGTGTCAATGTGCTTTAGGATGTACAGAAGCACATTTGTAAACGTCAGCTAGCCATTTAGATAAGGGAAGAGACACATCGTTCTGTCTGATCATGATTTATCACATAAGGTGAGGATCTAATGGGGGTTTAGCGTCTGGTGTGTGTGTTCAGGTGTAAACTGCGTGTTTGGGCTTGCATGGTTCACTTCACTGTAGCGAGCATGTGGCACAGTTTCTCTTCTGACAGTTTTACTGGGAGCCAGTATCTGGAACGCGCGTGGGCCCAACACATACCCGTGACGCAACACACACATGGTGTCCTGGATACTCCACAGCTCAGAAACAACACACACACACACACACACACACTGCCTTTATTCCACTACTTAACTTCACATTTCATTCATGTCCATACAGTACATGAACCTTCTTTTTATGTGTCTGTTGAGGTGTATAACATGATAAGATCACTTCCTGTATGTCTGTTTATCTTTGTGCATGTCACAACTTTCCTACATATTGGAAAATTTTTGTGTATATCTGCAGTGGGTCTGAACATCTGAGACTGGTAATGAAGGGCTTCTATGTTATAATCTGTAAATAAAAATTGTGTTAGCATCATTTGGATGAACTGAAGATTTGACATGAATTAAAGCTTCGCTTTAATGGCAACGTGCACTCAATCTGGCATCAAAAGTTTGTGCAGAATCTGATGATCTCAGCATGAGCTGAAAATGTTCCAAAGAGCATCTTGTGTGCTTCAATGCCTCTGACATTTGCTATGAAGGATTTAAACCTGTAATTTACTGTTATTTAATAAAGCCATTTCTTTACATTTGATTAGTGACCTAGATGTGCAAAATATTACATGTTTTTCCTTCACATCTTATTTGTCTCTTGTGTTATACTTTAGATCCTAATATTTGTGTTTTCTCAGTTTAAATAGAAAAATAAATAATAAAAGCCCAGCTTGGTCTTTTATATGCCAGTGTATTTTTTATCATGTGGCAGATTCAGTAGAGCTCTGCTTTGTGTGACTTGGTTCTACTTTATAACCTACTTAAGATATCAGAGTGGGTCAGTTTATTTCTCAAAGCGTTCAGCCCTTCTCCAGCTCTGATCTACCAACTCAACATACACAAATGTCATGTTACACATCCACATGATATAACACGTATCAGACGTACCATAACACACAACAGGCATAGCCTTAAAATCTAATTCCATCACATAATGACTGTACTGTCCGTAAAGCTTGAGGAATTTATGTGAAATAAAAGTTGGGAGTAGAACTAAATTATAGGGCTTTGGGTAAACAAATCTGAATCAATGAAATACACACTGTTTACAAATTACAGGTTTAAATGTAAAGGTTTCTTTTGGATTGTTGTGGCCATCTAGCAACCTTCACATACACCTTTTATACACCATACTACCTTCTATGAATTAAATATAAACCTTGTGGTGTAGTCTATGTACTTTTACATGGTGTCAATTGTCTGTTATCAACATATCTTTTTGATACAGTGGATAAATAACTGTAGATAAGATTAAATAGTTTTTGCAATTGCAAGTTAACATTGTGTTGCTGATTCTGTATTAAATGAGAAATACAGACCTACAATATATGATCTATATTCCATTCATTCATAGTTAAAACAGTTTTCAAAAAAAGTTAGGTTGTGTAGTTCATGATTTTTGCTGCACATTGTTAGTGAGCTGCAAATAGCAGCAAAGTTATCGTGCAGCCTGTAGAGACGTGACTCACCATACGTCTTCAGCTAAAGTCTGAGTCAAGAGACCGTGAGTAACTTTCTGAGCTAATGCAGATACTTGCAGGCCTCAGACACTGTTACTGAGTCTAAAGTCACAAGAGTTTGTGAAAAAGCACAGATCTGACAGATTCAAACCACACGGTCAAAGTTCATACATGTTCTTGGAGAAATCAGCAATTAATGTTCTCATGACCTAATTTCCAGCAACACCAGGGGGATACAGAAAGTCACATACATCTGCAGCTAATGTGACTGGCTCAAAACTGAGCTCAAACTGACTATAGTACTGAGTGTCCATGAGCCATCAGGAGCAAAGATGGCAGAGTTCAAATCACGTATTTCTGGGGGGGTGTCACATCCTGTTGCCATAAATAGGAAATCTAACAGACAGCTCTCCAGGTATTACAGACCCCTTGTGTCAAACCACATTTTCTACACTGCGGTCTCCAAGTCTACAGGTATTCCCTTCACTGTCTGTTCTCAGTGACTCTCTCTCTCTCTCTCTCTCTCATGAGAATGACTGCTGACAGTATATCTGCATATACTGGAACCTGAAAATCCAAAACAGAGAACAAGTGGAGGACGGGGAGTGATAAAACACCATTGGCTACTATCTTAAGAAGCAAATATTGTTCTAAGAGATGCAGGGAACAAAAAATACGTCTGGCAAACAAACAGACATGAGAATGAACAAACAGACTAACACGAATGAGCAGGAAAAGACAAAATGGACAAGAAAGAGAGGTAACAGATGGACTGATCTGCGTAACACACAGACAGACACACAGAGAATCATATGTGCAATAATACACTAATGCCATCTGTGAGACCACACCGACCGAGTACAGCAGAAACATAACATATATAAACACTGTCTCTTTCACTCTCACAACCATAGCGATTCAGAGTCAAGAGCCATGAGCTACCCAGAACATTGGCTAACGTTCTCGTTAATATGTTCTCTTAAAGTTATCAAAAAACATTCTTGAACAATTAGTAAAATGTTTTAACGGTATACACAGGGCCGGTTCTAGACATTTGGAGGCTCTAGGCAAAATTTTAATTGGAGGCCCTGCGGCCTCCTCCCCTCATGTCAATATAGTGTCAATATAGTATAGCTATAGTGCACTGTAAAAAATGATTTGCACAGTAAATTATGTTTTTAATCATTACTTTAAAATGTAACCTTTAGTAAGTTTAAGATTATAATTTTATTAGAAATTATGCACAAAAACATACTGACTAAATCACCCAAGATTGTTTGACAGTTGTTTGATAAGTCATTTATTTACAGTAAAACACCGGCCAGTATTTATAACAAACAGTTTTGCCTACTTTAAACAGTAAAACATGGGTCATTTTTCTAGCTGTATATGGACACAATTTCCCTTCCTGCTGAAGCAATATTGATCCATCAATATGGCTGAAGCACTTTTGCAGTAATAAGTCATGTGTTTGTGTTTGCTCTTCTGCAGACTCTGTGCAGACTCTTCTGTAGAAGTGTGAGGGTCATGTGATGCATCTGTACGGTCTCTCAGCTCCCATTCATGGTGTTTGAACTCTCAGTGAACCGGCACACAATGATCTGTCAGAATAACACAAAAACAGAATAAGTTTTAATAATCCATCACAATGAGAACATGACGTCAACTCACACACGAGCTGTGCGTTCTCCACTCGCTTTGACGTCATCAGGTGAGTCGCTCAGTGTCCTCAGTATGCGGGGGGCGGGGCCGCTTTCAGACACTCATTTTAACTGCTTACACTGCAGGTGAGTGACAGTTCTTCACATCCAATGGACAATGAACCTAGTCTTACTGCCCATCCTGATTGGTGAACTAGTTGTGGCGGTTATGGAGGCCCCGCCTCCTAGCCCGCTCAGCCAGTAGCCATCATTTAAACAAAGACGTTATTTCTGAAACGTTAGTGCAACGTTTAAAAGATGTTAATGCAACGTCTGAACTGGATGATTTGAGCAAAGCTAGAACATTGAAACGACATTTTAATGTTATTGTTAAACGTCAGGGGAACGTTCTTACAACCTGCAGCTGTGAGCTGGTGTGGAAACCCAGTCGAGAGTTTGTAATGGGTTTAAGAAAAGCGCTTCTCATTTATCAGTCAGTTAAGCTCTTCATTTCACTCTGTGTTTATTCTGCAACATCAATGTCACATTATTACTGTGTAGTTGTTGTATTAGGTTTGTCCTTATAATGCACATTTAGCCTCAAATTCCCCTCTGACAAATACCAAACCATTACAACCCCGATCCACAGGAGGGCACCAGACTAAACGGTACTTCACTTCAGAAGACATCTTCCTGAGTTATATGAAGGCAGATTATTCTTCTGATTATTCATCTGTGTTAGAGTCACACAACGAAATACGTTCTCTGTGTTATTCCTCTAAACTATTTACTTCTTCTTCCAGAAACATTTTAAAACAGTGAGAACGTCACAGAAATAGAAAAAAACAGATGTAGATGATCCATTTTAATCCTCGGTTTGATTTAAATAGTGTGTAAGAATAAAGGACTTTAATCAGACATGTTTTGAATATTGGAGGCATTCACATTGTCTTGACACAGACAGCTATTTATGTAGACAAATCTCATGTGATATTTATGCAAATGACGTTACGTAACATTCACTGATCTGTAATCACTACAACATAAACACACACACTGTATATACACAGTCTGAAAATCTTTAAAAGAGCAAGAATACGGCACAATATTAAGTTACTTACTAAGTTAATTATATTAATACCAGGTTACATCTTGTTCAGGCTGTCAGACAACCTGCCGTTGCCATCTTAGAAAAACAGAGACAGAGCTAATTGACTGTCTTGATGTATACTGTATGTACAGTAACATGTAGCTTTTGTTTCTGATTTGCTGATAAATCGCAGTATCTGGTGAAACCAGTCCTTCAGAGGTTTTTGGCAAAATGCCACGATCAGGGATTCAGCTCAGAGAATTGGTCCACTGTCTGCCTGTCTGAAAAAGCCAATTGTTGAAGAAGCCAAGCAAAACAATTAACACCCAAAACATGTACAGACACACAACCTCTACCTCTAACCAAAGAAAAACAAACACACACAACAATGGAGATGTAATTTTTACTGTCAGTATTTGTACGTTAATATTATTGTAGACTTATCAAAACTAAAATTAATACTTGTTATCAAAAGCCATCACACATGCCTTGTGAGCATGACTTACCGAACAATCATGTAAACTCGCATACAACACTGTCACTATTATTATAAGGGGAAAAAACCTACTACACTTGTTTTTAGTCAAGATATACTGGAACAAACACTTCCTTAATAGAACATTTTTTACTCAGATGTCATCATCATGAGTCAACTATTCTAAGTTCATCCAAATATCAATTCATGCTATTCAAGAAACATTCACGTTAATGCATTTGGCAGACACTTTTATCCAAAGCAACTTACACTGTGTTCAGTATGCTACACGTTTGGTCAGTATGTGTGTTCCCTGGGAATCAAACCCACTACCTTTTGTGTTGCTAACACAATGCTCTAGCAATTGAGCTACAGGAACACTAGCAGACTCTTCAATAAGTTCTATAAGGTCATTCTGCTTCTGCTGGAGAGCTTTTCTTGTTTCTCTGTAAGTTGTGCTTATAGAATCAGAATGTATAAGGAAGTTTAGAAGTGTATTTGCTGAGTAAACTCTTGAGAAGTTGAATTTTAGAGTTGATCCTGAGGTAACAGAAAGTCATTGTGAAGTAATAATACAGTACAGTAAAGATACATGGTAAACAGCATGCTTTAGTATCTGTGAATTGTTTATGCACTAGTGTGTAAATTGTTTACGTCATCTTTTTGACTCACATTGACTCAAAGGTAAATTTAACCTGATGGGTCAACAGTTTAGAAAGAAACACCTCGTTGTAGCAAATGTACACCCATATTTTTAAAACCTTCCCTATAACAAAAGCTAGTTTCTACTGCTAGATACTGTCTGAACAGGGCAAACCCTCCATTTAATGAATCCTGGGCGGACAAAGGGTGTAACGAATCGTTGGCTTATAGACAGATAATAACATCTTTAATCAGCTTAATTTCTTCTAAGAAACTGTTGTGACAGACATGAAACTAAGAGCATTCATGACTGACACATGCTCCAGATGTGAAATTTCTAAGAAATGAAAGTCACAACTTCTGACTAGTTTCCAGATCACAGGATTCTTTTAAACTGTGTATTTCCATGCAGACTTGAACAGATCTCTTTCAGTTTCAGTAAAGTACCATAGTGACCTAAATAGAGTGTTGGGTAAGTTACTAAGAAAAGTAAACCAATACAGATTACTTTATTAAAATCTACGTCTGCCTGCACAGTAATGTTCCAGTCAGTAAAGACAGGACCGTGGGTTGGATTTCCAGAGATCACATAATGAACTAACTGGTCAGATGTATTCCCTGAGAGCACTTTAAGCCACTTTAGCTAAAAGCATCTGGCTAATGCTTGGGCTACGATAAACACATGGTGGACTTTACAATGTTCAGATGTTGCTCACTGGGATGCTCATATTTCACTCAAGTGGGTTTGTTTTTCCTCTAGTATTTTGCCATTTCCAATTCCTAATTCAAAACATTTCTCTGTTTTTCATTATCCATAATGACATGCAATCAGCTGGCCCCGCCCTCCGTACCTGTACACATTTGCATTTCTGCATTTCTTATGGCAGACACTTTAATTCAACCTGACAGTGTTACACTTGCATTCAAGTTATACATTTAATCAGTATGTTGAACCCACAACCTTTATTCTGCTAACAAGAAAGAATACAAACTCTATGAATAAAAGTTCTTATAATAATGCAATAGAATTTTTAACATTTAATAGAATTTTAACACTGTAATCATACCATTTCAGTGCAACTTATGTCAGATATGTAAACTCACCATTTTAAAAATTTAAGTTGAACATTAATTTACTATTGAAAGTACAAATCCTGAAAAGAAATGTGTTTTTTGCCTGAGTGCAGATGGGCTCTTTATTCGCTTTCAGTTCTTTCTAAGTGCAACAAACAAAGCACAACAAAGCCAGACCTGTTGAAATACCTACTGGTGAACAACTGAAGCAGAGAACTCCTATAATATTATACAAAATCATATTTAATCATATTTAATGTTCTTATAACCTAAAACTGTTTGGGCTTGTCTAGATATACCAGATTTTCACTGTGAGGAGAATCTCTTTCAGTTACAGTGCACTATAATGGACCTGTAGTTAGATTCTGAGCTGAATAAAAAAGCAACTTTTGATACATTCATGTTGCGATATTTGGATCCGGTTCTGACTACATTAAAACTCTTATGTCTCAGGTCACAGGGTTTGTCTTACACGCTTTATTGTATTTTCAGCGGCCAGTAGTCCAGTGGATGATTGTTCAAGTGACTTATCGTATTTGTAACTACAGCTTAGGTTTGTAAGAAATTAAATAAATACATTTTTAAAAAATCCTTCTACCACCATTCACAGCTATCGAAATTAACTGAATAAAACTATCCAGACCAGGGTAATGGGAAAATAAAATGATAAACAATTACATAGTAAATTCAACATAGTCTGACATGTAAGCACACCATATGTTCTTCAGTCCTGCGGCTCTTCTAAATGGTTAGTCCAGTTATGTGTTCTCATTTCATTCCATAAAAAGTAACATCATAGTTTTTTAAAAATCGGGTTCATCTGCTGATGATTGTTATTTTGCTCATTCATGGCAGGAGCTGATGGATACATAACACATTTCATTGTTCATTCATGTTTATTTCCCCTGAGGGCTGTTTCTTTGTACCATACAAGTGGTTTCTAGGATTCCTGGTTGGGTAAGATTACAAACTACCAACTAGTGGTTCAAAAAACAAGTAAAAGAGAAACTGAGGACATTACAGTAAGATTAATGAACTGATACTCTAAAACATCAAATGAATGAAATAAATAATGTAAATTGTAAAACTATTGTAAAAAGGCTAATCACTGTAAGTTTAACATCAAACTAGTAAAATATTAACTAGTCTGAAGGTGAAATGCTTCGAAATTCTGCATAGCAGACATTGCCATAAAATACAAACTACAGATTGCATATGTTATATCTTGTATATTTGTACCAATGTTAAAAATATTCTGTTTATACTGATATTGGAAGTTACCAGTCATGTGTGTGATCTAAACTCATGTTTTACATTCTTATATAAAGACATTCAATACTTACTGAAGTATCACATGTAAAGCACTAACCTGTATCACTGTATGAAATGGTTTATCGTGTATCTGTGTATTTCATATAAAACAGTTTGTAGTGACTGTCCCTGTACACATCAGGCTATATTCTGAATACCACACTGTAAAAAGACTTTGCTGCCTTAAATTGACGAACTGTGACGAGCTGTAACATCTGCATTCTAACAAGGCATATTCAGATACTAAAGGGGTACAGCCACAGAAATTCTTTAAACTTTTTGCTCAGTGGAAGATGTTGTATTCCGTCTTTCCCACAAGTGAGCACCACAGCTCTCCTCGCCAGCTCCTGTAGGCTCTGTGGCACAGCTCTGCGATAGGGTTTACTCAGGCTCCTTTTTGGAGAAGTAATATAATAGGATAAAAGAGCAAAGAGGCAAGGGAAAGTGTGTTTACTGCCTGCTAAACTGAACGCCCCATCCTTAAGGAGCACTCGCACGCTTGTCGGGCCCTCAGAGGCCTGATAGCTCAGAGTGAAGAAAATATTGGTCTGCATACTGTCTCTTATTAGAAACGTCCCAAGAGGGAGTTTAGCCAGTATTGCGTGAGCCTCATCCACATCCAAGGGACCCCAGTAGAATCCACTTTGTGTCAGGTAATGCATCGCCTGGGTGATGAGCTCGCAGTCCTGCTGGTGCCGAAAGGGCCGGAAGTGTGTGGGTGTGATGGGACAGGGTGGCGGGAGCTTGGTGGTCTTCGATGGGCCTTGTGGCACAGCTGTAAGATCTGTGTCATTGTGCTGGACCATTCTGGACTGAATCCCACTCATAACATTCCTCCATTGTCCCAAAGCATAAACGATTGATTCAGTGCAGCCTGAGAGAGAAAAACAAGAGTCAGATAAAGCTCCTGTCTGAACATGAGAAAGTCTGTGGGTGTGTGTCCAGGTGAAAAGTGTGATGTCAAGTGTAGAGCTGTAAAAAACACAAAAATACTGAAAAAAGAATCTGACAAAAAGAAGAAACTGTGGAACCAAATACTAACACAACAACAGAAAAGATTTTTATTTTGGATTTGATAGACAGTTAAAAATATTTGTTCAAGACAAGCTATTGTAAATGTAATTTAAAAAGTTCTACAAACGCATAACTTGAACTACATAAGACCTTTTTCAGGGTGTTTATAACCATTTAACAGTGGTACATACATGATGTTATCAAATAGTTCATTTCATAATAATTAAAAGTCCTGATTTAGTGGTTATCTTCTTTGTAGCCCCAATGCACTCGCACAAACAATGTATTTTTAAACCGAAAACAAACCTACTGGTAAAACACTGAAAACACAGAAGACTGAGCAGTAATGATTTGTAAGTGATCTAACAAAACTTTCATAACTTTACATTCAGGTGTTGCAGCTCCAGCACGTATAGGATTTCCTCAACATCTTCTGTGACATCTTAGGGAATTTAAAAACAAGCTTTCCCTTGTTGTTGGGCCGAAAGCACTCTTTTATTTTAATGTAATTCCAGCACTTTTCTGTGGTTTAAAACAAGCATTACTACACCTATCACTGCCTCTCTGAAAACACTGAGAACGACACGCTGAAGGTGAAGGTGGATGAAGGTCTCAAACCCCTGTGTGACTTACCGCAGTTGTGATTTGATGTCGACTAACTGATGTCCCCAGATGTCCTGCGACGCTAGATTGTCTGTCCTCACAGGTTACGATAGACAGATCCAGAAAAGGAACGAAACCGAAAGTTTTGCAGCAGAATAATAACCGCGCTTCTCTTCTGCATTATGAATTACTCGAATGCGCGTTCATGACGCGCAGCGCACATCTACAGACTGCGTGCAGAACTACCGCTGCAGAATAAACAGTCCTGCAGTGGCAATGAAATTGTATGAATCTCTCTCTCTTTATGTACATGTAAAAAGACCAGGATCTTGTGAATAGGTTTAACACCAGCGTTGTATACACACACCCTGTTACAGTTTACGTGCACGACCTGAATTCAACTTTAAACTCTATTTTAAACTTTACTTTCACTTTTGCTTTGCTCTTCACTTACTTTAAATCACGTGATCGTCAAACCCCGTTTACAGTTAGTTAATGATTAGCTGTCATCAGCTCTGGTTCTGTTTGGCATCTTTGTTAAGTGCTGTTAAACAAACTCAGGAATCAATACAACAGCTATTCATATGCCCAGATATACAGAGCACAAAAATAACACTTTTAAAAACTACAGGAAAATATTTCTTTGTATGCACACACACACATAATAATTATAACAACAAACTATATGCTTATATGTATAGAAACCAAGGATGTGAAAAATATTCAAGATACTAAATATGCCCAAATAATACATAGAAATTATAGGCCCGAAACATAATCATTTTTGTCAGTCACTAATGTAAGTTAATAAATGGTGGCATTCACTGGGAAATGAATTCAGGTTATAAGACCAGTTTTGAAGATAAACAGATGCTCTGGATTTGCTCAGCATCTTTTCTGACTCAAAACATTTTCAGATCTGTGTTCTCACAGACAAGAAAAAAAAACAATCAATGAAATAACTTCTCATATTATTTTCAAGTCCTAAAGTCATGGTATCCAATTTTATATTATGAAACACTCTCAAATCCAATTACTGTTTTACACTATCCTTATATTAAATTTTGTTTGTTTATATTGTTTGATTACAATTTGTCTGTGCATTAGACTGTTTGTAGATTTTGAAGAGAAAAAAATACCTTGCACGGTATTCTGATAAATCCAAAGAGTTCCATGTTAAGATTCTGTTTGAGCCCCAGAAGTACAATGAAAAGAACCGCAAACATCCCAGAAGATCAGCAGTTATTTGAGCGTCATCACGTCATCAGTGGGACACAACCCATCGTCCACATGTTCACCTGACAGAGACTGTTCTGCAGATGGGTGTATGATCTTTATCATCAGGACCTTGAATACAGCTGCTGTAACCTTTGTTTCACTTTGATGGAGTCAGGCAATATCACGCATGGCTTTAGCTCACTCATAACATGTGAATACTGGAAAGGTCTTGCGTAAACTGTATTGTTTTGTCTGAGACAAAAAAACGTTTACAATGTCTAAAGGAGGAAACCAATTACATGTCAACATCAGATCGAACGTTTCAAAGAATGAGGTAGTAGTTGTTTTCACTTTTACTCATATACAGTGTCTAACAAGGAAAGGTTAATTGTGAACTGTTAATAAATGAAATGGGTTTTAAATGAAGCTCCACTTTCAAAATCATTCACAATCAAGATTCAATTAAACAATCATCAATAAACAGGAATAAAACATCATATTAAAACAACACTTATTTTTTTACAAACCAACAGCAAACTCTGAACATTTCATTAAACAGCAAAAGTTGTTTCAGTCAAGATACAAATGATAAAACAACGCCACAGGTTAAGCTTAAGCTGCACTCTGCTGGCAAAGCATTGTGAAAAACCAACACCCGATACACGTCTGTTAGGAAACTTCTGGCCAGTGGCGTGTACAGGCTGCTTTCCTGCTACTCATCCGGCAGAGCATGGCACTCACAACATCAGCGTCATGGGTTCCATTCCCAGGAAGTGCATGTACTTATTAAAACATGTTAATTGCACTGTAAGTTGCTTTGGATAAAAGTAAATATCAAATATGTTATTGAATATATGTAAATATAAAACTGCATTACCCACAGTTCACTGTGGGGATCAAAAATATTTGATTCCCCCACCCCTGCCCGTCTGCTCCAGCCACGTGCCTCCACCCAGACTTTCCATTATTGTTCATGTGGCTGCAGATGTTTCTTGTTCCTCTTTCTTGTGGCACTGCAGCATGTAGACAGCTGCTAAAAAAATAGCTACAAAGTAATAACAATAAAGAGAGACTGTATCTCAGCTATGCCAAAACATAGCACCTTTTTCTGTACAAAGTATATTTTGACATCTTTACCAGCTGTAGTAAAGTTATTAGTAAAGTAGTAAAGTAGCTATTGTAATCTTTAACAATGGCACAATTTGACATGTCTGTTGAGACATGTCATTGTTTAGTAATGAGTCAAAAGAAACACTGAGCTTACACAACTGGGCCCTGGTAATGTGTAGCTGTACAAATATTTCCTGCATCCTGTCAGTTCAGCTGGGTGATGCATCAGTCTTAAAGTTTATCTCTGTTCAGGGGTGTAGATGTGGTTTGTGCTCTTGGAGGATACACTGTGTGAGCTGTACACTTGTTTTCATTTATAAATATATAAACATTGGGGTAACCTCTCCCATCCTCCCACAACCTACACCCTTGTCTCTGTTAAACACACACACGAATTCATATATCATATATATTTTTTATATATATTTCACTTATATATTAATGTATGTATATGTCTGATGCAACCTGAGAGCAGCGCTAAGGAGAGATGAATGTTAAGGGTGTCCATCGTTGTGCCAAAATTTGACTCCTTGTGAGATTACGACTCCCTTGCTTCTGATTTGTTCATACGTGGAAGAGGCTGCTGTCTGATTGGTCTTTATCTGTAAAGCCCACCCCCCACACTTAAGCCTAACCAAAGTAGGGAGAAATGGGGTCGTATTTTCATAAGGAGTCAGATTTCAATACCACGCCAGTTTAGGCTGCATGTGGTGATTTTAATGCGTTTGAGGAGTAAAACACTGAGCGTGTATTTTTAACTTTTAAATAAAATTGATCAAATCTGCTTACTCTAATGAATAATACATTAGTTAGAGTCATTGTGATTGTTCTGTGGTTTGAGGTATTAATAGTGAAATCAACAAATATTGACACCTTTCAGGTGGCGTGTGGTCATTGTGAGTGCGTTTGTGTAATACAACATTACAGTACAACTCAGTACAATAAAAAGCATTTGATAGGGTCACTGTTGTTAAAGGATAAACACATGAATAGATTTGATATTTAAAGGTTTATGTGTTTGTCATGACAACAGCGGCCTCAAGCGGTGAGGGAGAGCATTAGTGGACAGAATTTATGACTTTGGCGCCATCTGTTGGATATGTTGTATATTTGTAAATCTTTGAACATTTAGATTTGATTGTCTTTACAGAGAAACTATATTTAATTTCAGCTTTTATTCTTTGGCTTTGTAGCTTTGATTAATGTTCTTTGTAAACAGCCTATAACTTGTTTTAGAATAGCATTAGTTATTTACTCGATCCCTGTTGGTGAGCTCACCTTCATTCAGAAGAGCTCATATTTGCAGCAGAGTCAGTAAATCTCTTTTGTCAGTTTGTCAGTATTAATGCGCAGTAATAAATCAGATTTCAGCAGCTGTTGAAGAACTGGGTTTAAGGTGGACCCATGCAGGTTCTTCCACATACTGTCAAGTCTTGCCTACAAAAAGGCCTTAAAACTTTATAAATTCACTGAACAAATGTTCATGCATGTTGCCATGTTTAATCTATACACAGTGTGATCTTTCAGTATATATTTCTAATTTCTTTAATATCTATATTTACTGTATAATTGTTCTTTAATGTATCTGTTTGGTTTTATTGTGTTCACTTGTTTACAAAACACTATTACAAAAATATGATTACAAAAATAAAAGAATATATTTTATCTGATAAACCAGTAAGATGACTTCACTGTGTTTCACTGTGTCTTGAAAACATTTTCTAAATGTAGTCTCCCTGAATTAATGCCGCTAATGTTGTAACAATACTCATGTGTCAGATGCTCAGATAAACGCATCTGCCAAATGACAGAATGAATTTAAAGTGAATAGAAGAACTTGTCACCACATGGGAAAAATCATTTGTTGGGGCCACAAATGATTCTTACACATTTTAACTGCACAACACTGTGAAATGGTGGCATGCTGATATTTGGGCATAAATTTCTACTATGGCAGGTGTAGTCTGGATTTAACAAATGCTCTTGTAAAGTATGCTATTGCAGGACCAGCTATCAATTTTAGGTTGTAAGAACATTTCCCTAATGTTTTGGGTAACAAAAACATTAAATAAGTTATTTTGAATGTTATAGGAACATGTTGTTCAAAGAATGTTCAGAACATTCCATTTTTTAGATATAATAGCACAATTGCTTGGTTATAAGAACATTATAAATTCTGTAATGTTCTTAAAACATTCCACTTACAACAAGAATAACATTTTTGTTAACGGTAAAAAATTTCAACCATTTCTGCAAGACAATTTTAAAAGAACGTTTTAGTTCTTTTAAAGAACAAAGTTCTAAGAACTTGTGAGCTGGTACTGCTCAGGGGTTTGGAGTCTGAGCAGAAAGTGCACGGTGGTGAGCTGTGATTAAGTAAATAAAAACTTTAACTTAAAAACTTCTACCTTAAACACAATGTGCTACAACAGCAATGTTTTGAGTCAATCCATTTCTGGAAAAAGAACTGAAAACAATCTATTCTGAAAACTGCTGCATAAACGTCTATTTGAGTGTAAGTATTGTACAATCATTTGATTAAAATCCAGATTAATAACTTTGTGTCTTCCACAAAAATGTCTTCAACTGCAACAAGAGAAGGTAACACTCATGTCTTATTTACATGTACTTGTGAAAAGAGCTAAAGGCGATTTGAATCAGTTCAAACAGATATTACTAGTTTTAAAACCAAGATTACGCACAACATCAGTTTATCAACCAGATTAATAACTTTGTGTTTTCCACAAAAAAAGAGAAGGTAACACTCATGTCTTATTTACATTTACTTGTGAACAGAGCTAGGTGATTTGAAGTCACTTCAAGCAGATATTACCCATTTTAAAGGTGTCCACAGTTTGCTACATTGACAGAAATGGCTAAAGCTCTCTGAATAACTGATGCTAATACCAGAACCTTCCATCTGAAATGAACCACTAAACAGAGTCCTTCATTTTCTTCAAGTTGTGCAGATAAAGTGAACATAAAATTAAAAATATGTATTTTCAACACTACGTACACTATTTTTAGAGAACTTTAATTGAACCCACAGAGGCTGCATGAAATACGTCAGTAATATGTGGGTTTACATTAACCAGAGTGACCCACCCACAACCACACAACCACAATACCCTAGACTTATAGACCGTATAGACTTACACTTTCTGCTTTAATCTACTTCACAATGAAATGATAAATGATGTAACCAATAGGTCATGGCAAAATATGTTCTTGCTATCACTTACTCTCCTGAAAATATTTTTTATTTAAGTTCATCTTTTTTAAGGTCAGTATCATAACATTGAGTTGAGATGTAGAGGCACTTTAATTATCCCTAAACTGAACTGAAGTTTTAAATGAGTGTATTGTTATTGTTTTATAGTGAGTCTGAAATCGAAATCGTATCACAGCAACTTGTCGTATTTATCACGTTTTCCATCGCATTTTAATTCAGCCTCAGTATCACTGTAAATGCACGCACAAGTTGAGTTATTCGCCTCTGCTGGCGACAGTTTCTTGCAGATTTGGTTTTTGAGGGGTGCAGGTTATTCAACAAACCAGAATATTACTCGAAACCACGATACCGATATGCAAATCGTGTGTGTGACAGGGGGCGTGGCCACAGCGCGTCGCTGGAAGCGCCGCGGTCCGCGCGCAGAACCGTCAGCTGGGGAGAGGCAGCAGGCGTGTGCGCGCGCGCGTGCCGAACCAACCGGGAAGCGACGCGCAGACCGAGCGAGACCCCGTACAACGGCGCAGACTAGACGAGGTGGAGACGCGATTTCTGACCGCCGGATCCCTCCGATCGCAGATCAGTAACACTTCCGTCCTCGCCATGGCCGACCCAGCGAGCAGCGCTGCGGATGGCGCGGGGGGCGCGCGAGGCTTCGCCAGGCAGGGCGCGCTGAGGCAGAAGAACGTGCACGAGGTGAAGAACCACAAGTTCATCGCGCGCTTCTTCAAGCAGCCGACCTTCTGCAGCCACTGCACAGACTTCATCTGGTGAGTGCGCGTGCGCGTGCGCGCGCGGCACAGGTCACTCACTTGATGCTCGCGACAGGAAGAGCCCCCGTGACGAGCGCTCCGCAGCGTCTGAACGCGCTCAGACATCCGCAGTGACGCGAGCGAGACGCGTATCAGTGCGCCTGCAAAACGCGCATTTGTGTGCACGAGCGCCTGTTAACTAGCGCCTGTTGTTAACCAGCGCCTGTTAACCAGCGCCTGTTGTTAACCAGCGCCTGTTAACTAGCGCCTGTTGATAACCAGCGTCTGTTAACCAGCGCCTGTTGTTAACCAGCGCCTGTTAACTATCGCCTGTTAACCAGCGCCTGTTAACCAGCGCCTGCTTTGCGTCCGCGTCTGATCGCGTCTGATCGCGCCAGGCAAGATTTGGCGATGTTGCGGAATATGGCGCGCGCGCGCGGCAGCGCAGGAATGCGCGCAGATTTGATGTCTCTTATTGTTGAGAAAAATCTTTTATGAGACATCTTTTTCTCAGATGTCTCATATTGTTGAGAAAAATCTTTTATGAGACATCTTTTTCTCAGATGTCTCATATTGTTGAGAAAAATCTTTTATGAGACATCTTTTTCTCAGATGTCTCTTATTGTTTCAGCGCCTCTCACACACTCTTGGTTCTTTTGCAGGGGCTTCGGCAAACAAGGCTTTCAGTGTCAAGGTAAGAGCTCTTGTGACCCGCAGCGTCGCGCTGCTTTCTCTCGGTCTGACGGTACACAGCGTTGCGCAACAGTGCGGCTTTTGTTTGTGTGCGTCTGAGGGGAAACGGAGAGTTTTCTAGCGGTGGGCTGAAGAAATTTCCACCGACAGCTCTTTTGTGACTGCACAGAGACCTCAAGTGCTTTCTCTTTAGTGCATGTTAAAAACTGCAGTGAGCAGAAGATATGAGACGTGTAATCGTCAGGCATACATTATATCACCTGCTGAGCTGTATAAAATCTCATTTTATTAAGTGTGCTAGTAAATAATTAAGGATTAATGAGCTCTTCTTCTTACACACTATGAAGAGAGCGCGAGGCATCTGTGTCATTATCTACACGAGTCAGTATAGAAGCTATATTACAACAGTGAACTTTGAGTGGCAGTTACAGAAGAGAGAAACAAACTCACAAGCTTTGTTGTCATGAAAGGTCAGTGGCTGAACTGTCATTATACAAGCGGTTTGGCAATATTATGGAGAATGCATTACTGCCCACCCACTCGAACCCTCAAAGTGCCTTTAAAAGCACACCATCTCCGCAGTGATGACATCACACTAATCACTAACACAATACAAACCTGCTGCGAGTCTGCTGCAGTCTCATAAAACATGCGATCACGGTACCATTTTATTAAGTAATCTTAGTTATGTGACGCCGGCTCCCCATTCACCAGTTTTTTGACTGTTGGTAACTGCTAAAGCACAGTGCACATTTGTGTCAGTTCTTCAAAACTAAGAAAGACATAAGCGTAGTTATTCTGAAAAGAAATTGAAGAATTATAGGTTAATAGTTTAATAATGTAACTGTAATAGAAAATAACAATTCTGTCATTATTAACTCACTGCTATGTTGTTTCAACCTCATATGAATTTCTTCCACAGAACACAAGAGATTATCTCTGACAATTTCCTGGGTACTGTTTTTTAAAATTGTAAGTAAATGTAGACTGGAGCTGTCAGGCTTCAAAACAACCATAAAAGGACCATGAAAGTGGACTCAGATCACCAGTACATTAAATGAAACGTCATGCGGTCGCTTTCTGTGAGGAAGCATTTCATTATTAAACATTCAGTTTCGGTCTATGTCTCAAACACAGCTGTTGCATATCTTTAGAAGACTCAGTATAGAAGACTTTGGTTTGAAACAGCATTTAAAAAATTGTTTTAACATGGTGTGTGTTACATCACAATCGTCAGATTGAAAGAGTTGTGAGTTTTAACGCAGTGAGTTTTGTGCGAATGGCCCTGCTTGGTTTGTGTGCGTAAATGTTTCTTTCCTGCCTCTGTTTCCTGCCTCCACATCATCTCCCACAAACTCTAAATGAATGGAATCAATTGGAATATTTTATCACATTTATAAAAGCATCTCTTCAGCATTCTCAAATGTCACGCATAACTTTTGGCTTTCATCTGCTTCCCTTGTTCCTAACATCAGTTTTACTGTCTGATAATTCATCTGACATCATGTATATGAAAACCTGCTGTGCTAATGTCAATTCTGTAGATTGTTTTATTTATTATAGGTAATGAAGTGTAAAGACATATATTCACTGTGTTTATATGTTTATAAACACACTCATGCAGTACTTTAAAAGGGCCATTGAAAACAAACGCTGATGCAGTGATGTTAACTTTCAGTGTTAATCATTTTAATTAATCATTTACTCAGTGAGCAAACACACACACCCAAACTAAAGATTACCAGAAACATAGATAAAAAAAATCTATATCTTTATATATAGATAAAACAAAACCTAAATGCAGACTTTAGTCTTTATTTCTAACGCACATTATTTCTCAGCTACTTGAAATCAAAATGTGAATGTTGTATCTCTTAGATCGTGTCTGTTAGCTCTGAGACCTTTATGTTTTAACACACTCTTAATGATTAATTTACAGAAATCACAAATGCACACATTTCAGATATTTCTCTTCAGGTTTTAACTGAGCAGCAGATGAATTAACTGATGAACAGATGAATCATCTTGCACTTGGGTGTGTCCACGTTTGGTCCTCACCTACGTTTACAATGTTTAATAAATGGGAAGAGCCCTTCTATATGTCCCACAATGCCATCATTATTGAATATGTCAACAAATGAATAAAGTAACACTCAACCAGGGTTTTTAAATCCATAAAACGAATACAAATCTAAATGGATAAGACTGGAACAGAGAGCAGGCTCTGGGAGAGAAGGTCAGAGCTGTATCTGGCCTGCTTCAGCTAACAAAGGACTGTGTCTTATTCGGACACAATAGTTTTTTCTACCATTTCATTTTACTGTCAAATACGTGCAGGCTGAGACAGAGGTATGAGAGGGTGGTGGTGAAACAGAGAGCGGAAGATGCAAAGCAGAGGTCTGAGTGAACGCTACTGTTTATGTTCAGCTTACTAACAAACAGAAACATGCTTGAAGATGCACTGTGTGATGATGACAGCCAATCATTAAATCATTTTTCATTATGTCACTTCATAGGATGTTTGTGATGGCATGTGCACGTCAAAACATGTTAATGTAAATGTAAAAAATGAGCAAAACAACGTAGCAAAAACAAAGTAGGTTTGTATCAAATTACTGAGAAGTGAAATGGAACAGTACCAAAACGGGATTGTTGAAGAAATGCCAAAATGCAGTGTATGCATTATAGTGAAATGAAACGCATGTTGCCTAACTGACTAAAATAAACCAGCCAAGTGCAGGTGAATTCCAGTTTGAATCTGTGGTCAGCTATGATTTACACACAGACACTCGACTCAAAAAGAACATTTCCCCCTAATGTGACTATAAAACAAAGAGCAATAAATAACTCATCAATTAATGTGAGCAGTTGGCTGTGCAGAACTCAGCAGCAGGATGCTAGACTGCTGAGGGTGGTTGCCAGGGTGTTGCTGTGTGGTTGCTAAGGTGTTCAGAGTGTGGGCTGTCTGCCTGGTGGAAGTAGTATTTTTAAAATGATCACACCTTTCTACAATCGTCAAGTCAGTGGAGAGCGTAAACATTTTAATCTGCAATAAAACTGTTCACACAACACTCACATTACTGAGATGCTGGATGGAATGAAAGATTATATGTCCTATAGCTTAACTCGTTAAACTTAATGCTTAAACATTAAGGTCGTGGGTCCCGTTTAAACCCAACTGCACTGAGTCACTTTGGATGAAAGCGTCTAGCAGACATCTAAATGTAACGCGAGTAAACACACAACTGGATGTTGCGGTTGCTTGGAGAAGTTTTAAAATGACACAGACAAACAACAGGCCTGAGTTATAGATGACTTTATCACTTACAGCTTAAAGTTTCTGTTCTCATTCTTATCTGTGATGAGTGGATAATTATAATTAAACAGAAAGATGTAATTAATAAGAAACTCTAATTAAGATGCAGCCGTGGGATTTCTGACACTGATGAATGACAGTGAAGACCTGTTTTTTGCTTTTTGTACATAGTTCACAAACACTGACAAGCAACCTCTCAAAACACTTTAGCAACCGCATAGCAACACCCTGGCAACCATCCACAAACACCCTGAAATCATGGCAATGACATTAACCTGGGCAAGCACCACTCTCCTCATTCTGAAAGTAGGGTAAAATGTTGGGCCAGCATTACAAAAAACATCATTAACTAGCAATAAATATCAACTCAGCATCAGTATTCAAAATAAAGAAGCTTCCAGAAGAGGGTTGAAAATGTTTCTTAAAGTAAGCTGTCACCCAGCAGCATCTTTTAGTGTGGGATACACACTAAAAGTAAGTCTACTTGTAAGTCTAGTTGTGTTTGTTTTGTTGTTTGTTTACTGTAAGCACAGGTTCCATCATGTTTCTGAAAATTGGCAGTTCAGGGTTACATCAGTTCATGATGTTCTAGATTTTGATGATCTAGTTAGTCCCCCGGCACTAGGGCAGCTTTCCAGTCCACAGTGTATCATAATTCATACACAAGATATTAAACTTCAAAGAAATGAAAAAGAAAACATGTCAGAGGCAAAATGGATTGATCCCCTGTCAAAACAATAACCACCGTTTGCATGTTAATAAATGTGATTTTGTCAAGAGTTAATCTTGAATAGACTATTAAAATGACATTTAGCATGGATAAGTGTTCCACCCTCTTTAACCCTTAGATCTTGTTGCTAGGCAACAGCTGACGGATTACGAAGGGAATGTCCTGGAATGCTTCTTTGGAAAAGGGGCGGGGCAAATGAAAAAAGACTGTTTACATATAAAGGGAGATCCTTGTGACTCCATGGATTCTGTAACTTGACCGTCTACCTTCTGTTTGATGTTACTAACTCTGCATTGCTATGGCTGGAATGTACAGCAGTGTTTGGTACAGAAGCTGTTTCACTATGTGTGTGTGTGTGGTTCCCTCCCTAACCTTTACCTTACCTGTCAGGTCCTACAAGCTATTCAGAAAGGCAGAAGGGAATTGTGCATGTGTGCCATAGATCAAAAGAAACACAGATGATTTACCAGGAAAATGTTTCGTAGTTCAGGAGACGCGGTGGAGTTCTCATTACAGTTTTCCTGAACTTTCCTAAGAACAGTACATTTAAGACAATTATTAACACAAACTATGAGTGTAAATGAATAATGAATATTGTGGATATTATAGCTCCAATAATTACTGTAAGTCTTGGAAGAATCTTGGGAAATTTGTTAACTTTTTGTTGCAGACTTCTTGCAAATTGCAAATCTGAGCAAAGTGCGAGACATTGTTGAGATCTCATTTGAAACTTGTGGAGACGTGAGATCACAGGGAGAAGCAGAAGCAAAGTCTACATTTGCTTTCCATTTTATGTCCAGTGCTGGTGGGGAGAAACTGTTGAGATATTAAATTCTGGTTTGTGATTTTTCTCGGGTAGATCCATAGAGAGAGTGTTGAGTTTACATGAGTCAGACTTACAGTAAAATCACAGATCGCATCAGTCACCATCCAGTTGTCATCCTCATAAATAATTCGTCAAATGATGAATATTTGATAGTGATTAATAATGAATGTCAGAGAGCCTCCGTGATTAAAGTCCTACTGTAAGATCTGGAATGTTTTGTTTTATATTGTGTATGTGTTATATTCTGTATATTCTGGTGCAGAAGTTTCTGGTGCTTTATGACATTTGAAATATATTTTCAGGACTTAACTGACAAACACTCACTTAGCAGGTGATTATATATATTATACACACACACACACACACACACACACACACACACACATATATATATATATATTCAGATCTAAATATTTTTAAGTTCTGATGAAGGCACTGTGAAATATGTACTTAATCATAGGTTTTCCTGTAGCTCAATGATACACCAAGATAATGAATCCCAGAGAACACACAAACATAAAATGTACCTCAAGTGCACCCAAATAATCTTAAATGCTCTATTTTAGACCAACCCACTGCTAAATAACATGTAACGATAACATTGTTGTGAACTGTGATTGGTCGGTTAGACTGTTTTTTTCTGTGTGCATGGGTGTGGACCAGACATTTTTCCTTCAGCGTGAAGTCCGGCTACACGAGTGAGGTGGAAAGAATGAGTCTGGCAAACACTGGAGGAATTTTTAATTTATTCAACATGTAGAGCTACAAGTAAACCTGCTGGTGCCATGCGCTTTGAGTTCAGCTACAGGAGAACTAGAGGATCCCCAAGGGGAAGTGTAGTCAAATTTAGAAATGTGGTACATCACATTGTGTAGTTACTACAGTAATATGCAAAACAGGCAATCAGGCAAATGAAGCAATAGAGCAGACGGTACTTCATGCAGGTCACAATAATAATGACATACAGTAAATCACACTAAAAACGAACATGTCACGATTTACAGTATTTGAAAGGTTAATTACTCTGATTGCACGTGAATATTTTTGCAAGCTCTAGAAAACGGGGTAAAGCCTGTGTCAACAACCTCACAAAAGAGGAAACTGATGGAAAGCTTTTAATCTTAAGTAAAAAAAAAACATTATTGATGTCAAAACTGGATTTTTGTACATTCCCAGAACTTAAAAATGTAAATGTTTAATGTTTTTGTTATGGAAATGTTTTTACAGCCTAAAATTGTCAGCTGGGGTCAAACATTTTTTAAATGTGATTTTATTTTGATGTCATCTTCCTGTTCACAGCGTTTTGTTGTTTTTATAAACACTGCCTTGCCTCTCACATACTCTAAGTCTCTTTCTTTCTCATCCAGTGTGCTGTTTCGTGGTCCACAAACGCTGTCATGAGTTTGTTACTTTCTCCTGCCCGGGAGCGGACAAAGGCCCTGCATCAGATGTGAGTAAACACTCAGAACTTGCCAGAAGACAAAACATTAGCTCCACCCCCATCTCAGTGACTCTGTCTCTCTCTTTTGCACTCTTGCCTCATCATTTCTGATAGTGAAATTCACTTCCGTTTGAGCTGAGAAAACATTTTCATGTGACTGAGCAATACACACACACTCGTGTGCACGAGCAGTTTAAATATTTCTTCTGTGGTAACTGATTAAATACTGTTTAATAAAGCTTAACAGTCTTGTTTCATGTGTCCACACGTAAACTTCCACACAAATTGTACGTCAATTTTCTCTTCTTGAATCTCTATTTTTGTAACCGCGCTTCCTCTTAATATGTGTAAAAGCAGACACACCGTGCACTTCCTGTGTGCTGCTTTATCTCTGCCCTGCAGCCAATTGTATTTCATTTCAGTGAATTATTCACCAGCGAGTCAGTTTAGATCGATTGGCTGATTTGTCATGTCAAGTTCCCTTATATGAAAATGCACATTATTGTGAAACGAATGAACTAGTTCTAACAATAACAATTTTTTAAGGTAATTCTGATGTGTTGGAAAAGTTCTGCTTCCTAACTTTTAAGTTGGGTCAAAGCATAAAAACTATTTGATGATTTGCTGTTTTGTTTTTGATAACATCAGCTGGAAAAAAATGATAAGGGAAAAGCAATAATTATACTTTGTTGACAAAGATAAATGTTATTTTTTCTGGTTTGTAGCAGTTTACTGCTCGGGTATCTACAGTGGCGCCCCCTACCTACCTGAATGAGAGACAATGTTCTTTATGTCACTATCAGTGGTACACAGGCCCGAAATCAGTGTGTCAAATATGAAAGACGTACATTTGTAGAGTATTAGTGAATGCAGAGGTAGAATTTCAGCTGTAGTGTCCTGCTATGTGCATGTGTTGATTCTGTGTTTGTTTCTGCTTCATTATTCTGAGAGTAAATGTAATTTCACAATAGCTTTAGTAAGTAGCTCGCTCAGTTTCTATCTGTTCTGTTTAGGTAATGGACACACACGATTTATGCATCATCTCTGAAGTTATTCTGTAAGAAAATTTTGTGTTTTGTGTCACAGGACCCTCGTAGTAAACACAGGTTTAAAGTTCACACATACTCCAGCCCCACGTTTTGTGACCACTGTGGCTCTCTGCTGTATGGACTCATTCACCAGGGGATGAAGTGTGACAGTGAGTAAACAAACACTGTAGCACACAGTGGTTTATACATACTATACATTTATACGCTTTAAATAACTGTAGATCAGTGTATCAAACCATTCTGCAGAGTAAACTTAGCAAAATGACAGTCATGTTGATTACAGCTGAAACAGAACACTTCTGCTATACGCTAAAACATTTAAGATGAAGACTTTGTATTTGTGTCTTTCCATTTGAGGACGTTCCCTAATACAGTTTTGTCAAATATGGCTAATTCATGGGGATCATTTTGGTACCAAAGTGAAGTGTAGCAAAGTAAACACACACACACACCACACAGGCAGTGTGTCACAGCACAATGAAACCCCTTATGTGATGCCCTCTGCTGGTTGTGCAGATGTATTACATGATTTAATGGTTGGAAAGATACACTGTCGCTTGTAGATGTAGTTTTAGCATCAGACTTAAGCATCTGTTTAAATAGACTTACTTTAATTTATTAAAAAAAGAGTAAAAATTATCCTAATTTAACTATTCTATATATTTAAATAGAATTTAAACAGTTTTGTGGTCATAATGAGTTTTGTTCTTGAATCCTCTGATTGTTTAATTACTTTTAATTGTGTGTAATATATACAAATACAGTAAGAGCTGCTGTTTATTGGTGTAAGTGTACTGTACATGGTTTTAGCCCATGCGGGTGCGATCTTTGTGTGTTTATTTGTGACTGTGGGTGTTTTTTGTGTGTGTGTTTCTGTGTTTGTGTGTGTGTGTTCTGCTCTGGTGCTGGAGAGAGAGAATATAAACACTGAATATGAAATGCTGTCAATCTAACACTGTGTGGTCTTTCTGCAGACTGCATGATGAATATTCATAAGCGGTGTGTGGAAAACGTGCCCAGCCTGTGTGGAACGGACCACACAGAGAGGAGAGGCCGTCTGCATCTCAGTGCTGATATCAAAGAAAACACACTCACAGTGACCGGTGTGTTCTCATACACGTGACTTGATGTTTCTGCATGCTAATGCAGCCATCACACTAACACTCATTATGATCAGAGATGTAATCGCCCAAAACACGCTAACAATCGCGTAGCAACACCTTAGCAACCACAAAGCACCGTGGCAACAACCCCTAAAGAAGCAATTTCTGTTTTGACCAACATTACTGCAGTATTGTGTCGTACTTCTGAGCGAAGGGGACTATTGTATAAGAAAAATAGAGGGTGTGACTTGTATATTTTCAGATTTTGATGAAAGATTACAAAGACAAGACCAAATATTTTGTGGCTTGGCTTTTACAGATAAATTGTTTACTGTAAAACAGGTAATGTGCTCTAACAAAGTAAATTCAGTCAGTTTTGATTTCATGTGGACTTAAAAATGACTTGCATAATACCTGTTAATTTAAAGATGTTACATGAAGTATTTTTTAGGCTGTTGCGCTCTGCTGTGCTCATCCTGAAACAACAAGCAAGTGACCCTTCACTGTGCTGCTTTTGAATATATCATGTTACGAGGAAATATTGTCACTGTTTATCAGCTACAGCTTCAGGTCTGTTGTGGGATATTTGATATCTGCAGCTTTTTAGCTAAGCATGCAAAACAGTAGAACCAGATTACTGAATGAACGTGGGTTCAATTCCCAGGGAAAGCAGGCACGGATAACTGTAAAAGTAGTTTGAACACTGAGTATCATCTTTCAAATGTAAAAATGCAAACAGACAATCATCTGCGTCAGGAATTAGTGGGATTTTAAAAAACAAACCGTTCTAAACGAGTCTGTTTCGTTTGCCTCGAGCAGAAACAGCCTTTTCTGGAAACATGCGATCAATTCTCCAACGATCGCCCCACATCCCATTCTGACACCCCCACACATGCGCTCGCCCATCAATCAGCTGTCCAGAGCTTCATTTGGAGGCGCTGTGCGTAATGAGAGTGGAAATGCTGTACATGTCACAGTTCATTTATTACATGACAGATTCTTTAGTGTGAAAATATCTGCTGTAGATCTCAAACGCTGCTGTTGTTATTGCCTAATATTCTACTCGTCTTGCATCATTTGTGCTATGAACATAAACAATGAGTCAGGTTTAATCTTTCTAAATGATGCTTATGCTTATCATAAAACAAAATATTCTTTAGACTTACAATGAAGGAGAGACGCATATCTAGGGCACAGGGGGAGGGCTATTTTGACATCACCTAATAATGACCTAGAAACCACTTAGGATCCCCCTAGCAACCACCCTAATTAGCCTTAGCAAACAACACCCTGGCAACTGCCTTGAAACACCAAACAAACTCTAAGCAACAGTTTAGCAACTAACCCAGAATGTCCTACAGTACAACACCTAGCAACAACCTGGAACAGCCTTGAACCCAGCTGACTATTTTAGGTTGTTTTCCTTACGTTTCCATTAAACCTCAAAATGGGCAGTTTTTAATGTGTTAATGTTATTGCTTGGTTAAACGTTTATAAAATGTTCGACCAACAGTTTAAGAATAGCATTTTTTGCTAACGTTTTTAGCCAATGACACATAACAGTGATACGTAACATTACTGCACACACCTTTTTAAGAACTTTTAGAGGACGTTGGCCAATATTCTGAGAATGTTCCCTGTTACCTTAGCAACAGCCAGGCATCATGGTGAGACATTTTACATCACTCACATTGTTGATTGTAAAACTGTAGTTTAAATGTTTTGTAATGCAGATTTTTACCGTAATGATAGTCCTTTATATGTGTCATGTTTATGATTCGGTATGTTTCATTGTATACAGTCCAGGAGGCTCGGAACTTGGTACCGATGGATCCCAATGGCCTGTCAGATCCATATGTGAAACTCAAATTAATTCCAGACCCAAAGAATGAGAGCAAACAAAAGACCAAAACCATCAAGTGCTCTCTGAATCCAGTCTGGAACGAGACCTTTAGCTTGTAAGTAAAAAAAACAATATTTGCTGCATTCATACTTTAGAATTAACATATTAGTTGCACATGTGCCATGTCTGTTGTGCTGTTTCTGTTACCATAGTAACCTTAAAGAGACAGATAAGGACAGGCGTCTGTCTGTGGAAGTGTGGGACTGGGATTTGACCAGTCGAAACGACTTCATGGGCTCCATGTCATTTGGCATCTCAGAACTGCAAAAGCAAGGTGTTATGGGATGGTAAGGGTTACCATGACGATATACCACCATAGACAAATGTACATGAGACCTGAGCACAGCTGACATCCTCTTTGCATGTGTCTGGATTGTAGGTATAAGCTGTTGGGTCAAGAGGAAGGAGAGTATTTTAATGTTCCAGTTCCACCTGAGGGAGATGAAGGCAGTGAAGAACTGAGAGAGAAGTTTAAGGTGACTTCTTGTTCTTCTCTTCCGTTCTGGCTGATTTCTAACAGCTACATTATGTCAGACTCATTTCTTTGACTCTGGGGAATGTTTGTCACCATAGAGAGCCCAGGTTGGACCCGGCACTAAAAACACAGACGGATCGTCAAAGAACGACATCTCCAAATATGATGCAAATGGCAACCAGGACCGCATGAAACTCTCAGATTTTAACTTCATCATGGTCCTGGGTAAAGGCAGCTTCGGAAAGGTGGTGTACACCAGCAGTTCTCTCACACACACACACACACTGTTTGTATATATTTATTGTGTAAATAATAAATCTCATCAGGTGATGCTGGCCGAGCGTAAGGGCTCAGATGAGCTGTATGCTGTGAAGATCTTGAAGAAAGACGTGGTGATTCAGGATGATGATGTGGAGTGCACTATGGTGGAGAAACGAGTTCTGGCTCTGTCCGGAAAACCGCCGTTCCTCACTCAGCTGCACTCCTGCTTTCAGACGATGGTACCAGTAACCTCCTCCCTCCATAAACCCATGAGACCACCACTGCTCTGATGTTCACATGATGAACGTTTGTGTCTCAACAGGATCGGCTTTATTTTGTCATGGAGTATATCAACGGAGGAGATCTGATGTATCAGATACAACAAGTGGGGAAATTTAAAGAACCTCATGCGGTGTATGTAATGACTTCTCAAACACACACAACACATGATAACAACACATTACTCTGAGTCTAGAAACAGAAAATGTTTCGAATCTGAAATGGGATTGGAACAGCCGGTGACGGGTATGGCTGTATCCGTGTTTGAACTCCTTTGTTTTTCATCAGGTTTTACGCAGCAGAGATTGCCATTGGTCTGTTCTTCCTCCATTTAAAAGGCATTATTTACAGGTTTGTATGTGTGTACTTTTGTCTGTAAACGACACGTGTGTTTTTGTTACACTGAAGACAGTAACACTGTGTGTATGTAACTAGCAGTGTAAAAATGCATCGAATATGTAATTTAAGAATCTATAATCTTAAAATTACTATTATAATGTCAGCAAAATATGTAGAAAACATTCACTGCACATTATTCAAACAATATTCTTGATTTGTTTTTTTTTTACACTTTTAAAAATGATGGTGCTAACATGACCAAATGTTCATTTGCGTGGCATCACAGAACAAAGGATAGTTGGCAGAGCAGACATGCATGACATATTTGAAATGTCTGTTGATTGTGTTTCTTCCTGCAGAGATCTGAAGTTAGATAATGTGATGTTGGACGCTGAAGGTCACATAAAAATCGCAGATTTTGGCATGTGCAAAGAAAGCATGGTTGATGGAGCCACGACCAAAACCTTCTGTGGAACTCCAGACTACATCGCCCCTGAGGTCTGTTTGATTACCATGTGGGTTACAGTATGTACAGTACAGTTCTATACAATAGGTGTACAGTTCTGTCTGTCGTCTGTTACAGATCATCGCTTACCAGCCGTATGGCAAGTCTGTTGACTGGTGGGCTTATGGAGTTCTGCTGTATGAAATGCTCGCAGGACAGGTGAGAGGGTGGTACCTCACAACAGCAGTGTTACAGTTCTGAGCATAAAATCTGATTGGATGAGCCATATTCAAAGCATGTGTTAAAAAGCCGATACGCACACACTTACGACCACACATCAGTTTAACGTTTGGTGGTTGCTGCACTGCTTGGCTAATGTAAACATCCCACAGTTAGACCAAAGAAAGAATATTTAGAAGAAAGGTCACAGGTTTACAGTAGTGTTGTTTACAGTGGTGATCATGTGTTTACAGTAATAATCACGTTTACAGTACTGATCACATGTTTACAATAATGGTCACATGTTTACAGTACTAATCACATGTGTACACTGGTAATGTTTACCGTAATGATCAAAGGTTTACAGTAGTTTTCACATTTACAATAGTGATCATGTGTTCACTCCTCTACCTTCAGCCCCCTTTTGATGGTGAGGATGAAGATGAGCTTTTCCAGTCCATCATGGAACATCACGTGTCTTACCCCAAGTCCATGTCCAAAGAAGCAGTGGCCATATGCAAGGGGGTACGTGCCGACACACACATATACATTTTCTTCTGTATTTGTATAGACTAACTGGTATTCTTTTTCATTTCTAGCTGATGACCAAACATCCAGGGAAACGTCTTGGCTGTGGGCCGGAGGGAGAGAGAGATATTAAAGAACACGCGTTTTTCCGCTACATAGATTGGGAGAAACTGCAAAACAAGGAAATTCAACCACCCTTCAAACCCAAAGCAGTAAGTGAAAACCCAAGTGTGTGTGTGTGTGTGTGTGTGTGTGTGTGTGTTTCATCAGGCACCAGAGCTGACACTTTAATAATGATCTTTTCCGTTTGTTGACTTGTACGCTGTTTTTAATTTCTAATGCTGAAAGCTGCAGTGATAGATCACTGACCGAGCTGTGGTACTTCATCTCCATTTCTTTAAGTGCTTTGTGGTGATTTTCTGAGAATGCGGTTCATTCTGAGCATGTGGTCACGTTACTGAGGCTCTGGCTTGTCCTGCACAGGAAGTAATGCATCGTTTCATTCTCTGCTGTGAAGCCACAGAGATGATGTGATTGAATCATGTCAAGGGAGACTTTGGTTTCAAATGAGCTGCTGTGTTGGCAGTACAGAACTGCTGTGGACAAACATAATAATGACTGTTGTGCTGTTGTTTGGTGTTTTGACACAGATATGAATATATCTCTCTCTTATACAGGGTTAACATTACTAGATTATGAAATTGACTTTATAATCTTTTAAAAGTTATCTCATATGGGTGTATCCATAGCAACAAAGAACTTTAAACTGTCAGATTGCCAAGAGATGCTGCGGAGGTTTAAAAGTTGTCCCTCGTTTTTGTCAGATTGTTCATTAGCTTCTGCTGTTATTTGTTTTGTTTTGCATTAAAACAGAAATTACTCTTTTAAGGAACAGAAGTGACTCAAGTTATTGAGGCTCAAGTAAATAGGATTAAGTTTTTTCACTGAGTCTAACTGTATTGACAGTATTATTTCAGCTTAGTTAGTTAAAGATATCTTTGACCATGTGACAGTTCTACTTGAGTCAGGTTAGATTGTCATTTTGTTCTCTGTCAGTGTTAGTGGATGGTGTGGGGGGGTGACATAGCGGAATGTGATCTGATTGGCCAGTGTTGCTAAGCCACGCCCCCAATATTATTCTAATAAGGACAATACTGTGAGCTCAGTGAATAAACATTGAAATGTTTCTTTAAACAGTTATTATTTCACTCATTTACAGGTGAGTTCTTTGGATGTGTTTAGATCCCTCCTGTTTTCTCTACTTCATTTCATCCTCACGTTCCTTTCAAATGTTTGGAATTATTGTCAAATTTCACATATTTCTTAATGCGGCATGTTCATTGGCTGAAATCCAGCTGCCTTTATCCACAAATGTTTACGCTCTTTAATGTAAAAATAACTTTTATTGCAGCACTTAAAACAAATGTGCAACACTGGGAAAACATGCATGTAATAAATGCATCTTTATATATAATCATTAATTCATAGCAGTCTGTGCAGCTCTGTTATGTTCTGTCATTACACAACAACGTCTCCTTAACGTATGGCAATTTAACACAGTTAAAATGATTACTATGGAGAAAGTTCATTTCAAAGAATCAGCATCTGTGATATCCTGGTAATTTCTCCAAAAAATAATTTGGGCTCAAAACAAGCAGAAATTGTGTTTATAGTAATTTTTAGTACAGTTGAAAGAAGGCACTCAACTACATTTTAACATATAGACCATTCAGAAGCATAGACACTGAACCTGATTGTTATTTAAGAGTAGTCAGATAAAACTGCTTACTACTGTTCTCATTAAAAAATCCAGTCTTTTGACTCCTATAGGAAAAAATCTTCCGTCTGTAAACAGGTTATGTTTACAGGTTCTAAGGTTATGGGATTTTCTGCTGATATTTTTTTCTCAGTTGTCATTTTTCTTCATTTGTTTGTTCATTCCACACCTTCATCTTTCCATCCCACATTTCTCTTCTCTCGTCTTCTTCACAGTGCGGTCGAGACGCAGAGAACTTTGATCGTTTTTTCACCCGTCACCCCCCCGTCCTGACCCCACCCGACCAGGAAGTGATTCAAAACCTGGACCAAGAAGAATTTCGGGGCTTCTCATATGTTAATCCTCAGTTTTCATCTGTAAAATCCAAGTAGCCCATTTTATCCGAGTACATTGTAAGGACCAATCAGATTACAGATACATAGTTCCAATAAGCCAATGAAAGCGGCCAACCAGTGTAGTGGAATGGAGGTAATTTCTATACACATTGTTCCTTCCTGCTTCTTCAATATATGTTGCTTAAACCTCTTTATTTTGTGAGGGATCAAGGGAAATGACTAACTTCTTAAATTAGCTTGTTAAAGAGCAAGTGATGGCTTTGAGAGATTTTTGCTATTCTCCGATGCTTGTGTATCATGATGTACTGTAATGTTATGCGACTTTAAAAAAACTTGAACGTATCAAGGTGTATTTTACAAAACTTGTCCAGAACATGTCTAGGTCAAATTTCACCCCAAAAAATAAATTGTCTTGCCAAAAATCTTATGAATATATAATAGAAAAACAGTATCATATCATTAAAATAAAAAGTATTTATGCGTTATGGTAGTTGTCTGTTGTACTGCCTTTTATTTCCAATGAATACAAATAAACTATTTTATTGTCTATAAAACTACTGTATTGTCTATAATATAAACAATATTTTACTGTATTACAGTAATTACAGTTCAGTGAAATCACCTTAGAGGCTAATGCCAACGAATTACTAAAAAACGTTACAAAACAAATTTAGCAAAATATGAATTCTTTTTTTTATCTTGAATTGCACATGTTCTTGACAGGTTTTGTGATCTTTACACATTCTCTGATGGATTGTCATATCTTTAATATATCAAATACAGCTGCCAAATCTGTCTCCCCAACAGACACGTACACACGCACACAGATACACACATACATACACATACATACCTACACACGCACACATACATACGTACACCGACACACATACATACAGACACACACACAAACCTGAAGGTCCAGCTGAATCATTTACTGCTTATTGATTTGGCTGTTTTACTGGGTCGCCCCACTTTAACTGCTTTAGCGGTTGGCTGTTGTACGTGTGTTTGTGTAAAACTGTGCCAAGTCAGAGATGAAAGTTTAGAAAGTAATCACACGGTACAACCTGTAGTTTTACAACCAGTGCTGCTTAGATAATCATAACCACATTCATAGATGAACCAACTGGAAACGACAGTAATGTATCTACAACGTAACCACATGAATGCAGACGTATTAATGTTGTAACTGTACTTACTGAAGATAACATATCTGTCATTTTTCTGCTAACTCTGTGCTGTATGACAGTTTTGACATGTTACCTGTGCCTGGCAGTGTTTGGATCAAATGACTGTGACTGTCACTGTTTCTATAGAGGAAAATATATGAATATGTATTTGGAATATATTAATGATCTCTGTTTGTCTGTTTATTTTCCTGCTCCGTTTTATTCTTGCACACACACACTGATGGTTTTGTCTCTGACTGCTGAAATGTTTAGGATACATTTGATAAGAATTTCAAATCCAGTATAATTACAGTGCTGCAAGGCAGCAAATAGTAAAATGTTAAGCAATGCTGTCGTCATAATATTTGCATGCAGAATTGTGACTGGTCTCCCCCTGCATTTATTTATACTTCTTGATAATTGGTGCTATCTTTCTTGCATATATTTAATCATTCGTAGCTGCCTGTACAATACAGTAAACAAGACACACTGAGTGTCATGGCAACAGCACTTCTGATGCAGGGTTATATTACACAGAATCAAATCTTAAAATATCCACTTCTCCAACATTTATGCAAATCATTTGTGTTCTTGCAAGCATTGTACATCCTTAGCTTCATCTACTGTACACAACTGCATGCCTTGCAGTTATGTTTATAATGCAATCAGCTTTTTATTTGAACATTAGAACAAGTCATGATCCTAAGCTATTGTTTTTAAAAGAATCATGCAAGCTGGCTTTATTTATCAGCAAGAAAACTGCAGGGATGATTATATAGAAACATAATGCTAATATAAAAAACAGTTTTGCCTGTAATTTGTGTTTGTAAATTAGCAAATATGTTCTCACTAACTGATTCGTTTTAAAAATATACAATAAATCCACAATTCTGAAAACGTACATGTTTAATAACATAATTAATAGCTTAAACTACAGCGTATGACAATCTGTACCGCCGCATCACAGCACACAGAATGTTTTGTGTGTGCACTTACATTTGTTTATTTGGACTTCCTGGTCTGATGGGGACATGATGACAGTTGTTAAGTAGGTACGGGGACGAGGCCTTCGAGAGGTTCTTCTCCCCAGGGGCCCTTAGAACTGGGCTGGGCCCCAGCAGAAGGTGAGAACTCATCTTGATTTCTTGTGAAGGGCTTTGGTAGCCGTTTGTGTCTCTCCATTCCTGGTTTTGTGTTGATCAGAACTTTCTTGAACTCTTTGTCCTTGTTGGAGGTTAGATTTGAATGTCCAGGTGTCTCATGGTTGTTCTTCAGATGAGTTATGGTCTGTTCTGCTTTCCTATCTACTGTCCTTGATTCTGATGTTTCTTCTAACTGTGGGTCTTCATTTCCTCTTGCTCTTTTGTTCTGTTTCTGACCTTTAGCACTTGTATCTGTTTGGAAACTCTCATTTTCTTCTACAATGTTGTATTTGTGTTGTCATTTTCATATGCTCTTAATAATGTGGATATTGGAGTTAAAGTGAACATGAAATCAAACGAACTCAGTGTAGTATAAAACACAATCCTGGTCTAAATGTTGACAATTATTTAACACATTATCTGGAAAACAAAGAAAAACTTTGTCTTTATCTTTGAATTCTTAAAACCTGCTCCACCTCTTCTAACATAGCTATGGAGGGATTGTTTTTGCAAACTCTGGGTCCTTTCTATATAAATTAGGTTAAATATCCTTTTTCTTTCTGGAAAATTTTATTTCATGTTGACTTTAAAGCCAAACACAAGCAGCCTTTTTACTATAATTTTTTGTGGAATAACAATGTATTATTAAACTTATATTATTAAACACACTACCTTTAGTTTCTCAAGTTGAGATGTGATTTATCTGTGACATGATAAAATGGTGAACTGGATCTCTAACATAAACAGGTTAGCTTCAACCTAAGCAACTAGTCATTTTCATAAGTACTAAAAACTCTTTCTCTTCCTCCTTATAGAAAAATCGCCGTGACGCAGGGAATTTTGACAAGGAATTTACAAAGATGGCGGTTGAACTGACCCCAACAGATAAACTCTTCGTCATGAATTTGGACCAGAATGAATTCCAGGGTTTCTCCTACACCAACCCAGAGTTCGTCATTCAAGTTTAACCCCAAACTCTGATCGATCACTCTGATTGATTAGGTGTGTGAGAGGACGAGACAGTCTTATTACCCAGAATGCATTGTTTTGTCCTTGTGCATCTTGATTGTCCTCTCTCTTCACTTCAGAATGGCCCGGACCCTGTGAGATCCGAATAAAACCAGAACCGCTTAGTCCCAACCAAGATCTCTGAAACTCTGACTGGAATTGAACTGAGGGAAGGAACATGAAAGAGTGTATTCACAGTCTCCATGAGAATACCATCTGTTTTCATCTCCATGAGAATTATCTTATCTCTTTCTTTTATACATTCTCTTTGTCTTTATGTATTTGTCTTTTTCCTGCCCGCACCAGTTAGCCTGCACTCAGCAGAACGCTAATCTCTAATTGCTTTTATAGAGCTAATGGAAAACAGCCTCACACAAGAGCCTTTTAAGATGAAATCTGGTTCAAATTACATCATTTTAAATGAATTTGAAAAGAGCCCAAAGATTCAGTGCTTTTACAAAAAACAGACTGCAGATGTCCATTAACTGGAAACACACGTTTACAAGCTGTGTACAATCACCGTGTTCCCAGATGTCATTACGTCTGCCTGAGATTCCAGCATTAGATTCTATTAACACAGCAGTGTTAGAAACATAACACCATCCACAGGACCTTTATTCTGCCTCATCGTGACAAATATTCAAACTTCATCTCATCTACAGAAGCACTCATGCCTATCTTGATGAACTAACATCTATTAGACTCATGAAATGCAGA
The DNA here is from genome assembly GCA_036877525.1 of Chromobotia macracanthus. NCBI lineage: Eukaryota > Metazoa > Chordata > Actinopteri > Cypriniformes > Botiidae > Chromobotia > Chromobotia macracanthus. The sequence goes on along the minus strand of JAZGTH010000088.1, from coordinate 1,149,111 downwards.
AGCACATGAAAGAAGCTTTTTAAAGAAGTCAAACTTTAAAAGTCATCAACAGATTTTAAAGTCTGTATCTATTTTTCCACCTTCTTGGGTCCAGGTCTGTCGAACCACAGAACACTGATAATGAATCTTACAAGTCTTATGTTAAATATATGAAGAATATTTGGATGAATTAATTAGACAAATCTTTAAAGTATTACTACTGTATTATGACACAGATATGCAAAATCAGTAATAGATATACATTATATTATTGCATAGACAATACATTTTCAATCAATTACTGAACCCCACAGTGCTGAAAAATGCACATTGTACCTTCATTGTGTTTTGTTTTTACCAGTTCTGATCAAATGCATTAGTGCTGTTTATTGATCGGGGAATGTGACTGACTGCAGGGTTAGGTCGAGTTATACGACACGAGTCATATGAGCTGAACAAAACTGAAACTCTGGTTTCTTTGTGTGGGAGTTTGTGGGAAACGTGTTGTGTGTCGTGTGTGTTACACAGACTCCATGAGGAGCTGTAGTCCACCCTATGCATGCCTGCTAGAGCGTGTGCTCTTTAACTCTGTGTTTACATATTAACCAAGTGTGTCAGTCATGGTGGGATCTGTAGTTATAGATCCTTAAAAGGGTTATGGTCTGTTTTACTTTGTATTTAGATATATGAAATTTAAGTATTCTAGTCTTCCAAATGAAAACGCTTCGTGTGATTACATAAACAGTGATTATTTGAGGATAACCTGCTTTTCTTGGTGTCCTAACCAGGACAAGTGGATAATGTATAAAGATATTGTGCATTATTTATTGTATAGAAAAAATGGAAAGATAGATGTTTACGAATGAATACAAACCATGAAAGACTTTTAGCCTGAACTCTAAAGATGTTAAAGAGAGCATTTAACTGGATGTCTCATGAGTTAAGAACCGTGTAGCTGACAGCCTTACTCTAGTTTTTGTCCTGGACTATTAAAACTTTTCAGCATGTGTGAAACTAATGATGAGTACTTGATCAAAGGTTCAGTCTCACCCTAATCGTTATTCTGTGGCCCTGTGCTAGTAAGAGCTATTGCTTTAGTTTCACTGTCATGTTTAATATTGAAGGGCTTCCTGTACAAGAATCCCCCCTGACGAGATGTTTTACTATGCAAGACAGACGCATGTCAACAGTAACACCCGACATCACCCGACAGCAGCTGCGACAGGCTGGACGCTTGAATGTTACTGCTGGTGACTGCAGAGATGTTGCATGTTCTTCATGTGTGTTACGTGGCCATTAAAGCTGAAATCTTCAAATGACGATCTGTGTCGTACTGTTTCCATAGCGACGTGTCTTCCCCGTGTGAGTTTTCAGGACATGATGCCAAATGAAAGTATTTTCATAACGTGAAAAAGCAATTCAATGTTGTGGGGGTAGAAGGGCGCGTTTAAAACACAGGTGTGCGTTTTGCACTGTACGCTGAGTCTTTTAAACAGCACACAGCGAGGGCCAAATCCTTTAAAGGTTTAAAGGGCCACAGAAACAGACGGAAGGCTCTCTGTAATGTTTTGCAGGATATACTTTATTTGTGTAACTGCTCAGTCTCAGCGTCACTTCATAACCTGCGCTTCGTCTGTCTGCGGCGCTGCACACAAACAAAGTGTCGACAAATAAACTAATAATCATAAACTAACCAAAGAGTTTCAACCAAAGAAACATCTCGACATGCATCCGAGTGTATCTACAGCACTACCCGGGATTTTATTACCTCCACAAGGCTGCTCTTAGTTAAAAACACGACAGTCTGACGTGTCGGGTAAGTTATTGATGATCTGGAGGCTTAGAGTGAGAATTTGTTTTGATTAAGTTTGTACAAATGCAAACCCATTTTATATGTTTATCCATCTGTTGGAGCTCAAACTTCACAAAGTGGTGATCGCTGAAAGCTGAATAACACGCATCAGTTTCCATGATACGCGTCGTCATGTGCAGGATGCAGGTGTGGAGCCGCGGAGCGCAGATGCTCGTCACCACGGCCGGAGCTTTCGCCGCCTTCAGCCCGATGACCGGCGCGGTCGGTACGGATTACTGGTTGCACTCCCGCGGCGTCTGCAGGACCAAGAGCGCCGGAGACAACGACACGAACCGGAAGAACGAGGAGGTGCTCACCCACTCCGGACTGTGGCGACAGTGCAGAACAATTCTTTTAATAGCATCTATTCACCTTAATGTTAACTTTTAAAAATAAAAGTTGTGTCTGTTTACATTGGATAATGCACCCTGAACAACTGCAGTCGCATTAACACACATTAACACACATTAATCAGTGTTGTACCATATTGTTTATTAATGCATGAACAAACGTTTACCATGGTAAACCCATTACAAATACAGTTTGTTTCTATCACTAACCCTACACTGTGATAACTTTGTATTAACCCTCCAATACCAAACTAGGTGTCTGAACAATAACAGTAGTAAGAACAATGGTGGTATTTTGCTAATTTTGTAAATGTATGTTTGTTATAATGTGAAGTCACAATCATATAACAATAATCAAAGATTCACCAACAGAAAAGTACATGAAGTACATGGTGCCATGGTAATATTATGTTTTTTGATTATCTACCATGTAAACACTATGTAGGCTGTATAAATATGGTAATTATTTATTAAAATGGTATATAAAATGCCACAATCTCAATAATGGTTATGACTATGTGTATAAGAGCAACGTCATCAATGTAGTCAAGTATCTCTTTGAAAGAATTCTTTATGATTGACTGATTTTTACTTTAGAAACACATGGCTGTGTTTGGACCCATCTCTCCGGCCTGACCTACATCTGTTCAGTGTCCATTCTTTTAATGGAGAATACACTGAAGTGTACAGAACATCAAATCTGCAGTGTAAACGTGACAGAGCAAGTGTGTGATCTGTTGGATGTGAAGACACAAATATTAACATAATACTGTTGAAACACATCAAACATACACTCTTATAACAACTCTTGATTACAGGAGAGATACATTCACAGATAAAAGTTTTACAACATGCAGACACATGCACATAATCACACTGGGCCAACTTCACACACACACACACAAGGCTGTAAAGTCATTCCACGCTTTTAAAAGGATAGTTTACAAAAACATCTTCCATCAGTTACTCACCCTCATGTCATTCCCAGCCTGTAGGACTTCCATCTTCTGTGGAACACAAACTTCAGCAAATCTTCTTTTGTGTTCCATAGAAGATAAAAATATTCATACAGGTTTGGAATGACATGAGGGTGAGTAGCTGATGGAAGAATTTTAATTCCTCAGTGAACAATACAGCATCATAGTGAAAGGAAAAAAACTGCTTTTGTATTGCTTTATATTGGTTTTCATGTGGCTTTAGATATCTAATAAAAGCTAGTTTTAAAGTTTCCTGTCAGTGGAGAATGTTTGTCTGTGTTGAGAATCTGTAATTAGATGTGAAGATACTGATACTGTTAATGATTTAATAACATTAGTCCAACCACATGGAAAATAGCACTAGCTATTAACTGACAGTGTGTGTGTGTTTCAGGTTTATTTAAAGGTGTCTGTAAGAACATTGAGCATTTTCCGGAGGATGCCGACTATGAAGACACTGCAGAATATCTCCTGTGTGAGTATCTACAAACATTCAAACAAAGCTCAAACACACTTCAATCAGGAATAACACACACTTTACTGTAAATGTAGTAATGCACCGTAATTTGGTGGAAACATGTTACATTTCTATATATGATATGTTTTTGCCACAGAATAACCAGAAGAACTCAACCGGGGTCCAAGGCCTACTAGTGGCCCCAACAAACTTCCAAGGGGCCTTAAGATGTGCATTAAAATTACAAAACAAGCATTAACATAAGCTTAAACAACTACAAATCAACTTGTTTCTTAGTATTTGGTTATTGTGATAGCTCTATAACATTTTCTTGTGTATTAATTATGAGTGGGAGGGGTTTCAGATATTTTGGATACATGTGGACAAACAGTAATATGTCAGAGGATAAAAACAGTGTTAGAGGATGTTCAGATATGATGTTTTATAGGTGCTGTGCGTGCCACCAGTCTGTTCCCTATATTGAGTGTGGGACTTCTGTTTGCTGGAGGAGTTTGTGTCGCTGCCAGTGAGTTCTACAAGAGCCGACACAATGTGATTCTCAGTGCTGGCATCTTCTTCATCTCCGCTGGTATGTCCACACTGACACTAGATCAGACTTACTCAGTTCTTCCTCAAACGTTCAAAACACAATCGTTGCTGCAACATTTCAGCATGTAAAGTCACAAGGCTGGTGTTGGTGCTCACACGCAAGTGTCGATGTATGACCCATTTTTGGGTGGTTTAATTTAATTGCATCTAAAACTTAATTTAGACAAAGCAATGCAATCTAATATTCACCAATAAAACTTAGTGGTATGTTTAATTATAAGAATTTATTTTTTACGTCCTTCAGGTTCCGTTCATTATAAAAGTCAGACCTCCCCCAACCAGCCCATAATTTGTACCCAGCATCTAATAATCTAATAATCTATCTACACCAGCAGCATTTCTTCATCTTAACAAAGCCAATTAAATAAGTACAGAGATTTAATCAATGTATGTGTTTTGGATTTCAGCTTTAAGTAACATCATTGGCATTATCGTGTACATTTCGTCCAGCGCCGGCGACCCCAACCAGAGCGAGTCGAAGCGCAGTCGCTGGTACGGCACTGGCTGTCGTTCCTCACCGCGGAGGTGGTGTGCGTCCTCACCGGCACCTCTTCATCGACACGCACCGGGTGTTACGCGCCGGTTCCCGCCGCTTGCTCCAGCCCCGCACACGCTCCCGTTACCGCGGGCGACAGGCGCAGAATCGCGGTTCTGACCCCCGGTTGCGCGAGCGGTCTCCTCTCGACCTGGGACCGCGCTTAACACCGGCCGTGAGTTTGCTCATTTCCAGACCTCCGTCATCACCGACAATTCCTTTGCGAAGCCTCGTGTGTTCTCCACGCACACGGACAAAACTCAGCGCGAACAGAAAACGGCGTCATCTTGTCCCGGAGCTTCACACTGAACGTGCCAAGTCCCGGTAAAAGCCCGGTGTGTGAACCGGATTGTGGGAATGACACTGCACACACACATCGAGATGAAGGAGCCCGCAAGTGACAAGTGAGAAGCTTATTGAAAATCTGCACCATCTCATGATGGTGTATGAAGCGTGTCACAAACATCTCAAGACGTTCACTGAATGATGTTAATGGACTGCTGAAGTGGACTGACTCTCAGATGGTGCTGCTTTTTGTGTCTTCTACTCTTTTCTTTGAGTATTGCGTACAAATGTTGAACTAAACGCTAAAATCGTGGTTAACACGCAATACACAAACTTAAGTCAAATGACGTCAAACAACACACGAGCTCAAATGATAAATCATTATAATAAACTTACCGTTCTGAATCAGGGAAAGGGAAGGGGGTCGTGATGATTTTTGTTCGTTATTAACCTTAACATTACGGATTGCAGCTGTAATGTAGACTGTAATTTAAGTTAACCACACAAGTTTTCACTCCCAGCATCTGATCCCAGTGCATTCATTGATAAAACAGATTCACTGCAGCAGCCCTGAGGTGAGTCCATTGAGTCTGGACACAGAAACACAGATGACCGTCACATCGTTCAGCGTGTGGGTCAGCATTTCCTGTGACTGAACATGAACCTGTGTGTTAATCTAATTATTAAGTTTTATGTGTGAAACTGAGAAATGAACTCATCTCTCCACAAACTGAACGTGTGTCTGGTAGGTGGGGTTTGGAAAGAGGACATGTTGAAGGAAAAGTGTTATCTTTTAAAGAGCAAACACAACTGGATTAATCTAGTTAAAGATGAAGTCTTGTACTCACTTACAGCTGCCCCAGTCTTGGTCAGTCATATTGTCTGTTGTTAGTGTGTGTAGTATTACCAACAACAGAAGAAAATATATAGATGTTACTGACATGAAACAGATCTTCCTGTTTTCGTGAGCATCAACAATATTGTCCATTTTGTAGAGGATAATGGAGGCAGATGGCAATAAAAGTATTTTATTTAATCAGTTCAGCACATCCATCTTCAAACACAGTGTCCATTAGGCTGTCCAGTTCGTCTCCATATGCACCATCTTCATGCCTCCACAGTGAAAACGAGGTGTTGTCACCTGCACATACAGAACAGTTCTGTGTCCTTACTTTACATTACATCACTATAGATCAGTGTGTGTGTAAAACACTATATAGTACACAAAGTTTTTTTTTAAACTGCAGTTTTTTGTTAGGGTTAGATTATATTGTTTATAACTAGCTGTGTATAAAAAATAGGTCTATGGATTGTCCTTATTTAGATAGATAAATAAACGTGTGAGTGCATGCCTGTGTCTGTGAGGGGGCTTATTTAACCGTATATTGGGGACAAATTGTACCATTAACTGACAGTGTGTTTCTGTTCAGCTGTTGTAATGAAGAAAACAGTGTCCACTGAATGGGTTCAGCTGCAGACTAATCACTCTCCTTCCTAGAATCCACCACACCATCAGCTAAACTGCAGCTACTGAGATTCCAGCTGTACTGATATAGCCAAACATAAACAGAAAACATATCTAAACATTTGCTGATAACACACTCAATGTAGAGACAGAACTAATCAATCCTTTTCCAATAATTCACATATAACATTCGTTAAAGATTTACTACAGATTAAAATGATTAGGGATAAATACTACTAATATTAATATTAATTATTAAACCAATTTCATTCAAAAAGTTGTTTTATGCTTTTGTTCATTCTTTGTTTTTGAAATTTCTGTTTAGTTATCTTTAAATAAAGAACTGAAGTCTATATGTCCTCATTTAGATAGCTAAAAGAAAACGTGTTTGTCTGTGCTCCCCTGACAAGCTTGTGCTGTCAAATTAAATCACAAAATAACCACAACAGAGTGGAATTGTGTTCAAATTGAGAGGTTCATTTCTAGACAGTTTTGCAGTTGGAGGGCACTTACGATGCCTTTTGGCACAAAATAGTATCTAATATTACCATCAAATGGTAATCTGACATAAAACAGTTCTGTAATGATGCCATTTATATTGTCCTATATGCACATAAATGGCCTGACACTCATGCACAGAGGAGGAAATGCCCGCAGCGTCCCTGCCGTCTCATCATCACAGTGACGGGTATATTTACTGACATATAACACACAGAGGGAGGGAGATTATTACCCCTGTAAAGGAAACTCAGGCTTACTTAAGTCCCAGACTTATGATTTATCATAACATAACATATTTATGTGTGAAGGTGAGATTTAACTTCAGTGGGTAAATGTTAAGTGCTGGGCAAAAATGTTTCCCAAAAAACAACCAGAAAATTTTTGGCTCCAATTCTGGAATAGGCTCTGATAGAAAACTTGGCAAATATTTCCAGTGGGTGGGGCTATAACACACCCAATACAGACTGAAGTTTGTACTTTTGACCTCTTAGAGAACAGAGTAGTGTCATCTGCAAAAATACAAAACATACTGTGCATCCAGAAAGTATCTGGACACTCAAGGTATGAGTTTATTCAAATGTATACATTTCATTTGCATTAAATAACAAAATATCAAAGTGACAACTGTGAACAAATGATGCTACGTCTTGGGGCTACTTAAAGTAGATGAATAAAGTTTGTTTTAATAACAGATGTAAGGCTTCACATTCATTATGACCAGTTCCTGTAAAAATTCTGACAACCGGGTGTCCAATACTTTATTGTTTGAGAACAGTATTTCTATAATTTTATTAATATTATTAAACCCTAACAAAACCTCTGTTTGGGAAATGTTTTAAATGTGAATGGGTCATCTTTCATTAAAGTAACTTCCACTTGGTTGATTCATTCATAATGCATTTTAAATGTTGCCAAAGTGTCCAAATACATTTTGGGCCCTGAAGACAGACAAATTGGGTCCCTTCCAAATTATTTTAACTTAATTTTATTATCAATTATTCACATTGATTGCACACTCTTACTGTATGAATGTGGAGCTTGTCACAAGCAGCCATAAGCAAAATTATGAAAAGATTTAAGCATCTAAATACAAAAATGGCTCACACTTGAACAGTTTGTGAAACAGTACTCATCTGACAAGTTTCTTACTGTCTAGATGGAAAAACAATGTTCATGTTTATAAGTATAAAGTGACACCAGAGGGAACAAAACATATTTGTTTACATTTGTCACTAAACTTACAGTGAATATTTGTTTATTCATAAACATCTTTCTTGTCTGAGATGTACTGAACGATCTCTTGTGGTGTCATCAACTTCTCTGCTTCTGCATCAGGAATCTCAAAACCTGCACACACAGTAACAGATGGACAAACACACAGTCTTGATCACCTCTGAAGTTCAACACATGCTGAACTGCAAAAACAAAGACCTAAACCTAAACCTTAATAAAAACATACAGACCAAATTCATCTTCCATGGCCATGATGATCTCCACCTGGTCTAAACTGTCCAGTCCCAAATCCTTCATGAAGTGAGATGTAACCTGAAGCTATAACAACAAAAAGAAAACAATCATCAGACACTGTTTATGCCAAGTGCACAACAGGCCAGGCTAACTGAAATACCATTTGAGCAAATACACATTATGCATCAGACCAAACTGATGGAGCATCTACCTTCTCAGGGTTGATCTTGTCATAGAGTTTCAGGACGTACAGCACGCGGTCACGGATGGTTTCTAGAGTTAATGGAGGTAAATCACCATACTGCCTCCACTGAGAGACCTGAAGCAAACTGCCTGAGATCTACAGCAGAAGAACAACACAGAACAGTTCAGTTTACAAGACTAAAGATCGATACATACACACAGGGGCAAAAATACAATATATACAAGATACAAATACATATCTAAACAAAGTCAAAGATGTATACATTCATAATAACTCCTGTAATATATGGGCATAACATTAACTGTATACACAATTATACGTGTATGCTAGAAGTTGCTGTATGTAACTAATAACAACAAATAATCAAACTGGTCTTTATTATTTGCTAAATAACTAAATAAATATGGCAAATAAATGACAACACGTAACTTAGGAAAGTATTTATATTGCTGATTGTAAAGACAGCTACTGTAGTAAACCATATGGTGCTGAGACAGAAACTGAAGAGTGACTGAAGTAAGTTTTTATCCATCGTGTAAAGGCAGGATAACTGAAGACACGGGGAGGTCACTGGATGTCAAGCTGCGGACTGTCACATACAGACCTGCGGCAGTGAAGACTTGTGTCCGTCAGTCAGATGTGAAAACAGTCGGCCGTGTGTGCGCGGAGCTGCTGTTGATATCGCGGCGGTGTTTGCATGGTTGATATTCAATGATCGATGCGATCGGACACACCGGGCGATCATCCGCGCCGCCATGTTTAACGCCGCAATCCCACAATGCACGAGAACGCCAGTGCGCACGCGCGAAGTATGAGCCGTCTAATGATGCTTCGCTGCGTTTGGCCAGAATTTAAATCCCGGCAGCCAATCAGAAGCGGCGATAACGACTCGCGCACGATTCAAAACGAAGCAGCGACTCTGCGGTCACTCCGCTTTTATTAGCGAAATCTCCCGTATGCATGCTCGAGGTTTAATTCGGTTTAGTCTGGTCTAGTCTAGTCTGTTTTGTTAGTGTGTTCGCAGCGTATTTAGATGTGGGTGAATAGCCAGTTACGTGGACTTTAAGGAGAGCGCAACACCGGTGTTTTAAACTGCATCATTTAACTTCTCATCCTTCATTTATTCATCACGACTTTGGGGGACTTTGTCATTTAAGTGTGTGTGAAATCGGCCAGGATGAGCGCTGGAATTGCAAAGGCTGCGAAGCCGTCGACTCACGTCGATCCCAAATCTGCTCCTCTGAAAGAGATCCCTGATGTTTTAGTGGATCCCCGAACCATGAAGCGATACATGCGGGGACGCTTTCTGGGAAAGGGAGGGTTTGCAAAATGCTACGAGATCACAGACATGGACACGAAGGAAGTTTTCGCCGGAAAAGTGGTGCCCAAGTCGATGCTGCTGAAGCCGCACCAGAAAGAGAAAATGAGCACGGAAATCGCCATTCACAAGAGTCTGGACAATCCGAACATCGTGGGCTTTCACGGGTTTTTCGAGGATGATGATTTTGTGTACGTGGTGCTGGAGATCTGCCGGAGGCGGGTAAGATTACCGTGACACCGACATTACTGCATCCTCCTGTTAACGTGATGAGATCAGACGAGCGTCCTCACGTTTAATGTGAAGCGCTATAGTCAACACGAGTGGGTTTTAAACTGGAGGATGTGACGTCACGCGACGCTTTCATTACATTGGCAGACGCTTTTATCCAAAGCGACTTACAGCGCATTCAAGTTATACATTTGATTAGTACATGTGCACCCTGGGAATTGAACCCACAACCTCTTGCGCTGCTAACGCAATGCTCTACCACTGAGCTACAGGAGAACCAGAGGTGAAGATCAAGCTCAGTTTCTAATCTAATACTTGAATACACAAACCTCCTCAATTCCGCCCTACATGAAGTCAACACGCACGATGAGAAAACGGGCTCTCTTACAGCGTCTGTGAAGTGCACGAGCTTAGGGAAGAAGTGCACGAGCTTAGGGAAGAAGTGCACGAGCTTAGGGAAGAAGTGCACGAGCTTAGGGAAGAAGTGCACGAGCTTAGGGAAGAAGTGCACGAGCTTAGGGAAGAAGTGCACGAGTTTAAAGGTGCCCGTGTCGCCGTCTGTTTGACACAAACTTCAGTGCTTTTCTTTGTGTGTTACATTTCCTGCATAATCAGACCCGACAGCTCAAATGATAAATCATTATTATAAACTTACTGTTGTGAATCAGGGTAAGATGAGGAGTTCACATGTTTATCATGTTCTTTATTACTAACTGTTTTCACTTATAACTAAAAGTTATGGATTGCAGCTTTAAACAAACAGGATTCTTGACAAGTAATAAGAAATTTCACAATATCCTGGAGTTCTGAAAATGGAAATTTCAGTTCATTCTGATCATGTGATTCCTGATCCCTCTGCTTTATTTATTGTTGCTTCATCATGCCTATAATTTATCTCCTGTTAGTCTCTCCTGGAGTTGCACAAGCGAAGAAAGGCCGTCACGGAGCCTGAGGCCCGATACTTCATGCGACAGACTATTCAGGGTTGTCAGTACTTGCACAACAACCGAGTCATCCACCGTGACCTGAAACTGGGAAATCTCTTCCTCAACGATGACATGGAAGTGAAGATTGGTAAGCACACAAGGTTCTTTGTATATCAGAGAAAATAATGTACACAAACCTGTCACTTCCTGTCAGATGGTGGTAGTTGATTAATGCTCCTGGATGAACTTCTTCTCAGGTGACTTTGGTCTGGCTACAAAGATCGAGTTTGATGGGGAACGGAAGAAGACCCTGTGTGGCACTCCAAACTACATCGCCCCAGAGGTGCTCTGTAAGAAGGGTCACAGCTTTGAGGTGGACATATGGTCGCTGGGATGCATTCTGTAAGTCAATTTTTAAATGATTTAGACTCATGATTTCATTTTTGCATGCATTGTAATATTTTGGTGCTTATGTTACTATGGTTACTATATCTGCCAGATACACACTGCTGGTTGGAAAGCCTCCATTTGAGACATCCTGTCTGAAGGAGACCTACATCAGAATCAAGAAGAATGAGTACTCTGTCCCCAGAGTAAGTGTCACTGTTAGTGTGCACTACTAGTACACTACTTGGTGTACAAGGTGAAATTGTGATAGTGGTAACTTGCTAAGACGTTATTAATAAGACACACAAAATGTTTTAGCAACCACATACCAATGCTTTGGAAACCATCCATAACATCCTAGAAGGCATCTGTTTGTACAGAAAAACGTTGTCTGTGCATGTTTCTATGCTTGTTCATGCTTGTGCTTTTCTTTAGCACATTAATCCAGTTGCCGCTGCTCTGATTCGGCGGATGCTGCATGCTGACCCCACACTCAGACCTTCTATGGCCGAGCTTATGGCAGATGAGTTTTTCACCTCTGGTTACGCTCCTCTGCACCTTCCCACGTCCTGTCTCACTGTGCCTCCCAGGTTCTCCATCGCCCCCTCCAGTTTGGATCCAGCCCTGCTCCGCAAACCGCTCTCATCACTTAATAAAGGTAAACGTGGACAAACCAGGTGACGTTTTAAGATGGACTGTTTTGAAACAGTCTTTTTAAAATTTAGAATGTCAGTTTTGATGGATTTCATATTGACCTTTATATCACTCGTTTACTATCATGTTTGTCTCAAATGTAAAGTTGCGAACACTTATGTTGACAACTTCTGTGTGTACAGGAACAGACAGTCCCATTGAGAAAATGGGCAAAATGCAGCAGCCACAGCAAGAAGATCTTCAGCAAAGGTCAGTGTGCTGCTCACCTCCTGTGGAGATCCAAGAACCACTGACTTTAAGTCTAGTTTTGGTCTATTAGCCAATATAAAGCCACAATTATTAAAGCTGCGATCTGTAACTTTTGTCTGTCTGTCTCCATCTCTGTTCGAAGTGTCGAATTGCACGATGCTTGTGAAGTTAATGATGACAAGCTTAAATTTTAAACTGCTGTAATAAGAACAAGCTACAAATGCTGCACCATCTACAGTACCGGACATGTGATATAGTAACTGGATCGTCATCTTTCTGTTTACAAACATTTCTCAGGAATCTGAACCCAACAGCTTAAATTATAAATCATCATTATTATAAATTTACTGTTGTGAAGCAGGGTAAGATAAGAAGATCAGTGTTCAACACAATCTCCTTATTTAATTGCTCAATAGCTGAAAGTTATGGTTTGCAGCTTTAATATGATAATGGTGAATTTGGACATGAAGGCATGAATTTTAGAGGTTTAGGGAATGCATTAGTGTGTAAAATCATTAGAGTTGTGTGTTTAAATCATACCATGCGCAGGGATGGATCAGAACAACCTGACATCGGCCATCTGAGCGACCTGCTGCAGCAGCTGACCAGCGTCAATAATGTGAGGCCGTCTGAAAGAAACTTCATTAAACAAGGTAACAAGAATAGTTATACACCAATCCATGATGTACTTCAAGTATAATGGTTGTTCACCTCTAGATATGATGCTGCGCTTGACTTTTGTTGTGTGTTTGGTCTCTAAAGGCAAAAGCAAACATTGTTAAATGCGCTTCCCCCCCACAGAGGAAGCTGAGGATCCTGCTTGTATTCCCATCTTCTGGATTAGTAAATGGGTTGACTACTCTGACAAATATGGACTCGGTAAGACTTTGAGTCCATAATTGTCTATATGGACTAGTAATTGTATTTAATAAATAATTCTGTGAGCACTGAAAAGCTATTTTTTGTTCTTTTATATTTCAGTTCTATAACTATATAACTTTCTCAGTTCTGTATTTCTGTAGCATCCTTTGTATCAAATTACAGTAACGTTACATTGTGATGTCATTTTAACGCTGTCGCAGGTTATCAGCTGTGCGACAACAGCGTGGGTGTTCTGTTCAATGATTCCACACGGTTGATCATGTACGCTGACTGCGACAGCCTGCAGTACATCGACCGCAACTCAGCAGAATCCTACCTCAGCATACGCACCTACCCCTCAGCACTCGCCAAAAAAGTGAGTTGTTTGTGTGTGTATTAAATATAACTACATCTACAATATTTTTAGCTTCCTTGTTTACCAGTTAGTAATGATGGCTGATGTTATCTTGTCCTTCACAATCTCTGTAGATTACGCTCCTGAAGTATTTCAGGAATTACATGAGCGAGCACCTGCTGAAGGCCGGAGCCAACATCACACCCCGGGACGGTGATGAACTGACCCGGCTGCCATACTTGCGTCACTGGTTCCGCACAAAGAGCGCAATTGTGCTGCATCTCAGCAATGGGACTGTACAGATCAACTTTTTCCAGGTAAGGAAACATCAGTTTATTGAAGCAGTACTGAAGCAGTTTATTGATGCCTTATAGATTCATTTACATGATTCTGGTCTTTTACCATATCGCATCCCAGCTAATTGCAGAGGCAACCATAATTGGATAAACCAAGCATCAGTGTGTTTATTACCCTAAAATTATAATATGTTTGAAATGCATGATTATCATTGCTGTTCTGTTTGGTCAATACAGAGGCACAGAAGTAGTATACTTTAATTTTAGACATTTTTGTCTGTTTTGCAGGATCACACTAAGCTTATTTTGTGTCCTCTGATGGGAGCAGTAACATACATCAATGAGAAACGAGAGTTTTGCACCTATAAAATGACCCTGATTGAGGAGTTTGGCTGCTGTAAAGAGCTGGCCAGTCGTCTGCGCTACGCTCGCAACATGGTGGAAAAACTCATTGCCTGCAAAAGCACCCCTTCAGCCACTGCCTCCACCCGCTAACACTGACATCACAACTGATCGCAAAGTGTGTGAGGTCCCAAACGATAAACATGACCTCCTCCGCCTGGCACTTAAATGTTCCGCCAAAAACATTTGTCCAGTTTTGTGGGTTCTTTGGATCTGTTGTTTACTCTTTCCTCATCACTCATTTCTCTGAATTGCAAGCGGTCTGTATCATGCGAGTGCTCTTTGTACATGATTTAATGTTTTAGGACTTGTCTGGTTGCCTTTTTGCTTGTCTTTGTATAAAAGCCTTCAGCCATTATTCTTAAAGTGTATGAGTATATTCGAAATGTTCCAGATTAATAAAGATCTGTTTTTAGAGAGATATACTGTTAATGATAAATACGTAATTAAAATAAGTTCATTTTGAAGCCCTGCTTTTGTTGTGTTTCACCAGGTTGCTGTCTTAAGTTGATTTTTACAAACCCATATTTTCATATCGCACATGGAACTTTGGAACTGTTCCTACCTCTTATGCAGTTATGTAATTATTACTCCAGAATCAAACATAAGCTATAGTTTATGGCACCGATATATGTTAAGATATGTCAGTGCAACTTGCTTTCAGTTAAAGCTGCGATTCATAGCTAATTTTGGTTAAAAATGAACACATTTGTTATTGAGGTAGTAGATAACAGATGACCACAACATGCGTGATAAACCTCCAGAGAAAGCTTTGAGAGTGATGTCACGACATCTTGTGGGATATGGACACAATTCGAAACACTGAAACTCAAGAGAGAAAACATTGAATCCTTCACAAGTCTGCACCAGGGGTCATGATAACCTCCTGTGTGATTAAATGTGCTGACCATCATCAGCATACAACAACAGCCCTGCATTTACCTCTAAACAAGCTACACAGTGAAACATAAAACATTCAACAATAACACAAAATTAAATTGTTTTGTGCTATTTTACATTGCACATGCAAAATCCGTATGACATGCAGTGCTATAAATGTTCATGATCTCTGTCTTGTGATTGGTCACCTTTATTCTTTACACACGCCCCCTCAGTGTTCTAAGTGTAATGCAAGATGTCATGCGATACGTTTCTTAATTAAACTTACAATCTGAAAGCAAGAGCAATTGTGTAATGTATGTTTATTTTTAAACGTATTTATTTTATATTTATTTCTGATGGCTATCAGACGTGTCAGTGTTAATGTCAACACAACACAGTTCTGACAGCTGCTGTGAAGTGAAGAGGATGAGCCTGTGTTCATTTAGAAACATTTATTACATGCAGAAATGTTCTGTATAGTGACATCAAAACTGAAATGACTGGAAATTACTTTCTTTTACTATTCATTTCTTTTTTAAAGCTGAAGTTGTTGTACACTTTTATAAATACGTTTTCACTGATTAATAGCATTTTTTGTTGTTGTTGCTTGATAAAAGTAAATAAACTAGTCATTATTACTAACTGCCAGTCAAAACCAGGTTAACTAAGAATCATTTGCAATCCTATCCATACTAGTAAAGGTAGTGCAACCACAGCAGTGGGTGGAGCCATGCCTGTTGTCATGGTGATGAGTGACAGCTAAACCACAATGCATTTGCTTGACTCCACCCACGGGTTCTCCTTCAGTACCTCAGGATTCAGAAAAGCATCTTCAATCATTTTCTCCTCAATCCATTTAACCAGCCTAAAAATAAAGGAAAATGTAATAACATTTAGATGACACAACACTGAGATAAAACACTTAACTATATGCATTTGAATTGAAATGTAATTATATACTTCAGTTAGGAAAGTGAAATGCATTTATTGTTATAATTGTAAACTTTTTTACTGTAACATATTTTTATTATATAATAGTTTCTACTATATCTATAATATAGTATTATTATTAATATGCATTTTTAATTATTAATTTGCATTTCACTTGGCAATCTCACAGCTCTCCTGGAGAACTTTTTAATCTGGTGTAATCTGATCTTTAAGTGAGCTTTGATGCTGTGAATGCAGAAGATAGTGTAGATGTTTTGGAGCATGACTCACTCTGGAAGAGAGACGGATGTCTTCTCTCTGTTATACTGCAGCTGCTGCTTCAGACTGTTCACATGATTCTTCAGCTGACTCTCGTCCAGCTCATCCATCTGAAAGAGCAGAGACAGCACACATGCCTTCAGCATTACAGCATCAACATCCAGTCAACTGCTGATTTAAGATCAGTGTGTGGCACTTCTCATTTTTAAATATAAAAACCTCAACTAAAAAATGTCACAGAGAACTATCAAAACTGGGGATTTTTGTCACTTTAAGTCTGTCATAAAGATAACATATGCAAATAATTGTTCCCATTTTATTAAAATATTTTCCTCTGGATTTTAAAACATCTTACAGGATCTTAATATGAAACTATAAAAAGCAACCTACCGTGAAGTTACTATTATGTTAGTTTAGAAGTGAAGTTATAGGCTGTTTGCTGAAGCTCTCTAGCCAGTCCTGGGTTCGAATGCTTTGCTCCACATTCACTTGTGGGATTGTCTTGTTTTCTTTTGCAAATCTCTGGTGTGCGTGCTGTAAGCTATGTAAAACACATGCAAAGCTCTTCTAAAATGCCTCTTGGGCTTCACTTAGTCTTTGCCAGTGAAAATAGACTTTCGAAATGAATGTACTGTGTAAAAACAGTCATTTTGAATGCATTGACAAATGCTCTGCAGCTACAGTTTATGTCAGTCTGCAGATTTCACCTTACAAATGTTGTGATTGTGCTTTAGCAGACATTTGGGCAACTTTAAACAGCTCAGGAATGAACAGTAACTTGTTGGAAATGTTCGGTTACTATCATCTACCGTGCTTTGTCACTTGGATGTAGTGTGAATGTACAGTGTGGAATGTTCTAGAGGAGGACAAAGAGGTGTTTGTCACATCTTTAGAGTTGGTTGCAGAACCACTAACTCCACTAACTACTAGCACTAACTTTTGGAACTGGTTGCAGAGGTGCTAACTCCAGAACTATTCAAGAAAGTTGGTGCTGAGGTACTTGCAGGATCAGCAGGTCTTGGAGATCATCTAGGTGCCCTCCTCCAGCAGTGGCTCGACGGGTGGCTTTCTTGCTCAGCTTCTTCAGTTGTTCCTTCACATGACTCTCTTCCTTGGTCTTAAACATCAGCTGAGGGACAAGAAGGTTTCTCATTCCCAGAGCTGGAAAGACTCTGTGGTCAGGTTTCAGGTGGGAAAGGCATCTTTACCAATAAAGCAGCACATAGCACAAGAAGTCTATCTTTGAGCTAAAATGTGAGAGCAATGGGATGAGATATGTTTGGACTTTTGCATGATCAGGAGGACTTGATGTTTTTAGAGTTTTTAATATTTTATGACAAAAAAATTAGTGTGTACAAAAAGCAGTAGCATTGTAAAAGGGTAGTGATGTGTATACACCAAGTTTGTAAAGTTTGCATAGCTTTTGTTTTACCAACATACATGCATGACAAATGTAACTAAATAATAACTGTTATCAGACACGTTTGCATCATTAAATCATTAAATGATTTTAATGAGTTATTTTTTGCTGTAAACTAGCCTATTATTACAAAAGATGTTTAGATGGATCCATTCCTGTAAGCGCATGTGAGCCACATGTACGTTTCACTAAATAAAGGCTTGCACAGTTTGCTAAAGCTAATCTTGTTGTCAGCTTGTCAGCTTGTCATCATTTTTCTCACACTGTCTGCAACTTCAAAGTACAAAATAACTACAAAATATACTGTTTTGGAGAAAAGATGAAAAACTGGATGGAATTTTACACTGGGTTATTATGTTTTTGTATTATGCCACCTGTTACCATGGACAACAGATGTGGGGCTTTGATTTAATAAAGTAATATTAAAGGAAAGACAACCACTACCCATAAAACTATTACTACAAAGAAATTAATAACTTAAATATGTTAGTGTATCGATTCATGTAACATTGCTGTAATGTTGTATTAATCAATAAGAATGCAGGACTGGAACTATGTAGCAGTCAGTCTTAATAACAGGCCACACTTCAAGTCTCCCTCTGCTGGAACTGAGAGCTTTGTGCAGTTTAACTCAGACACCGGCTACCAAAACACAAGCAGCTGGACATTAAATAAAAGCTTTTGTTCAAAACAAAGTCCTGTTTTACTGTACTGACATGGCACTGCAAGTAAGAATACCGTGTATTACTGTGTAACTGCTGCATTGTCTTGCTTCTTTTCCAGCGTGTTGTTTCAGACTCTCTGATATGACAGTCTTTAAGATCTGGTTTAATCAGTCACATTAACCATCTACCTTGATTTCATTTTTAAACATCAACAACCGATTAACAGTGAAAACAGTTACAGGTATAACAGTTACACATGAAGTTATTTAGAGTTCCTCCTTTTCTGCAGCTTTCTGATAATCAAGATATTTCTTTCTCAGTTCCTCCTCCTGTAGAGAATATTTAAGCACATTGTAAACCAGTCATACATGTACACAGGAATAAAAGACACTCTAATAATGTGCCAGAGGGTATATTTTACCTCAGCTCTGTCCTTTTTGGCTCTTTCAGTCTCTTTTTCCATAAATTTAACTATAGCCTTCAACTTCCGTTTGCCAGAATACTGCACCACCTGACACGTTTACAACCCAGAAATACAGTTAAATTAAATTATCCTAAAAAAACTAAAATTGTGATGAGGTGAAGTAAGGTAAGAGTAATAACAAAATGATGATGGCACGATTTATAACATTATATAAACCCAATGTAAACATTTAAGTCAATATATTACATCAATTTCTTACCCTCTCTGCATAAACTGCAGGAAAAAAATTGATTGATGGATATTTTTCTCCGAGATGAATGTTGATGTCATTGGCAGTGACGTCAATCTTTGCGACTACGACGTCTTCATTTTTAATGAAGTGTTGTGCAAGCTCCTCCCACAATGAAAACACAGCATGATTCTCACTGCTCCAGGGCGCGTCTGTCAAAACATGCAAACATTTATACAGGTTTATACAAACACTCTTCATATCTTCAAAACGTTCATATAGAGTTATTTAAACTTGCATCATGCTAATAGAACGGTAAACCCACCTGAAAATGTCATGATATGTAAAACTACACTGTTTTAATTTAGCAGTTTTGATCTAGTTTCCATAGTCATCTCAGCAAACACAAGAAGAACTAACACACACATATTGAGTACAAACTTGTGACAGATCTAAATGTTCACAGTGAAGCGTCACACAAGTGCCGTTTGAGGTACCTACAGAAGAGGATAATGACATTTTTGTCAGGGTTGAAAGCCACTTTTTCAAAGTTCATCCCCACCAGCTGCTTCACTGGCTGCTTGTCCCAGTTCTCAGGGACTGGCTCACTCTGAAGCTTTGGCTAAAACATGCAGATTAGACAGTATATACACATATGATTTATTGTATATATTATAATTGCTATAGAAGTCATATATGGCTTATAATTAATATTATACAATAATACAGTATTTTTATATTATTTCCACTTATTAATATTATCCACCATAAATAATACTAATATTTTAGAATTATATCGATACATTTAAATTATATAAAGACACATTATAAATAAACTGCAAGCTATACTTAACATGTATAACAAACTATATGGACTATATAACATGATGCTTTAAAGGTATAATAACAAACATGGAACATTCATACATATTCTGACCTTAGCATTTCCTTCCAGGTAACTTAGACAGAACTCTGAAAGTCTTTGTGTGTCAAACTGATCTGAGGGCAGCTGGTACTGAACATTGTTTGATAAATTGACCATACGGACCAGAGGTGCCTCTTCTGTCCTCACACGAAAATATTCCATTATGCGCCCATTTCGAGTCTCACTCACATCCACCATGACAAATAAAACCTAATAATACAGTTCATGCAAGTATTTTACATTGCAAATCTTTATACTATATATAGATACACATTATGTGTCAATATATATTCCAATGTGTATGTTAAGTCTGTACACTAACCTTCCCTCTGAATTTTTCCGCAGTGGTTTCAAAAGCATGATAAGTCTGTTCGAACTGTTCCTCACTCTTATTAATAAACAGAAGCAGGTGATTTTGCACCACAGAGTTCAGAATCTTAGCTGCTGTCTGCAGGAACACAGAAAGCGGTTTGTGTATTTTTATATTATTATCTCACATACGTGTGTGTGTATATAACTGTGTTTGTGTTCAGCTATACGGTTACCATGCCGTTGTACTCAGTCACAAGTTCCATCTCATGCTGTCTGATAAACTCAACAACATCGTACTTCACCGTTCTCCTTTCCATCATAAACTGTGTGTCGGGTTTATGCTGAAACACAATATATTTACATGGATGAGACACAATGTGGACCCATAATTTTGGCTTTCTAGAGTATCTTGTTTGGATAAAGGACATTAAATGATAAAAGCCAGATTTGAACCCTCTTTTCCCCACGTGAGTACCACGGCTGAATGTGTTGGCAGAGTCTCACCTTCCTGATGAGGAGAACAGTGTCACTGCTGATGTCATACTTCCTGAAGATCTCATGACTTCCTGTTACTGCAAAAGGCAGGTCAGCAATATCCAGAGCTACTTGATAAAACACTTTCACAGAGTCATCCTGAAGATCCTGTAACACAGGATAACAACTCTTTTAAACACCTGATTCACACAAAGAAGCCTTCTTGCTTAAATTGGCTGTATACTTAAATATAAGAGAGATCTTTTGCTGGGAGTAAAACTGTCTCAGCTAACAATTTTGTTGTAAGAATGTTTCCCTAACTATTCCATTAAGTAACCAACGTTACTGCAATAACTTTTTCATAATCTTTGAGCTTTCAGATAACGTTGATCACTGTTCTGAGAATGTTCACTGTTAGCTGGGGTGGGACGCATGACATGCTGGAAAAAACTATATCATCTTTATAACTGAAAACATGATAAAGAATATTTATCGTGTATATAGCACATACAGCATATAGCACAACTGACTGACCAATCAGCATCCAGGACCAGAACTAGTTCCCAACACTAGTCACCTTAAATAATCCAAGAACCACAAGTTCATCTTCATCCATAAACTTCTCCAGCTGGGGGAGATTGTTTATGATGTCAGCACTCGGCCCTTCTCTTCTTTTAAGCCATGTCAGGATGGAGGTGGAGCTCTTCAGAACTGAGGGGTGGAGCCACACAACAAACTTTATTACATCATTTGTAACATAACTTGCTTCCAAATATTTAAGACACTGAACAATATTTGTCATTTTTTTCAGCCAATCCTAAACAAGCAAAATGACTGACAGGCAGAGCCGGGGGTTTTCCTTTTGATCAGAGACCAAGCACCATTAGTAGGACTGAAGTTTAAGCATTACCAGGACAGTACACTGGGTTGTTCTTGTCTCCAGACAGGTACAGTCGTAGCGACGGTATCGACGTGACATTCAGTGATGCAGTGAGTTGCTTTTCCTTGTTGACATCTATTCCCCCCAGCCTGACCGCAGACTCCGCCTCCTTCAGCACACCGGCTGCCTTTCTGAACTCTAGAATGGAGCCAAGGGCCTGGCTAGACAGAGGAGCATCTACAACAGGTGCAAGAGAAAAAATTACACTTCCGGTTGCAGATCTTAAAGAAACGTTATAGAATGGCAGATTAGAATATTTTGGTCTGTTCCAAAACATGCCATCATCTGACTTTCATTTGGCTTGTAGTTGTCTTCTAGTCTTTCTGCAGTGCTTGATTTGTAGGGAGCGAACAGTCGTAGCTAAAGCAACTTCAAGTACAGTAACTACAAGCACCATCTCCAAAGAACAATCAAGAACAATTAGTATCAGTACAAAGCTTTTTCTTTACGAGTACTGAACCAGGAACTGTCCAATGACCAGCTCTGAACAAAACTAACCCAATTAATTTGGGCTGAGCTAATTTTTGAAGACAATCTTTATATGTTAGAATCTAATGTGAAACAACCTAGGCTCCAAAATTCAATGCATTTTAAACAGTAAACATTTAACATTAAATCAGTGAAGCTGTTAGCTAAAATAAATGTAAACAGAGGTTGAGTTAACATGCTTCTTTAAAGTCGCCTGCATTTACTCTTGCTGCATTTATGACAGAAACGCCATAAATTAGACACACCCAAATATACTCACAGAAGTGTACCAAGAGCTGCTCGTGCCGTTTTAGCGCTCGCCTGAAGTTGTTTTTCGTCAGTATTAAAACATTGTTGTCCTCAGGAATTGGATCAGAACCTTTTTCGTCCACAGCTCCACTTAAATACACACACACGGTTAAACACAACGTGATGTACGACCTCATGGTGTCTTCATAGCCTGACAGACCCACTAAGCTTTGAGTCTGTGAGAGTGTGAAAAGCTCTGTTAAAAAGTGTGTGTGTGTGTAACCTTTGTTGTAGCTGATATCAGTTCGTACTTTGATAACAGACACTTCAGAGCCAAAGGTACAAAAGAGAGAGAGAGCGATCAAGACGAATCAGAGCTCTCGGGTGCCTCTGAAAACAATAGATTTCTTTGAGTAATGACTGAAGTTGGCAAACTATTGTTGGTGAGGACTTTCTTTGAAGCACCAACAGAGGATTTATTTGACTCTTATCAAGACAAATCGTTTAGGTTAAAGTCTAACACTTGAAACAGACTTTAAAAAGAGCCTTTAGTGTTTCATGTATTTGCTCTACAGTAATTTATTTGTTGCTATATGAAAGCTTGTTCTGTTTATTTATATGTTTCTGTGTATTTCTCATTCTCACACCAGATCAGGGAACGTGAATTCGCGCAGTTATTCACAGCGGCTCTCTTCATCAGGTGGACACGCCTGTTTCTGCTGTGCATAGAAACACACTTATGATTGATAAGCTTTGAAAGAAGCTTTGAAGGAAAGGCTGGCAGAGGAAGCAAGCGCTGTTGAAGTGGCAGACGTCCAGCTGCTTAATCAGAGCAATAAGTGCTCGTTTTCAATGAGTTTTGATTCTTAATGTACAAACAAAAACTGCCATAAAGCCATAATTTGCTCTTTCAGTTTTAATTTAAATCCAGAACTTGCCAGTTCAGTCATCCATCTTAGTGAGCTCATAAAGACGTGTTGACTTTTGCTTGTCTTCGATTTCACTGTTAATGGATATTAATGTAGCTTTCATAGAGCGTTTGGCCCATCCGTGTGATTAACATATAGTGTAGTTATCAAATAATATAGCTAGTTAGTTGTCTGAAAAATAATTATGGCTTTATAATAAGCACAACCTAAATTCTGAGCGTTATTTAGTACCAGAACATCCTGTTTCCCAGAATGCATTGCTCTTAACTTAACCTTCCATTTCCAGTATAAACCTAACACAGGCAAGAGTGTAAACCTAACACAGGCAAGAGTGTAAACCTAACACAGGCAAGAGTGTAAACCTAACACAGGCAAGAGTGTAAACCTAACACAGGCAAGAGTGTAAACCTAACACAGGCAAGAGTGTAAACCTAACACAGGCAAGAGTGTAAACCTAACACAGGCAAGAGTGTAAACCTAACACAGGCAAGAGTGTAAACCTAACACAGGCAAGAGTGTAAACCTAACACAGGCAAGAGTGTAAACCTAACACAGACAAGAGTGTAAACCTAACACAGACAAGAGTGTAAACCTAACCCAATATAAACCTAACACAGACAAGAGTGTAAACCTAACACAATATAAACCTAACACAATATAAACCTAACACAGACAAGAGTGTAAAACTAACACAATATAAACCTAACACAGACAAGAGTGTAAAACTAACACAATATAAACCTAACACAGACAAGAGTGTAAAACTAACACAATATAAACCTAACACAGACAAGAGTGTAAAACTAACACAATATAAACCTAACACAGACAACAGTGTAAAACTAACACAATATAAACCTAACACAGACAAGAGTGTAAAACTAACACAATATAAACCTAACACAGACAAGAGTGTAAACCTAACACAATATAAACCTAACACAGACAAGAGTGTAAACCTAACACAATATAAACCTAACACAATATAAACCTAACACAAACAAGAGTGTAAACCTAACACAATATAAACCTAACACAGACAAGAGTGTAAACCTAACCCAATATAAACCTAACACAGACAAGAGTGTAAACCTAACACAATATAAACCTAACACAGACAAGAGTGTAAAACTAACACAATATAAACCTAACACAGACAACAGTGTAAAACTAACACAATATAAACCTAACACAAACAAGAGTGTAAAACTAACACAATATAAACCTAACGCAGACAAGAGTGTAAACCTAACACAATATAAACCTAACACAAGGTGTTTTTACTCTTTCTTTGCTCAAACTGACAAAAACAAACAGACTGCCCATGAGAGCAAGAGTTAAACCTTGAACCTGTATGTAATTAATACTTAATCAAACACCACCTTATTCTTAGTCGCATTTGTAACACCAGTCCAGCAGATGGCAGTGAAGTCCAATATCTGGAGAACACAAACATACAAAACAACGTCATAAGAGGACATTACGTCATATAATTAGTGATGATAACATTTCAATTTCTACTCAGTTAGGAAATGTAAAACAGAAGAATTTAGTGGTCTTAGACTTTACACACTTAATATAATGCCTTGGAAATAGAAAGTATATGTATACACATTAGTATTATCTAACATGGTAGGTGATACCTATAGATGTATTGCTTCCATTAAAGTAAATCAAAGCAGCACGTCAGTATTATGAACTGAGCTGCAGTCATGCTGCACTGCACAGTCATGAAGATGACGGTGGTTCTTGTTTTAACTATGGATGACATGAAGTTTGTTCTGAGCCTGTGCTGGTATTAAACAGTTTGACACAATAATGATTAATAATGAACTAATGATTCCACAAGAGAAATGAAAGATCACTGCAGGTTTTATATTTTCAGCCTCTTAATGGTGGAAAATCTTCCTGTTTTCCCACATTACCTGTAATCTGTTATGAGCCCCCATGTACTGATTCTAATAGTAATAAAGATTTCACTCATCATTTACATAAATCTTTCTTAAACCTCAAACCCTGCAGTCAAAATTACATTTATCCAATGATAAATTGTATCACAATGCACTTTTTAACATTTTTATTATTTTTTATGTACAAAGCTTATAGTGTCTAAAACCCAGAGCTGGATTTATCACTCTCCAGATGTTAGAGTAATAAGAAAATAATTTCATTTAAACGTAACAGAATCTGTCAACCAGCTTGTTTTCCCTGACAAACCAACAGAAGGTTTTCAAAAACGAGCAGTAAAGTTAAGAAATAAGAAGCTTCTGTTCATTTCCTATTATTTTCTCTCTGAATGACCTTCATCTCAGAGCTCTGCTGGAGCTGTGAGATGAGATTCCCCTCCTGTATACAGACATGTTGTTTCTATTATAAATCTAGTCTTCCTTTAGCTGGAACATTACTATGAAGCCGCTCACAAGGTATTGTCAAGGGCCTGACAGTAGCTGAAGTTCTTTCAATCTTATTTAGGCCATTGCTATGGGGTTGCTAGACTGATTTGATTGGTTGCTAGGGTGTTGCTATGCAATGATCTCTTAACAAGCATCTCTATGTCATTATTACAGGGCCAGCCAGCATGCATTCATCCCTGTATTTCTTTCGTTTAATGTCACACACATGCACACAGCTGGTCTGTGACAGGACAGCTCTTTCCCAGCAGGAATACTCAGTTTGACTTTGGGAATGCAAAACTTACAGCAACTGTACAGTGCTGAGACACGACAGTTAACAGCAGCAGACACCCAGCTGGAAAAAAAATGCAAAGACAAAACAATGTGTGTGTGTCTTGTAGAGAAAAGTTAAAATAACCTCAAGTCACAATTCATTTTCTACCCAAGAATGAAATGAAACATTTATTCATTACACTTACTGTCAATCTGACAGAAAAAAGAAGAGTGTGGAGGGGAAATTAATTAACTGTAGTTGAAAATCTGTGTCAGTGGTTCTTTTCATCAGCTCAGCTCATCTCATTTTCTTTCTCTTTCTCTAATAACAGTTTGAGATACATTTGTGCAACTTTAATTTATTTCAGCCTCACATTCCTCAAAGCGTCCTCTGTTGAGAGGCCTCCACACTCAGCAGTTTCAACGTAACACGCCTCCTATTGTAAACTTTTCTGATTTTAACAATGTTACAAAAGTAAAGTTTATATGTCACAGCAGAGTCTCGTCCCCTGGTTGTCACAGTCAAGAAGATCTTCTGCTGATTGAGGAAGCATGTGGAAGAAGCAAATACATCAAATGCTCTCTCTCTCAGTTTCTTGTTCTCTCTGTTCTTGCTCTCTCAGAAAGGTGCCAAGTGTGTGTGAGTAGTCAGATCATTTAAACGAGTGCTCAGGTAAGATGTGGGCTGTTCCAGGGTGTCTGGGCTAAATGCCAGCTCAAAAAAATAAAAGAGACCCATGAGCAGAGCTCAGGAAACAGGGAGTGTGACTCTTCAGTTCATCTTTTTCCTCTTCCTGTCTGTCATCTACTTCCTGTCTGACACATAAACCACTTTTATAGTGTCAGTATCTGTCAGTGTATTAAGTATTATGACCATACTGCAGTTTTCAGTACAGTAGTTTACTGTAGTTTGGAAGTGATGGGTTATAAGGCATCCCTCTCTGATGCTTTCACTAACACACACAATTTAAATTAACTCCAACCTCAGATATTAAACTTCAGCACAGAACTCATAAGACACACAAATTAAACCTCAAAAAACAGGAGGCAGGAGTCTGAAGACAGGAGAGCTTTTCTTTTCTAAGAGAACTTCAGCTTCACACTTCACCTGGTGGATAAAGATTCATCAGACCGGTGGTGGGCTCAAAACAGCCCAGCAACCATTTAGAGCCGCTGGCATTGTGGAGGTGACTTCTGCCTAACAAGTACTCAAATTTGACCTTATTCACGCTCAAGTGAGATTGTTCTTACAGTTTATTACAGTTTCTCAGCAGCAGACAATCATGACCTGACAGACAGACTCTGAGTGTCACAGTTGTGAGCAGAAAACATTTTAGGGGCTCTAACTGAATGAGATCCTGCATGGAGTCCATGCATCACTCTGATGGATGACTGTGTTCATTTAGTACAATTTCTGACTGGACTGTATAACTCCAATGATGTTTGAAAATGCAATTTGGTTCCTGGGGTACGTGGAGCACACACACACACACACACACTCATCACACTCACACACACACTCATCACACACACTCATCACATACACACACACACACACACATCACACACACACACACTCATCACACACACTCATCAACACACACACACACACACACACACACACACATCACACACACACACTCATCACACACACTCATCACATACACACACACACACACACACACACACATCACACACACACACTCATCACACTCACACACTCATCACACTCACACACTCATCACACACACTCAACACAACAATACACATCACACACACACACACACTATCACACTCACACACACACACACTCATCACACTCACACACTCATCACACACACACACTCATCACACTCACACACTCATCACATACACACACACACACACACACACACACACATCACACTCACACACTCATCACACTCACACACTCATCACACACACACACTCATCACACACACTCATCACACACACACACACATCACACACACTCATCACACTCACACACTCATCACACACACACACTCATCACACACACTCATCACATACACACACACACACACACATCACACACACACACTCATCACACTCACACACACACTCATCACACACACACATCACACACACACACACACACACTCATCACACAACACTCATCACAAAAACATACACACACACACACACACACACACACACACACACACACATCACACACTCATCACACACACACACTCATCACACTCACACACACACACTCATCACACACACACTCATCACACTCACACACTCATCACACACACACACTCATCACACTCATCACACACACTCATCACACACACACACACTCATCACACTCACACACTCATCACACACACACACTCATCACACACACACACTCATCACACACACACACACACACACACACACTCATCACACTCACACACTCATCACACACACACACTCATCACACTCACACACTCATCACACACACACTCATCACACTCACACACTCATCACAAACACACTCATCACACTCATCACACTCACACACTCATCACAAACACACTCATCACACACACACACTCAGAGCTGCTCTCTGTCCAGTCGCTTTCTGGTGCACAATAAACGCAATAAGGGGACAGAAGACGGAGAGAAGAAACTCCATCAGCTTCACCGTGTGAGTGATGCTTTACAAACGCAAGTCAAGAAGCGTCGCGTCTTCATAAGTGAAACGGGCACAGTGAGAAGCAGGATCAGCCTCGTCCTCCGGTTCTCCGCACCGCAGACTGTCGCAGTGCTGGAGATCGACACACCGACACTGTCCTGAAACAAACGAGAGCCCGTCGAAACGATTTCATTTCAGAAGGTAAAGCTGAAACCACGCTCTCTTCTAATCTTTCCGTTTCCTGACGTGATCAACACGGGCTCCGGTCTGTGATCAGCTCCGTCAGTGATCAGCTCGGTCTGTGATCAGCTCCGTCAGTGATCAGCTCGGTCTGTGATCAGCTCGGTCTGTGATCAGCTCCGGTCTTCACAGCAGTTTTCACATCATTGATTTATGGGAGAACAGGGAAGGAGAAATGTCTTCTTGAATTTGTCTCCCTCACAATCAATTAATATAGCCTAATATAGAAACATATTTAAACATTCTAAAAATGTTATAAATGTACTTAAGAGGAAATGTGCTTAAGATATTAGGATGTTTACAACTAAAAAAAAAACATTTTATTACATTTTGTTACTTAATAGAAACATTAGGGAAACATACAGCTTACTTAGCTAGGTTCATATATCAAAAAGCCACTTGGTTTGATGTTTTGTTATCTACAACCCCAAATCAGAAAAAGTTGGGACAGTATGGAAAACACAAATAAAAAAAGTAGTGATTTCTAAATTTACTTTGACTTGTATTTTATTGCAGACAATACAACAGCACATTATTTAATGTGTTCCTCATGATTTTTATTGTTCTTCAAAAAAAAAAAAAAGCAAAATTCCTATTTTGGTTCTTGCAACACATTTTAAAAAAAGTTGGAACAGGAACAATTTAGGGCTAGTAATCAGGTAAATTGCTTAAATAATGATGATGCGCTTTGAAACAGGTGATGTCAACAGGTGATTGTAATTATGATTTGGTACAAAAGCAGCATCCAAGAAAGGTCTAGTCTAGGTCAAGTCTACTCTTTTTTTTAAAAAAAGAAAAACAATAAAAATCATGAGGAACACATTAAATAATGTGTAATAATGTGTAAATGTTTTCCTGATTTGGGGTTGTATAATATAATTTTTATTTTGTAGTTGCAGATTAAAGAGCTAAATATTTTTAGGGCCACTGGACTGTTTATGGAATTGCATGTTTTAGCATTTATTTCAGCCCTTTCAGCCCAGTTTTTAATTGTCATGCAGAACAGAATCTTACTCCAACACCAGCATAAAACACTACAACCTTTCCCTAAACTAAATAAAAACATAATAGTGTAATTCCCATGTGTCATTTTCTTTGCTGATTATATTTATTGTATCAGTAACATAACGCATTCAATTTGAGTAATCTGACACTCTGATTTTCACTGTAGTGTAGCTGTAGAGTCGTCACTGGACCACGTATAAACCTAAAAAATCTTTTAAAAGACTTTTTTTTTAAAAAATATTTTTTTTTTTTACAAACTAGTGAGTTTAGATTACTGTATAACTAGTGAGTCAGATTCTGTATAAATAAAGAACATGAGAGAGAGCAGAAAATGTAATGAAGGTAAATCCAAACCTTTTGTAGCAGGAGATATTTCCCCGTGGCCATGAAGAAGAGAGAGAGAGACCGTGACTAAGCGAGGGTAATTTTGAGCTGTGAAAGTGTTCATATAACTCAGATTTTTAATCAAAACACAGAGGAAAATGAAAGTCTAAAGAAAATCACAGAGGAAAAATGGAGGAACTGAACTTTTTTTCAAAGAACCTGAAATAATAAGAGAGTAGGAAGAAGGAAAGAGCAGGACAGAGTCATTTTAACATAACAAAATTCAATTTTGTTGTTCACGCAGTATCTTACTTAGGGTTACATAATGTTTCAAATGAACATGCCTCACAGAAGATTTCAGTCCTTTGTTTTCTAAACAGGAGCAAAATAGATGAAAATCTAGTATGTGTATCATTCATTCTGCATCTGTCAGTAGCGGATTTTCACTCATAATTAAAGGCAGAAAAACTCCAAGTAGTCAAGCACTGAAAAGGGGCTCCTGTTGCCATGGAAACAAACTGCATCATAAAACTTCAGAGAGCAAATGTCTGGACAAGCGTGTGTGTCTGTGATGGAGAGAGAAAAAGATGAGGCAAAAGAAAGTGAGTGAGAGAGTTTTTCCTTCAGTGTGTGAGCATGTATGTGTTTGAGCATGTGTATGTGTTTGAGCATGTGTGTGTTTGAGCACGTGTGTTTGAGCATATATATAAAGGAATTATTTACCCAAACACAAGCATGTACTTATACTCATGTTGTTTGAAACGTGTATGACTTCTCTTCTCCGTGGAACAGAAAGCAGATGTTTTGAAGAATGTTGAAGCAGTCTTTTCTCCATGAAAAGTGACCAGTGACTTCAGACTGACAAGCTCAAAAACAAAACAAGGTAGCATAAAAATAGTCAATAGTGTCACAATAGAGTGACAACAGTGTTGTGAAGCTACACATGTATACACACGTATAGACCTTATACCTGTTTGAATGGACTGAACAGAAAGGAACTGAAGATTTGCTAAACAAGCACAAGTTTCTTTGGTGGGTGGATGCATTTACTATTTCAACAGGAAATGTGGGTGGGGCATATAAAGAGCACTTTTTTATTAGCCAATAGCCTTTAGTGTATAGGCAGCCACGAACAGGGTTTGCTACTTGCTATTGTCAATCAGAAGTATTGTAGGGGAGGGACTTTCTAATTCTAGAGAGCAGCTTATTGGATAAAATGAGTGAGTGCAGGATGAGTCATCAGTATTTTTGATTCATATTAAAAAGATGTCAGCTGTTCTTTTTTAATAAAGACACAAAAAGATGAAAAAGAGAAAAGATTATATTTTGGTTGGCTTAAAACATATTCATCATACATCTGTATCCTTTTAGTGTCTAACCTGCCTCCAAATACACACAAAGAGTTGGTGTCAAGCTTGGCATCTCATCTCATTTTCAGTTTCTCTGTTTCTTTCTCTGTAGCCATTTCAGTCTGTCTGAAAAGCATGTGGGGAGGAACATTTGTAATGACCTCATTCAACATTTCAACATATCACAAACCGCTGTATATTACACTGTGTATTCTGACACACTACTGTATAATTTGGAGGCACACTCAATTTTCAGAGGAACACGCACTCTAAGATTGAATATAAACAAATCCACAGAACCCTTTGGGGGGGGGGCAGCATTTCACTCTGTGACACATTCATTGACACATACACAAGCAGCAGAGGAACTTTAATACGTTCAGATTTTTACAGATCTACATTTACATTTAGTCATTTAGCAGACGCTTTTATCCAAAGTGACTAACAAAGGACGAGAGCATTGAACATTTTTCTTTGCGAGCCGACAAGCCAAATCTACAAAGCTACATTTACAAGCAGATACTGTATTCTGCTACTAGAGACAAGAGGAACTAGAGACGAGATGAACAAGAGACGAGATGAACTAGAGACGAGATGAACTAGAGACGAGATGAACTAGAGACGAGATGAACAAGAGACGAGATGAACTAGAGACGAGATGAACTAGAGACGAGATGAACAAGAGACGAGATGAACTAGAGACGAGATGAACTAGAGACGAGATGAACTAGAGACGAGATGAACTAGAGACGAGATGAACTAGAGACGAAATGAACTAGAGACGAGATGAACTAGAGACGAGATGAACTAGAGACGAGATGAACTAGAGACGAGATGAACTAGAGACGAGATGAACAAGAGACGAGATGAACAAGAGACGAGATGAACAAGAGACGAGATGAACTAGAGACAAGATGAACTAGAGACGAGATGAACTAGAGACGAGATGAACTAGAGACAAGATGAACTAGAGACGCTGGAGTTCTTCTAGCATACATACATATTATTTATAAGTCACTTTGCAAGCTGTTATTAATTTTAATCTCATTTCCCTCTTTCTGTCTCTAACTAATATCTTGAAATAATGAGTTTCTGAAATAATCACCCATTTCTGGTGGTGTGATAACAAGCTCTGAAATGCAGCTGGAATTCTGCTGCTATGTGGAGGCCTCCAAATGATGTGAAAGTGGTTGAGGGCGAGTGCTTGATGCTTTGTGTATTTTACAGATCTGATCTGAGCATCTGCATGTGCTTATTACCAGAGCACCGTCATCAGACACGCTCTCATTTAGACTGATTTCTGCATGAAAGTTAGCTGAGATGCAGTTTCCTCTGCAAATGAACAGAGAAAGCAGAAATGAAAATTTAAGGTCAACACTAAGTTAATCTTAGTGTATTTCCTGACTAAGAACTATAACAATACATATATACAGTTTATATAAATATATAACTTTATTGCAATTAGTCTCTGTATATAGCCTTCTTCTATATGATTACTCAAAGTTAGGGTGTGTCTTTATGCACGACAGTGTACACTTGTATCTGCTCTTCTCTATTCTTGTCTTCCACTCGATTCTCTGGCTGTAGTATCTCCTCTCGCTGTAGGCTGAGCTCACTGTGCCAGTATCTGCTTCACGCTGCTGTGACTGGAATACAAATGCATATATACACACACAATCATTGGCTTTCTCACCTTTTGATTTCTGAAGCAGGTGATGAAACCAAGAGGTGCTTGAATGAAATTGTAGAACACTCTAAACCCAAACAACCATACGCTTTTGTAAACAGGCAGACACAATCGTAGCACCTGTATGACCAAACGTGTGCTTTCTTGCTACTAGGTCAATGAAACTCTGTGTGATGATTTCTGATTCCACCAATGCAATTTCCTGCTTTTCTGGGTCGCTATACATATGAGTTTGTGTGTGAGACACTGTAAGTGAGAGAATACAGTTCACAAATTCACAATACATTACAACTGCTAATATGAAGATGCAAACACATTTTTTTTTATTGTGACATGCTGTACTTCTTCTATAAGCCCCATTTACTGGATGGCACAGGCTGCTGTGACCTCATGAACTTTTCACTTTAATTTTCACTCAATTTTTTTTTTTTTTTAAATTGATGCCAATACTCAAACAAACAGTTTTGTGAATATTTGCTAGATGTCTGTTCTGTGTTTGCACACAGTCCTGGCTGTGTAAATAGGAGAAAAACAAAGTGGATCAGAACAATTTACACAACACCATAACACTCATAGCCAATCAGAAATGGGGGCTGTGTCTAACAGTTGTTGCCTGTGTTGCATAGAATATGTTGATAAACAAAATATGTTTCTAATTGACATTTAATATTGACATTTAATTGACTAGTGATAACACAGTTAACCTAAATCAACCATTCTACTCACTCTGGCAGAGTTTTGTATTTATTTATTTTTAGTTATAAATATCTTGGTCTATTTAGTGTTTATTTAATGATTATAGCAAAGAAAAACACTCAAATAAGGGGTTTCAAATATTAAAAGCCAAAAAATCAGCATAAAATGTGAAAAAAAAACCCAATCCATTAGCATCTGCATCTGGCAACAAGATAGTAAGCAGACGGCAAACTTGTTAAGAAAAACAGTGAGCTTGTAACAATGATTGAGGTTTACACATAAACCAAATTACAGCACACTCTCATATCTGTCAGTAAATACACACACGCTATATATATATATATATATATATATATATTTTTTTTTTTTTTTTTTTTTTTTTTGGTTTTGGGGGGGGAAAAAGAAATTTTTTTTTTTTTTGGTATATATATATATATATATATATAAGTTTTTGTATAAGCCCTAAGGAGACACAATCTGTAAATTAAACATTCAGAACACAGCCCTCTTTGTAATATGTTGCCAACAATTTTGAACTTAGTAAACTTTTCCAAAACCAGTGGATTTTAATATGTCAGTTTTGCTGGTCAAAGGGTCTGGCCAAAGGTAGACTCCAATAATTACATCTAAAATATCCATAGCTCTGTGGTTCTGTTTCCTCACCGCTGGTCTGATCTAGGTCCCACTGTAATTAAAAAGATTAAATAGACTACTTGAAGGTTTCCCTTCATTAGTTGAGTGGAGAGTATCCCATGAGCTAATAAGGTAGGATAGATGTGAAACCTGCTCTAAAGAGAGTGTGTGTTTGTTATCAGGATGAGCTGTCAGATGGTCATTGGCCTTTGAGAGTTTGTGAGCATGCCTGCGTGACTGATCTGGGCTAACTTTAGCTCTCACTAGGTGAGCAGCCATAATGATTACATATCTAAAACATGGTGTCAGCCATACATAATTGGACCTGTTAAAAATAGCTTTGGAAATGCTACTAGACAGTACTGTGCTCCTGGTATCACTCTTTTCAGTTGAAAGCTGAGGTACACCAGAAGCAGTGGGTGTTAATTGTAACTTAATTGTAAAGTACTGCTGCATACTTTGGCTAACTAGTTTATTTTGTACTGTACCCTCCAAAATATTCATAATTATGCAGTTTCGTGCTCTGGAACCCTCAATAAGGGAATATTTGGGTCCTTTCTTGTACTTTATCTCTCTGACCTAGTTGTTGCAAATATCCATAATCACATTCTCTCTTCTTATTTCTCCAGGATGCAATATGAAAATCTGGTCATAAGCTGGAAATCAGTTTCGAAAAAAAAAAAATTTTTTTGGGGATTTTTTTGTTTAGGAATAAAAAAAAAAAAAAAAAAAGTTTTAAAAAAAAAAAAAAAATATTTAAATGAATACTTTTCAGTGTGGTAAGACACCAAACATACACTTTGTCCCATTTCCTGAGGAATACAGATAAAGATCACCACCTGTGTAAACACCTGGCTGAACCATGACTGAAGCACAGATGTCTGAATCCAGTGAACATGGAGGTGGTGTGGTGACCAGTGCCTTATTTTGCTGGGCTACGGCCCTTGTGTTTCTCTCGCTGACATGGGTACCTGTTGTTCAGGGTGACTGCTGGCTGATTGAGGGGGAAAAAGGATTTGTGTGGTTAGCAATCTGCAGCCAGAACCAGCCACCCTATGAGAATATTCCATTGCATATTAACATCACAATTGTGGACTTGCGACTTAATGAGAACAAGATTCAAAGCATCCACTTTTCTTCTCTAAGTCGCTTTGGCAATCTCACTTATCTAAATCTGACCAAGAATGACATCTCTTACATAGAAGATGGGGCATTCTCGGCCCAATTTAACCTCCAAGTGTTACAGATCGGTTTTAACAAGCTAAGGAACTTAACAGAGGGAATGCTAAGAGGTCTGGGACGCTTACAATACCTCTATCTGCAAGCTAACCTGATAGAGACGATAATGCCCAATGCCTTTTGGGAGTGTCCTGCGATCGAAAACATAGACCTCTCTATGAACAGAATTCAGCAACTTGATGGTGCAACATTTCGTGGTCTATCAAAGCTGATGACATGCGAGCTCTATGCAAACCCATTCAGTTGCTCGTGTGAGCTTCTGGGATTTCTGCACTGGCTTGCAGCATTCCCAAACCGGACGAGCGAGCGGATGGTATGTGACACACCGGCTGGCTTTTCAGGCTACACTCTCTTGAGCCAGAACCCCAGGATGCCAAGATTTCGAAATGCTTTCCATGCGCTCTCTCCTGTCTGCACAGATGATAATGTGACTCCATATCTTTATGGATCTTTAGACTGGAGCAGTCCCACCAGGTTTCCTGATTTGAGCCCTTGTGGACTGCACGACTGCTCCTCAGGGACTACTCCAGAGGTGACCGTAAGCATCAGTACTACATTTTTAGATCCAGATGCCCACCTTGTAATGAAATTGAAAGAAGTGACTCACACAAGTGCAATCTTCACAGTCCAGATTCCAAATCCATTTAGCAAAATGTACATAATTGTCCTTTACAATAACAGCTTCTTCACAGACATCCAAAACCTGAAAAGCTGGAGACAAGACATTGAGTTGCAAAACCTTAAATCTGACACCAACTACACATACTGCGTAGCATCCATACGGAACTCTTTAAGGTTCAACCACACCTGCCTGACCATCTCCACTGGTCCAAAAACTTTGCAGGAACATGTTACTCGACCAATAACAAATAACTCGACCGCTACTCACTATATCATGACCATACTTGGTTGTCTCTTTGGAATGCTCATTGTTTTGGGCATGGCATTCCACTACACGAGAAAGTACACACAGCAAGGTGAACCTAAAAGCAAAAAGCTTGAAAAGATGAAAAGAAATTTGATTGAGATGAAATATGGAACTGAGACTGAACAGGGGACCATATCACAGCTGACACGAAAACAAATTCTATCCACTGGTGAAACAGTACAAAGGATATCATACTTGCCAATCACTAGTGACACAGACCAATTTAAGCTACAAGAGATTTCCAGCACGCCAAACACAGCAAAAGGGAATTACATGGACGTAA
The DNA here is from genome assembly GCA_036877525.1 of Chromobotia macracanthus. Taxonomy (NCBI): domain Eukaryota; kingdom Metazoa; phylum Chordata; class Actinopteri; order Cypriniformes; family Botiidae; genus Chromobotia; species Chromobotia macracanthus. The sequence goes on along the minus strand of JAZGTH010000088.1, from coordinate 1,111,909 downwards.
GATCAGAGCAGCCAGACCGCACTGTGAGGGAATGCAGCATTCCTCCAACAGAAACCAGCCAGGGATCTGTGGCAGAGATATCCACCATTGCAAAGGAAGTGGACAAAGTAAATCAGATCATCAACAATTGCATTGACGTGCTCAAATCTGATTCGTCATCATTCCAGGCTGTGAAATCTGGTGCTGTGTCCACAGCGGAGCCACAGTTAGTCCTTATATCAGAACACCCTCCTGGAAAGCCTGGTTTTCTTTCTCCAGTGTATAAAAGTGGGTACCGTCATTTCTTACAGAGGCATCACAGTATGGACGCTCCACCAAAGCGTGCAAGCATGTCATCAAGCGGTTCTTTGCAGAGCCCCCTTTCCTTCCGTTCCGAAGGGGCCTACACGTCAGAGTCCAAGTATATTGAGAAGACATCTTCACTAGATGAGTCGGAAATCATAACGGTCACCCCAGTGGCTGCGATCCTCAAAGCAGAGGTGGAACAAATGCGACAGTACAGGCACTCCTACCCCGGACCTCACCACATGGAGAAGTCGACAGAAGAGTCTGACAACCAGAAGTCTTCTATTTTGGAGCCACTAACACACTCAAGGCCACATGAGTTGTCCTATTCACAGCTCTCACCACAGTACCATAACCCGAGCGGCTGTTCCAGCCCTGAGTGCAGCTGCAGGCCATCACTCAGCTTGTGGGAATGTTTTAAACTTCATCGCAAACGTCACAGGGATGAGGAAGAGTATATAGCAGCAGGTCATGCATTAAGGAGAAAAGTACAGTTTGCCAAAGATGAAGACCTACATGACATTCTGGACTACTGGAAGGGAGTTTCAGCGTATACTACTGGTAGTGAAGGAGTATCGCTGAATTATTAACTCTTTTGAATCACAACACAACACAAGATACAACAGATCTCACAGTGAGTGTTTGTGCCATATGGTAAGATTAAAAAAAAACATTTAACAGTATTACCCTCAACTCAACATCTGATTTTTATATTGGAAATATAGCTATTCATCATCCTCATCATCAATACAGTATTACTGTTAAGATCAGTTGATTCTTATCACCACAATTAATAATTTTTTAAATAAACAACAGGATAAAGATCCAAACAATCCTCAGTCTCATTAAAATGACGCCACAACTTCTGTCACATTGCACAAAGCTCACACATACTAGGGAATGTAAAGAGCTTAAATCAATTCTATATTACTCTTACACACCAACTCTAAACCACTGTGAACCCCAGACCAAGTTAAATCAGTCCTGTAGCTTGTTTTTAACTCAACAGATCTTCTTCTGCTGTGGAAGCAGCTCTTACATGCCATATATGCTGATAGACAGTTTAGATTCCACTGATGAGAATAATGAATTGGCTGCTGCAGTAAATGTTGAGGGAATAGCGTCATTTAAGACCTGTACTGTGAACCACATCACATACAAAACACATCTGAATCAAAGGTAAATGTTATAAATCAAATGTTAAAGGTACAGTACACCCATAAAGAAAACTTCTGTCATATCACATACTAACCCAGATATTCTAGCTCCAAAGTTTCAAATAAAATGACTTAAACTGCAGTCTGTTCCCCAAAACCTGGAATATGACATACAGACACTTTTGTGATACTTCTGTGTTTACTTCTGTGTTGTTTTTGCATTCTTTTCCAAGTAGGAAAAGCATGAAAGCCTGAAAGAGAGAAATCAGCACAATAAGAATCAGAAATGATTTGACAATGACAAAATCTTTATTTTTGGGTGTACTGTTCCTTTAAAGCTGCAATCCATAACTTTGACCTCTCTATTGCAGGTTGTCACGTATGTTTTTTTAAGTATATTGAGGTAAAAAGGAAAGAAAGGATCTCAAAAGGGCCTTCATGTCTAGTGGAAATCAAAGAGCACAATAACATGGTTTTATTTCTTAAAAATAAATACTGTTTTCTCAGACATTCTGTGCCTCCAACTGTAAAGTTTTAGATTGGTTTTCTATTACACATCTGCAAGAAAAATCAAAAACACGCTGAAGAGACTGAAATGTAATTGTATATACAGATACAGAAGCTTACTGTCTGCTTTTATAACAGATGACGAAGAGGCACAACAAAACATACTGATACAAACACCACAGCAGAAACACTGCATAACCAAGACTATCTTTGTATGTGCACATACAGAACAATAACAATGAATGAAGCATAAATTGAGACAAAACAAAATGTCTGATTTCATTTCATTGGCTTTATGAACCGGACAGACTGTGATTCAGTACACTCACATAATAAAAACCCTTTAGCAGAGAAAGTTTAGGAACTGGAAAACAGGTCATAATGATGGGAAGAAAGCACAATGAAGGATGAAGCAAACTCCTTCTGGGGCTCTGTATGCGTTTGGTGTGCCTGTAACACGGCTTCAAACCGCTTCTGAAAGTAGCGTTTGGTTAGCAGGGCTTACGAGCGCTAATGTGACTGTGACTCAGAGAAAGCTAATGTTACTGAGTGTGTATACTGGGAGAGATAGAGGAGGTGCTAATGTAATCAGAAGTGCTGTTATCCCAGTAAAACATTTACTGCAAGTCTACGAGGACAAAATCGCTCATCCGCTATTATCCAGAATGATGTGTGTGATGCACAGGAAAACACAGAGAGACAGACTTTCCAGTTATAGCTCTAATCTTTATTATACTGAAGACCTGTTCTCCTTTCTCCAGTTTAAAATTAACCAGAAGAGAAAAAGCTCGCTCAGATCGTTCCCTCAGTATCTGAATGACAGTGGTCTGGACCACTAAGTGGTCTATATTTATTTATATATATCTTCTATGTAAGGTACAGGACCATAATATGTTTGTCCAATGATTGTATTTGGTCTGAACAATATGATAGGCTATTCAACCTGCCTGTCAAACTCTGTATTTGCATAGCCACACACTCGATTCAGGCAGACATTCTTCAATTTTTGAGTCTTTCAGCAGAGGGAGTCCAGCAAGAATAGACTAGAATAGTTTTTGGGATGCAAATCTGATTATTTAGCAAAGCATACAAAAACAGATAGCAAAGTTTTACAAAAAATGGGGTATAAAATTATTAAATAATGTTTGTAGGACAGCTACAAAAGAAAAGTATGTTATCTAGTGTGAGCTATTTCTACAAATGTTAATATATTATTCAAACCAGTAGAGTTTGCGTTTAGACTCCTGCTCAAGGGCTCTCATACTTGTGGTTACAGGTACAAACACAAGAACAGTTATCTGCAGCAACTTGACTTAAGTCTGTTTAAGTATCTATTTTTATAAATCAGAGCATTTAACTTGGTTACAAGTTCATTACATCACTACATGCGCTCACTCACAATCGCGTTCTGGATTTCTCTCTCATCATCAGCTCATCAGTGAGTTTACTCAGCGAGTTGATCAGGAAGTGTAAAGTGTAAATTGTATTAAAGACTTTTAAATGCACTGTAAAGAGTTCACACCAGTCTCAGAAGACAAATACAAAGAACCCAGTTATTGCCATATATATATATATATATATATATATATATATATATATCTGCATTTAACCCATCACTGGTGAGGAGTGAACACACACACCGGGACCAGTGGCAGCACAATATTGCGCCCAGGAAGCAACTGGGGGTTAGGTGCCTTGCTCAAGGGCACTTCAGTTGCTACCTGTCAGCACTGGAACCTGTATATATATACATATATAACATATATAAATATATACATCTAGTACTGAACATCTAGTAATATATCTTCATACATGAAACATGACTTTGAAGGTACTGACACATGCTATTTTCTGAGTATTTATAATACTCAGATTGAAATCAGATTGTGGACTATAATAGAAAAAGACATTTGGAGACTTTCTCCAAAATTCCTGGATAATGGAGGTGTTTAACCTGAAGAAGAAGATGCTGATGAAGATGACGATAAAGACGATGGTAAAGATGACATAAGTTAAAGTCCCACAAGAGTATTTTGGCAGGATTATTTTGATTATTGTTAGGACCAAAAGAATCTTTGTGGAGTTTTTATATCATTTATACCTGTGGACAAAGATTAATAGTAATTATTTGAGCGGTATGCAGCTGGATTGCCAAAAATGACCAGTGAAACCAGTAAGGATGAGCTTTGAAAACAAGACAGAAATCAGCTGATTGGTGCTGAACCAGTTCAGTGAGATCCCTACAGCAGGAGACAAGTGTTTTATCACAATGTCATTTTCTCTGCACTAAGTAAAGCATTGTGCATCATATTATTTTTCAACAATATTCTTAGCCATGTTGATAATTTATAACATTGTTTGCAATTTATATATTTTATATATTTTATCATTCCATCTACAGCAAGATATACAGTACTCACGTCCCCGGTGGCCACAGTGTTCACCTAACATCTTTGAAACACAGTTGCACAAGAATTGAAAAAATTAGATATTAGATCAGTAAGCCAAAGCTTTATTTCATAGTTTAACAGGCTAAACCTAGTTTCAAATATTTATCTGAGAGCATAGACAGATACGGTCACTGCAGGTAAGTAACATTCCTCTTCATTGTACTGGAATGCACAGATAGTAAAGATAAACAGGTAAACAGGTAAAGCGGGTACAACTGTGATGTCATGTGCAATACAAGGAAAGTCATTCCAGAACGTCTCAACACGCAGGTAAGAATAATTACACTGTTATTTACATCTGTTTAGGGTTATTCCCACTAAATGAAAGTCATTTCCACACAGGGAGAGTAAAGAACATTGTGAGGTAATGTGAGGACACAAACACTGAGAGTTTATTAAGCGACAGGTTATTATTTTACTGTGACCTGTAAGAAATCAGCTAGGGCACATACATGATTTGGTAAAGACAGATCACAGTTTAGCAGTTTGTCACAATACACAAGTGTAATATAATACATCAACATAATACATATTCAAAAGAACCATTTAGAAATGGTCATCTGATAATAAAGAAGCAATTTTCCATGTATGAAAAATATAATCTTAGTAGGTAAAAAGTAAACTTAATTAGATTTTCTGAAGAAAATGTGAGTGGTGCTTGCCGTGGCAAAACTCGGGAATATGTAAACAATGTTAACATGTTTTAACATGCTGCTAACATGATTGCACATGAAGCTAACATGTTTTAACATGATGCTAGCATGAAGTAACATGATGTTAACATGACTTAGCATGATGTTAGCATGATGCTAGCATGATCTAAATGTTAGCTAAATTGCTAGGGTAATCTAAATAGTTGCTAGGGTATGGTTAGAAAGTTGCCAGGGCAATACCTAAAGCCCACTGACAGCCCAAGTCAAATAAGCCCATGTCTCCACAGTGTTCTAATGCTGAGATATGTCTTATTCATTTCATTGTATTGTTCATAGGGTACAGTAAATGGTTGCTAGGGTGTAGTTAGATTAACAGGGTAAAACCAATAGACAGATGCGTGTGAGAATCAAAAGAGCCAACCCCCATGTCTCTATGATGTTGTGGTACATATAGCTAATTCATGTTGGTTGCTAGGGTGCTCTAAATGGTTGCTAAGGCATGGCTGGACAGTTTCTTTGATAATAATTAAAGACTACTTGGAAATCTGAGTCGAAAGTGGCCACCCAGAAGAAGAAGATGCAGGAGAATATTAGTGATGCTGTGCTTTGCAAGCACCACTAATAAGTAACTTGATATAGAAGTTGCTATTTAAAACCACTTTCCAAGTTTTTTATATTATACTGGCAAACATGAAAAATAAGATAAGATCTGTTAAGTCACATTGGCTAACTAATGTCAACAAATAGTTTTTTTATTCCACAAAACAATTATACCAACATCAGTGTTTGTTTAAACTGTTTATTTACGAACCATTTGCAATTTTGAGACTGTCTGATTCCAAGAGGGTGGGTTATTATTAACAATTACTCTTAACCGTTCTTAAACTTGGACTGCACCTGCTATCTTTGGAGCACAGGTCTGTAGCAGGTAGGTTACTACTTTCATCATATGATGTTGGTATGATTAGTTAAGAGGAAAGCATGTGATTTATTTTTGATTTAGACATCATTCAGGTCTTTTACTGGATATTAACCCTCATCACTGTATACAGTGAACTGATGGATATTCCTGCATCTGACACAACGTCCCCTCCTCCTTCATACCACGAGATCAACCTTCCCGTCACGCCACCACCACAATATGAGCTGCCTGCTAACTGTGCCACAGCACCACCTGCCTACAGAGAGACAGGTGAGCGCTTCTGCTCCAGCTACAGGTAACATTCTCAGAACATTGACTAACGTTCTCTAAAAGCATCAAAAACATCCCTACAGTAACGTTAATACAACACTTTTTAATGTTATCACATATCAAAAACTTTATTCTTAAATTGCTAGTGGAACGTTTAAAAAACATTACATTACATTAAATGTTTTTGAACATTATTATAACCAAGCCATAACGTGAATACAATGTCTAAAAAACTGGAACATTCCAAATAACGTGTAACATTTTTGTTACTTAATGAAGACATTTGGGAAAGGTTTTTACAAGTTGTTAGCTCAGTTGTAGTGATGTTTTCCATGTGTCAATACAGTTCTATGTAAAACATTTGTGTGTCTGTAGAGACGCTTCCGCAGTTTCCGGACAGAGGTCAAGCAAACTCATATCCAGTGCTCAATATGCCCAGAGCTGAGCACGTCCAGCAGCAGCGAGGTAAGAGTGGCTCACATCATGCACAATGCGCACTGTGTACTTGTGTCTGTTTGATGGTGTTTAGTATCAGGCAGATGACAGATGGGATGCTGCTTCATGATTTCCATGATTCCTCTGTGAATGCAGAATAAATCACTGTCTCTGTTGAAGTGTTCATGCAGCAGATGGTGAGGAATGAAGCCATGCAGGTGATTGTGCTGCAGCCTCAGCAGCTCGCTGTTGCGTTGGGTGACACACCGACAGCCACTGTGTGTAAATACTGTCATAAGAGCATCCTCACTGTAGTGGAATATAAAGCTGGTGGTGCTGCATGGGGTATGTGCTGTCTGCTAACTCTGCTGGGGTAAGTGAAGAGGTGGCAGTCCTGGGTGGGATGTAACTGTGCTGTCAGCAGGCATTAGTTACTGGACATTATATACTGTATATACTGTGTGTGTCTGTAAAAGCTCTTGTGTGTTTTACAGGCTCATTTGTGGATTTTGTCTCATTCCGTTCTGTGTCAGGGGCTTTAAAGATGCTCACCATTCCTGTCCATACTGCCACAGACACTTAGGAATATACCGCCGAAAATGAATATCCTGTATATATATATATAGCTTTATATATACCCAGCCAACAGGGAACATTCTTAAAACATTGGATCATGTTCTCTAAATTATTAGTGAAGTGTTTTAACTACAAAGTTTCAATAACGTTTTTACAGCCAGATGATAATGTTAATACAACATGTAATAAACTTAACATTTTGAACGTTTAATTCAAAAAATTTTTAATGTTTTGTTACTTAATGTAAACGTTAGGGAAATGTTCTTGCAACCTAAAATTGTTAGCTGGGTATGCATCTGTTTCCAAATTCTTTTACACATTATGCTATAATCATTATGTGTTTTGTATATATTTTATAACAGCTCAAACTCTCTTCAGAATAATAGCCAAACACATAGTACAGAGACCTAAATGATTACAGTGCCACAATACATTAAAACAGGAGTATGATCAATGCCAAACATACACACATATAGTGTAGAGCTTCTTTTTGATCCCATATACTAAATGTTACCGTCTCTTTATTGTTCAGTTGCTGTTTTAATTCATTGTGTTTCTTTCATTAAAATAAAGACTCTCTATTGCTTGTTCTAATTCAGAAGAGCAAATTTTGTGTCCTTGTAGCATGTTACCACAGAAGGATCAGTTAAGATGAAAGATATCAGATGAATAGTTTGGGTCAGAAAACTACTAATCGATGATGGCTCATATTTTAGCGTTGACAGTTTCACTGTAATACAAACATCTGAATCCACCAAAACACAAAAGAACAGGAAAAACACTTTTATTCACAAATCAAATTACATATACATAGTTTCCATCTGAAACAGAAAGCAAGAGAGTAGCTTATTCCAAATGTTTAGAGTTTTATAACATATGTGTATCAGTCTTCAGTGATGTTATTAATAGTAGACATGTGTAGATAGGTATTTATCTATAGGTATTTCTATAATGTGTTTTGATGCACTGTCACACAAATACATCTTGATAAAAACTATAAACACAAATAACACTAATAATACCCCCCAAAATCTGATTTTTTTATCCTTCAAATTGTAGATTGAGTGTCACACCCCCATATTAAGCTCTGAAGGAAAATACTATAATCAAAAAACAGAATCCATCTTCCCCAATTATGGGCGACATAATTATGAATCTAACATTTATAACATGTGAATGCATTTATGAGTTTTTACAGATTAAAGCAAAATAATATTGCTTTACAAATATAAATCACCATTACAAAGCAAAGACTAAACAGGATGGAATGAAAGTAAACTCCATGCCACTACTGTCACAAAAACATCTAAAACAGATCAATAGCATTTTATTATAAGTCTCTGCTGGGATAAAGGAAACATTTTACCATCTAAAGAAATGACACACTATATTAATTGTATAATTTGCCCTCCACAAAGTCATTGGCCATGTGGACAATACTTTGTACAGCCTTTAAAATCAAAGTATCTATGACGGGGTTGGTGCAGTGTTCAGTGTTGTAGTTCTTTACAGGTGTAGCATCCAGGAACCCCCAGCCTGTCACAACACTCCTGCACCTACAAAACACAGTTTAAAAGCTCTTAACACTCCTGCTCTATAAGAATGTGTTATGTACTGTGTATTGATGACAGCGAATACTGGTAATACCTGATCTATCATTTGGGGTAAACCCAGCAAACAGAGAGTATTTTCAGAACGTTGGCTAATGTTCTCTAAAAGTTCTTTTAAAGTTCTCTTAAAGTTATCAAAAAATGTTCTAGCAGTAATGTTAGAAGAACATTCTTTGATGTGAAATGTCATTGCAAACATTCTAAAAACGCTAGCATAAAAACATTATTCTTAAATGTTAGTGGAATGTTTTAAAACGTTATAGAATTAAAGTTTAAATGGACATTTTAAACATTTCTAGAACATTCAAATTAATATTTTATCATTCTAATGTTCTTATAACCTACAATTGTTAGACTGTTAGACAAAGGAAGAATCCTTGATTGTCTAGTAGTATCTGCTAAACATTATCAGAACATTTAATGGAAAATTAATATGCCAGTGCCCTTCACCTAAGTACCACATTTAAGGGGCCATCTCAAAACTCACCTTCTGTTAAATTTTTTTGCTTTTGTTGACTTTCTTAAGATTATTTTTTACCTGTGGACAAATTTCATCCACCTTGGTCAAGATGACAGCTTGTGGAATGCCTGTAGTACAAATAACAATAAACAAATGTATTTACAGTGTATACATACACACACAGATTTGGTGTGCATCACTACCTGCACCAAATTCAGATCTTGTGACGGCAGATCATTTCAGACTGACTTTCAGTATTTGAAATCATTTGTAGTAATCACATCTTCTCTGTTACATGGGTGTGTTAAGAATTTCTAAGAATTTCTTCCCGGCACTGCAACATCTGTGCCCTCTGTGTGTCCAGCCTGCAGATTGTGTCTGAATCCTGCACGCTCTGTGCTGCACATACTTACCATTATTTTGTTCATGGTTGTTTATTTGGTTTTGGACTGGGCCGCACCTGGCATTTCTGCTTGCCATGATGTTTTTTATTTAAACTAACACTTTTTATCTATTATACAGTTACGCTTTAATCTAGAAGAACTAGAAGAACAGAGTTTTCTAGATATACGTTTTATCTGCACATGCATTCTCTGAAACGGTGTTTGGCCAGTTGAACTAAGTGTAGAATTTCAACAATATGATGTGCGTTCTTGCACAGAACATGTATTTGCGGTTTATTTAAACAGTAAATCATGCAGAACTAACTGTTGTACAGTTCTGCATGACTTACCCAAGCATCGTGCGCTCTTAAGAACTTCTCTCATTTTCTTTATGGTGTCTTCATTGATTCTAGATATACTGTCGGCAGGAAGAATGGACACCAGACAGTGTATCTTGTCTTTCAGACTCGGGTTCCTGATGTACATAGAGTTTTCTTCAGAAATAGATTCTACTGGGTTAAACTGAACAGACAGAAGTAGAAGCATTAAATATATTACAGTATATAGAACCAAGAAGCAGAATTTTAAACTTTAATACAATATTTTAAAACCTGAAATATTTTCTTGTGCAGAATAAAAAATCAATCAATCAGCAAAGCTACAATTTCATAGCTGCAGGAATGAGGTTTGATTTTGTACTTTGGAAATGAATTGGATTGTTGGAAATTGATGGGGCAGAAACATGGGACATATACGTTATCAAGAGAAGAAATGTTGTTTTGGGGGGGCAGGTTCATGTGTCTGATTAGGAGATTATGAGGACACATGACATATTTTATAATAAACTGGCCATTTTGAAAACAAGTCAAATTACAGTTACACTATTGTAGTTAATAGCATCTACTATTAGTAGATATTACAGTTTATATCTACATATTAGATATAAACTGCCTTCACGTGATACATATGGTTATCTTGATAACATTTTAAGTTGAATTTGTAAAAAGTCTGTATTTTTAATCAACTTACAGTGTAATCATCCTTGATGTGACCCTTTAATATTTTCATGAGGTCATCAGTCTGTATTCCTCCTGTAGCTTCAATACCCGTCAGGTCAGTAAATGTGAAGGGATAGAAACAGCCAGACGTGTCCTTCTTCAGTTTGTAGGTTTTACACTGAGAACAAACATTATTTAAGGTCTTACTTTAAATCTCCTCGCACAAAGATATAAAACAATAAAAATAAATTCTGTGTGTAAACATTACATTTAAATGGACAGTTCACCCAAAATTAAAAATCCTGTCATTGTCTACTGACGCTTCTTAATGAAAACCTAAATGACCTGCTGAACACAAAAGTAGATGAATGTTTGAAGAATGTTTTGTCCATCCCACAGAAGAACAAAAATCATACAGATAATAATGGTGATACTAGAATTAATGGGTGCACTGTCACTTTAAGCTCAGGCAGTAGTGATTCTACCTCCACAGTGAAGCTTCCTCCTGCGTTCACTGAGTCTGCCAAAGCTTTGCTCATAATGCGGTTCTGGAAAGAACTGTCCACAGAGCTGATGAAGCTGGTCTTCCCAGCACCTACTGGTCCATACAGGATAATTCTGAGTCTGTTCACCTCTGGGTTTCCAGGCTGGAAACATTTGAGTTTCATCAGCAGTTTTTGCTTTGCATCCCTAGAAAGAGGGATTTGTTTCACAGTTTCAAAATGTATTTCAAAAATTCATTAAAATTTGTCAATCAAAAACCACTCTAGTTTAATGAGTACAATCTGAACTTCAAACATGCTGGAAAATGGAATTAACAAGCAACTAATTAGCAGGATTAAATTATCTCAACACATTATTTCAGATTTATTAAGCAATAATTCTGTAAATGTTAAAAAATAATTCTGATACGCCCCTGCACTCGGTTAACAGTGATAAGGTGAAAGTTACACGATGCAGTAACAGCTTATTAAATGTTATGTTGGGGACATGCAACTCAGAGTGCAACTAATAAATATGGATGTAATAGAGAAACAAATGCTTTCACATCTTACCTCCAATCCCCCGATGGCTCGTCATCAAACTCCACTTAATAAAAAACATTACAAACATATTTTAAAATATGACATTTAAAATTGGAAGAAGACTTGTGTCGTGTCGTGGAAGTGGATCATTCCTCTCCTACATTTGATGGAAGTGGATCATTCCTCTCCTACATTTGATGGAAGTGGATCATTCCTCTCCTACATTTGATGGAAGTGGATCATTCCTCTCCTACATCAGTGGATCATTCCTCTCCTACATCTCCTACATCAGCAGACCCTACAGAGGGCCTCGCTCTCACCTCTGATGGACATGTTGTGGTGGCTGATTCTGGGAACCACTGCTATTGTTCTGGGAACCAAGTCTATTGATACCTGCAATGATTTATAAGTGACTGATTGTTGGACATAATGTGTGTCCAGTTTTTGCACTTAATTTGACGTTTTTCCCTGTATGTAAACAAAGGACTAGATTCTCCCCTTATGGTTACCACATATTTTGTATTTGTTACTTCTACTGTGTGACATACAAACTAGAAAACTACCTTGTTAACATGCATTGTTCATGGGATGCCTTTGCCAAAATTGAACATGGTGCATTGTAGAGTTCTTGCCAAACCGAGACAACTGAATGCAGGGGCCAGTATACTACTAATATATGTTGCGTCAGCCAAGTGTATGTTGGCTGAAAATGTACATGCTGCATGTGTGGATCATGCATGAATCATGCTTAGGAGAGAACTGATCATCATAATTCACACACCTCCTGTCCATAAGTCCATTTTCAAACATCTTCAAACACATTTCTGATCATGCTGAGGTTGTGTGTGTTGTGCGCTTGTACATCTATCTTTGTGAGGACCAGTGTGACCAGTTATACCATCAGCGTGAGGACAGAGAGAGTACAGTGAGACGTTTTGGCTGCTCTTCACTTTCTGACACCTCTTTAAAGGGCTGTTTGAGGGTTAAAACATTTAGAGAGAAGGGTCTGAATGCCAGTGGGATTCATTAGAGGTATCATTCAAACAGTCATGATAAAATACAGTCTCCATCATAACTTCATTTTTATTTCATTATCATTATTACAAAGCTATGGTTATTTTTATGTTCTTGTTGTTACATTACATTTTCAAAATGGAAGTTATATTATGATTTGGTACAGTAAATCTGTACTGTTAATAGTTAATATGATTTCATATGTGCTGGTTTGTTTTATGTCTATCAGGAGACTTGAATGTTAAGGTACAAACTCAGTCTGTATGAACTCAGCTTGAAGTTTTTCTCATGTTGTGAAACAATTCTCATTTATTTCATCAGAACATTGAAATTGTTGAAATTTGTGCTTTTATAACTTGCTTGGGCTGTGTTGATTTTTTTACTAATATCTCTGTCCACTCATCAACCATGACATCATCAATGTACAGAGCATTGAAACATGACTTTGGAAAACTCTTGTCTTTTACTAAGAAATATCAGTACAAAACTGAAATCAACCTATTACAGCGGTCTACAGAAATCTGTAAACATCAGAATGTTTCTAAAAAACATTTAGAAAACATACTATTTCAAACTTAACCAATAAACTAATGCCTTTAACATTGCAAAGAGAACTTTACAGCCTCAAAACATTTCAGAGCTGAACATAAGAAGATAAATGTAAATCACAGCTACAAGAAACTAGTAATTTCCATCACCTTTCCTGGGAATCCCAATTTTAAAATTCCCTTATATTTCCAGGCCATCAGTGAGAGCCAGGGCCACTGTTCTCATGGAAACCAGCCTGGCCAACACATCCTCTGAAGCATCATTTTCATCTCACTTCATTTTTACCGTGTCACACAATTTCTTTCAAGTAACAAGTCAGCACTGTCATGGAAACCTCTGAAGCTATCAGAAACAAGTACAGACTACAGACTTTGAATACATGTAAAATAACAGGTGTGAGGATAAAGGGATCTTTTGAGTTTTCTTTAATTGATTTCACTGCACAGGAGTACAAAGTGTCTGTTTGTCATTGTTTGTTAAACTTTGAGTCAGGGATGTGGGAGTCAGCAGATATGATATAACAGATCACACAACATAGCCAAACAAACACCATGTTTTACTAGCTGAGTAATTCAGATCTTAGAGAACGTACAGAAAATCTCATATGAAAGAGCGTGTCTCAATCAAAAATGATACCTTACATGATTACTCAAAATGACCAGAATTAAAAATTAACCACAACTAGTCCCTCCTATTCCAGGACAGAGCAGTCACCAGACACTGAGTTCATATGCACAGATAACAAATATCTTGTTTTCTGCTCTAATTCTTCATCAATCACACACAGGGTACCTGGCGATCCTTCTAAGCAATGTTCTAGAGAAGATGGAGGTGGATGGTGAGTCTTGTAATCCTAATGGTGGATAATATTGGGGTGGAGCTTATACCCAAAACATGACCAAGCACGGGACAGATGATGACATTGTGTGGATGAACTGGAAGGGCTTGTGGTATTCACTCAAATCCATCAGCATGAAGATCAGACCCTTCTTCAAACAGTGAGTGACTGCAGAGGCATCGTTAAGAAAACAGGTTAATGAAACTCCAGAGAGTAACAGAAGATTTCATGCGTGAAAGATTGTGACTCAGCATTAAATGTTCTGGAAATGTTGAGAAACCAGTATGCAGAGAAAAACACATTAACAAAACATGAGCAAATGGAAACCCAAACTTCTGAAAATAAAGTTATTCTGCAACATTACCAGGTGTGCTTTCATTATTTGTTGGCATTTTTGTTTCATTTCCTGTTCTCTTACAGCAGTGTCAGTGTTTGGCATGATGCAAAATTTACACATATATCATATACACGCATGCAAATTAACAATGTAAACACAGGCATGAACATACATACTGAATTTAAGCATGCATGTACATACATTACATACTGTAAAAACATACATATTATAAACACGCATGCACATTCATACTGTACATGCATCACTGGGAGGAAACAATGAAATGTTTAACTGCAGTAGCAATAAAGTATAAAATATGCATTTCTCTTCAGTAAAGTTTTGTACAATGACATGGATTCTGTGGTGCAGGTCAGTTACACACTGTTGTGCAGCTTCTAATGTTTGTGAGGGTCTGATGTTTAGATGGAGTCAGTGTGCTGAGCATGTCCATCATTTTCATGTAAAGGTTTGGATGGGAAGTCTTCATTATGTCACTTACTGTAAACATTTGGTGTTCTTTAAGATTAAACTGTTTATTCTTATTCTTACTGGTAATTATTATGTTTAAGTGCTCTAACTGATTTGGAAGGTATATGCTGTTATATAACAGTTCAAAATCAATATATCAATATCTTTAGTGTTAAACGTATATGTCAAAACATTTTTAATGATATGCAAAGAGCAAAACTGAAACAACCAGAACTGTTGGGAATGACAGTTACTGTGACAGTGTTTAACAGCTTGACCTAAACTCTGTTAACCTGTAATTCCCAACAGCCCCTCAGACCAGACACTGCATCAGTTACTTCACAACATAAAGATAACTTTCAAAATTCACCCAAAACCATTATGTGATTCTCTAAAATAAAAAGCACAGACTGCAGTTTTTATGAAAAATGACTTTGGTTGTTAGAGATTAAACTGAATTATGTCAGTGCTCTCTATTATCAACAGCATTACCAAAGGTTTGCTTGTATGATCTTTTGCACACATGGATGTTTTGATGTCAACATCCTCCTTCACTCCAAATTAAACAAAAAACAAGTCTGAATCAGGGTACAAGTTACATTTCAACTTAAATCAAACAGTAAAATTACTGACTCAACTGCTGTCAACTGCTGTCTGAGTAATATTGATTTAGTAAATCAGCATTAGCTTATTGATTCACCTGCAGAAGAAATGAAATGAACAGACAAGAAACTCTAAACTTGACACGTCCCTAACCCAACCCACCTCAACTCATCATATTTATTCAGTTCTATATTTAGTTGTGCACAATGTGCACAATCTTTATACTACAAATACAAGGTCTGTCCTTTTGGATTTTGATTCTCAAACCAATATGAGAATGAGTTCAAGCTCACCATCTCGTCATCAGATCAGCAAGGGATTAGGTTACTATAAAACAATACAAACATACCTTCTTTAAACTTTATTAAACTTTAACTAACTAACTTTTACTTTATGAGTGATGGCTGCTTTTGAAAACTGAATGTTTACAGAGGACACAACATCATAGTCTCAGGATATATAACTGTGATATTTTACGTTTATTGTTTGACCTGCAAGTCACATGAGTAACAAAATATGAAGCTACAAATAACTTATCTGAGAGGAGCTGAATCTAAACTAATAATTAAACTGTATTTAATATGACTTGTTGAGTATATATTGCTTTGACTGTATATATTTTTATTTTGTCAAGATAGTAAAATGAACTTTGGAATCTTACGACAAACTAAATTATGTTTTATTTTGAAATAGATGTCTACAATATCACAATGATTTAAAAACATTTAAAAACCCGACTGTTGTTACAGGTTTGGTTATCAGTGTCCAGCTGGCAAAAGTCAGGCCAGTATTTCCAGACAATTGTTCAGAGAATAAAAGCATTGAAACAGAAATACAGCCCAGAACTGGAAGTGAATACATTTTATTGAAAACATGAGGTAAACTGGTTGTGTGAAATGGGAACATTATGGATTTACATTAAGCCAAGCAGAATTATAACAATTTACACTCTTTCAGAGTTGTCAGACAGGTCTGACTTTCATTCGCGCTACTTTGAGGGAATAATCGGCTGGTTTGAAAAGCAGCCACACCACTCCGTTCTCAATCTCATATGGGACGTTGGTGCCGGGGTCATACTGACCTCCTTTATAGTAAACACCATTGAGGTTTGCCGACTGACAGTTGTTATACCACCACCCGCCACCATACATCTCCGCACAGTTCTCTTCCCAGCGATCACTGTCCCTGTCAAAGGTGCTAAACTTCATGCCAGCGTGTGACAGGAAGTGACCGAGATTAGCCTGCCCCTGCACCAGCGCATCCCCAGCGTCACCCGAGTAATCAGAGACGGTCAGCGTGAATCCCTCCGCTTCCGAACCGACTTTAACATTGTACTCTGCGTAAGCCTCGTTTCCCTCCCAGTCCTGTAACTCTACCCTCAAAATGCTTTCCTTCTGAGTGAGAAGGTGTAGTAGCTTGTTCCCAATCCAGACCTCACCCTTACCCTGCTGGTCTATGTGGCCGAAACCAGTCCGAAACTCCTTCCAAGTGCGGTTGAAGTTAACTGACCCGTCCTCTCTCTGCTGAACTAGAGTCCAGCCACCCAACCCCGTGCCCTGGTCGCAGTAAACCTGTACTACCTCCTCCGAGCCGGCCGGCTTTATTTTGAACAGGCCGCTTTGACCGCCGTTAGCATGCTTCTGCAGGATTTCAACACAATCTGAAAGAAGACATCACATCTGCTGATTAGAGCAAAGCTGCATTGCGCAATCTGTCCAGAGATCCATTACTGTCCTGTATTTTATATGTGTAACCTGATGCTTACAGGCCTGCCCCCTACTGAACTGTTTTCTGAGTAACCCTAACCCCATGTTTTAGAATATATTATAATCATTTGAATACAATTATATGTAACATTAATCATATTAAGTTTTTCATTACACCACGTTTCCAACCAAACTCTTGCTAACATTTTTAGCCTTATCAAGAGATTTTGTTTTAAATGGTTCACTTGTGTATGCTGCTTCAGTTAAGTTCACTCGAGTGTACCTCCTCCGACAAAGCCAGCCTTGCGCTTGTCGTGCGTTTTCAGACTTCGTGCGTGGATATCTGGGAGGTCTTCTTCCACGTCGCCGCGCATGAAAGCCCCAAAGTCATCCCCAAAATCCGGGTCACTAGAGAAGGTGGTCTTTGAGGTTGTTTTGGTTCCATCGGTCAGACTTGTTTTTGAGGTGGAAATGGACGAAGATGAGGAAGACGACGATAACTTCTGAGTATTAGTGCCAAGTCCTTTGAAGAAGTCTCCGCCAAAGCCACCTAGATCGTCCGTGCCACGACTGATTGACGTGATAGACCTTTCATCTCCACCAACCACCGTGATCTTCACACCGTCGCGACTCAGGTCTTTCCCTTCTTTGATCGCGGCCAAAAAGTCTTTATCTGAAATTCCCAGCTTTCCTAAATCTTCGCACCCAGGCCCACCACCTATGACCTCAAGCTTCTCCACGGGCCCGTCTTTGGTGTGTGTTACCGTCTTGCGCACTGACTTGGAGCACTGAAGGGTGGTGGAATGTGATGGGGAGGAGAAACTTGAACCCGGACCAGTAGGGAACTTGCTAACGGTGGCGGCAGATTCCGCAGTGGAACCTTCAGCTTCCAGGGATAGCTGCAACTGACTGACATCTCCGAAGATGAGCTTCTGCTCAGATTTGCCGGGGCCTGCTCCAGCCTTGTAAATGGAGGGCAACAGCTCATCCTTCAACACCCTGCTCTTCATGACCCCTAGAGAACTGAAGGTCTCCATGCTTTGCTTTTGTGAATTCAGATTATCCATCTGCTTGTCCAGTGACACGTAGCTCTCCCGGTCCACTGTGAACTCATTGTAGCTGGAGCAGGAGCCCTTGCAAGCACGCAGCTTCATGTCAATGTCGACCTGTCCCAAGGGAGAAAGGCAACATTGGAATTAGGTGGTTTAATAGATATGTTAAGAGTAAAACAGGTTGTGTTTCGTTTCTCATTGCGCTCACCTCCAAACGCTGCATTGCAACAACTTGATCTTTGACCTGGGACTTCAGAGCATCTAGTATCCTGAGTTGCCGGTCAATGTTAATTTTTATATCAGAAATCCTCTGCCTCAGTTGTTCAGCCAACGTTGCATATCTGTTATCATTACCTGCCAGGAAAGAGGGATATTTTTAAAAACACCTTTTGACATGAATCAGGATTTTTTAAAAAATAAAAACCTTGTGCTGATTGCTAACCTGCGTCCAGGGTCAGGCGTTCTCTAAGGTAACTGTAAGTTGTCTTGGAAACTTGATCAGCAGAACGGTACAGTTTTCTGCCCTCGTCCAGGAGTTGTCGAATCTTCTCAATCTTCCTAACAAGATCATGATCAGCTTTGTCTATCAGGCCTTGAATGCGACAGCCGGATGGACATTTGCTTCCCTAAAGAAATAAAATTTGAAGATTGTTTTTGTTTAATTTTAATTCATTGGTTTGTGGCAACTGACACACTTGAACTGTATTTGAACTGTTTGTCATGAATCTGGATCTCTCGCTTTTGATTCCTGATCCAGTCCTCATCTGTGCACATTGGCCACTCTTTAGTCTGACAAGTGTCCTGAGCTTTGTATCCATGTTCAATAGGACGAGCGCCTCTAGGGTTTACCACTGTATCCTCATCAGACTAATTACAAAAGGCAGAGAGAGAGACTGATTAAAAAGTGTAAAATAATATTATAAAAACCAAATGAAAATTTGCACTTAAAAATATACACATACTGTATGATAAAGACATTTGAATATTACTGGCAAAAAAGAACCAAACTAACTAGAGGAATGCTGTTTGTTTGTAGGAAAAATGTTTGTTTGCAGGAGAGCTTTATTAAAACACTACTATCCACTGTCATGGTACATGTCCAAATCGCCATACATACACTGTCCAATAAAACACAGTAATACCAGGATACTGCATGAACTGCATGAAACAGAAGTCACTTACCAATGCAGAGGACAAGACCACAAACAGACAGAGGACAGAGTGTGTGAACTTCATCTCTGGTGTGACTGTACAGAATACAGCGCTTCACCGCTCTCATGTACATATGAACCCCTCTGATTGATCAACAGACTGACTCATTATTGACAGAGACGCACAGTCTCCAGCCCCCTGCAACTGAGAACACACTGAACCCTCCACAGCCAGACACACACACTCACACACACACTCACACACACACCACACACACACACACACACACACACACACACACTCACACACACACTCACACACACACACACACACACACACACACACACACACACACACACCACTCACACACACACTCACACACTCACACACACACTCACACACTCACACACACACTCACACACACACACACACACACACACACACACACACACACACACTCACACACACACACACACACACACTCACACACACACACCACACACACACACACACACATTGCACAACTCTACTGCTGTCAGCTGCTGTACGGGAAGCGAGCTGCTTGTCTGACAGCTGTAACTCAAATATGAGGCTTCTCAAGGGACAAACAGTGTTGTCATTGGTGGGGGCAAATGGCAACATTTACTGGCCATTATGATGAAGAGGAGTCCACTAAGATCCAGTAAAGACTCTTCACTGGACTTGGGAAGAGAGGCTCCAAAATGAACACGTTGCCTCATGCTCTGTGAAATTTAACACTGCTCCAGGTGGAAAATAATCTTATATCTCACTGTTATACATCAGCAAATAAATGACATTGATTGGTCAGGTAAAACAGTCCACAATATACCAACCATGTTTTAATCACAATAATGAATTAACAGAGAAACCTGAGCAAACAGTTAGTGTAAGTCATACTGCTGCTGAGTGTTTGAGAGATGCTGTTTTCAGAGATCTGTGTTCACAGATTCTCATTTACTTGACTGTATGTAGGGTAGTGAACAAATCATTGATTACTGACTGACTCAGCTGGGCTTCATTGCTGTTTTCTGGCAGAGTGAATCATCTGTGATCTGTACACAGATCTGTGATCAGTGTGTTTAAAGAGACAAGCACACACACTGAAGGACACGCTCAACATGACACACACAATCTCTGCTTTTCTGTTTCTCACTGATGAATGGTGACATTAGCACACACCTCACAGTATCTGTGCTGTTTAATAAGAGAAATTAAACTCATACAATCAGGTAATGTAACACACTGATCACGTGACACTGACTGATTACCATATACCGTGATGACGTTCTCCTCATGTTACTTTTTGGTTCCTGTTGGTTATATCTTGGGAAGCTGATAATAACATTCTAGAAAACGCTCTTTTTAGATTGTTTTCACAACCATTAAATAACGTTTCAATAACATTATGGGAACCAAAAACTGTTAGCTGGTGCCATAGTTCTGTCATGGTACTTTCCCAAATATGCACTGTAATACTGTGGTAGTTTTACTAGTTAAAGAAATAATCAGACGCAAACACATTAAACAGTGTGATACGAACCGTAATCTGCGTTTGAGAAATGTTTTATATTCACACAACAGCGCAAAGTCTGCAAATATCGTGTTAATGTTTTACAATATTATGTTTTATTATAATGTTTTACAAAAGAATCGCGTCAAGGCAGCGGCGACAGGCGTCACGCGTCATCAGCGCGTCATGAGCGCGTCACACGCACTGCATGCTTTTCACTGTGACGTCAGACACTGAAACGTCCTGTTGCTCACGATTTAACACGAGCTGCAGCTTCTCAACGCACGACTGATCTTTTACTGAAAGAAAAGATTACTCTGTAATGTCATTACATCACCACTAGAGAGCAAAACCATTTTAAACAAAATAAATCAAAAGAAGAAATTTCCTAAGCAATGAGATACATTTAAAGCATTATTTAACATTTCATGTTTTTGAGGTCAGTGTTTATTATAGCAGCTGAGCTTGGGTTTTTACTCAATTCAGAAACCTCACACTGGTTCACACAACATCTGATATGGAGTTTAAACTATGTGAGCAAGTATTTAAAATACACTTAATCATTTCTGTGATTATTCCGTTTTGAGGAGTTATTTTTTACATGAGGTTGTTTACGTAATGCTGTTCTGTTCTTTTTGGATTAGTGTTAGTTTCTGGTCTTCAGTAAGAATGCTAATCTACATTCTGGAAAGCAAGCAGTAATCTCTTTAAAACCCTTTCAAAACACAAATCTTTCCGCATGTGTGCATGACAAAACAAGCGTGTTTGCTGTACACTGATCAGTGGGTTGGATTTAAAGGGAATTCAGCTGCAGAAGTTCCGGCAATGCAGCAGAGCAGCGGCGCATTACCGCCACCTTGTGTTTAAATGTGTCTGTCATTGCTCGTGTGCTTTCATTTCAACTCCGGGCTGAAGTTTTCTTTTTCCCTTTACAGTTCTGCAGAGCTGTACGCAGGATTGTGTGCAGTAAGACAGCTTCCCTCATAAGTCTCTCGGTGTGCTTGTTAACTGTGTGTCTGTGTTTGTAATTGTACCCACAATCTTCATCCCCTTCACGGTCTGGATGCATCATATATCATGCGTATTAAAGACCTTTTATAATATATGCTTTGTACGAACACATTTGTTCTTTCAACATGTGATATGGTGCACGTCAAAAACAATAATAACAAAAATAAACAGTAAATTAGACATTAGACGCATTAAAGTATATAGAGAGATAAACATTTACATTCCGATTATCGTTTGAACGTATCTGTCGAGCAGCGGTGACCTCGCGCTGGCTGCTGATTGGTTGACAGCGGCCCTCAGATGAATATTGTCACGCTCGACAGCGATGAGAGGTTGTGTTGAAGTTATTTTGCTTTATAAAGTCGATCACTGAAGAATCATCTGAGAATGAAATCATCGTCATCTCAAGGTATCGTGTACAGTGAATGATCTCACAGTGCATTAGTAAAGTCACTCAGGTGGTTTGTCTCAATCACAACATTATTGTAAAATGTGTTATTAAATTAAATCACTTGTCTTCAGTGACACACTTTAAATGGTCTGTTTGTGGCGTTCAACAGACTTTTACCTCAGAATGAGGACGAAGTTTCTCATGACTGCCTTCTCATATTATCTGATAGTAGTTAACTAATTTAGCTCATTTAATTTTGCTCTGTTGCTCACACGAATAAATGACAATAAGTGTTGAGGCCGTATATTGTATTATTAAGTAACATTTTGATAGTTATGATGCTAATTCTGTTTGCTAGCCGAGCGAAGTTAGCCGGTCAGATCAGATGAACATGAAGTGTTTATGTCAAAAGAGAAGTTATTGTTTTTAATGATTGTTTTAAAGACATTGCATTGTGAAGTGTGCCTCCCTGTACGCTCTCTGAGGCTTTACATGTCATTTAAAGTCAGAGCTCAAATAAATGAAGCTCTGCAGTTAAAGTGCAGCACACATTCACTCAGATGTGTTTGTGAAGTGATCATGGATGAAGGCACTAGCAGTCAGTGTGCTGAAAACAGTAAAGCGGACAGCTCTAAAGAAGCAGCTCTCCTGGACCTAATGGACAGAACGGGCTACAGTATGGTTCAGGAAAATGGACAGAGAAAATTTGGTGGTCCACCTCCAGGTAATTTGCCCTCATGACGTGACATTTGGTCATGTGAATGATTGTAAATGTAATTTGAATGATAATGCATGTCTCAGGTTGGGAGGGACCCCCTCCACCGCGCGGCTGTGAGGTGTTTGTCGGTAAGATCCCGAGAGACATGTATGAAGATGAGCTAGTTCCAGTCTTTGAGAAGGCCGGTCGCATCTATGAGTTTCGTCTGATGATGGAGTTCAGTGGAGAGAACCGAGGTTATGCCTTCGTCATGTACACCACCCGCGAGGCAGCCCAACGGGCCATCCAGCTCCTGGACAACTTTGAAATCCGTCCAGGGAAGTTCATAGGGGTGTGTGTGAGTCTGGACAACTGCCGCCTGTTCATTGGGTCCATCCCCAAAGACAAGAAGAAGGAGGAGATCCAGGAAGAAATGATGAAGGCCAGTATATAATGCACACATTGTGGTTAAACTGATGGAAAACACGGAAAAGCCTTGTGTTCTTTCCCAGCGTTGTAATGAAATCTAATTCTCTGTGAAATCACAACTCCCCTGTTTCTTCCTACTGTAGCTAGGATTCTGTGTTGAGGGCCAATCAGGTAGCAGCCTCCCCAGTGTATGAACCATTCAGAAGCAGGGCAGTTGTAATCTGATGGGGAGTCTAATTTGGTACAACACCGGCCAGCACGTTGTGTTTTACGCTCTTGTTGTGATGGTCATGGGTTGATAACCAGAGAACACATGTATACCTCAATCTATACTCTGCACTTGAAGTCTGTCTGGGACTAGCATCTGTTAAATAACTATAAAAACATCTACAAAACATGTGAAATATGTGGAATGTTGACAAAATAAGAGCATTTTTAATAGCAAAGCATTTATGATATTAATTGTAATACATATTTAAACAGCTGCTTATGAACTAATGTGAAGTCTTTTATTAATGCAATGCTAAATCCAGGTGACTGAGGGAGTTGTGGATGTTATTGTCTACCCCAGTGCAGTGGACAGAACGAAGAATCGTGGCTTTGCCTTCGTTGAATATGAATCCCACAAGGCAGCTGCCATGGCTCGCCGAAAACTCATACCAGGTACAAAAACACAGTAACAAAACCAAACACACAATACTTTTCATAAAGCGTTTAGCTCATCAGCATTAACTTAACATTTCAGGAACGTTTCAGCTGTGGGGGCACACCATCCAGGTTGACTGGGCAGAACCGGAAAAGGAGCTGGATGAGGAAACCATGCAGCGGGTGCGAGTCCTTTACATCCGTAACCTGATGCTGAACACCACTGAGGAGACGCTTCGTGCAGAGTTCTCACGGCTGAAACCTGGCGCTGTGGAGCGCGTTAAGAAGCTGACAGACTATGCCTTTGTCCACTTCTATAACCGTGAAGATGCTTTGATCGCCCTCGAATCCATGAACGGAAAAGTTATTGATGGTTCACCCATTGAAGTCACCCTTGCCAAACCTGTCAGCAGAGACAACAGCAGAAGATCTGGACCACGAGGTGGCCACAATGGAATGACAGCTGGAGGAAACTACAGTGATTCCAACTTCCTGTACCAGAGCAAAGATGACATGAACGTTGGCTTTGGAACAGGAATGATGGGTGATGGATTAACAGTTAACAGCCCTCTCAGCCTGTCTCCGCACTTGGCAAGCCCGTATGCAGTGGACTCAGATCGCTGCGTATATCCGTTCCTGCAGGGATCTGCTGTGGTCCCGGTCAGTCTGAGCACCCTGAAGCCCAGTCAGATGAGCTCAGCTGTGTCTCTGCTGGAGTTCTACTGCCACAAGAACGACTGGCCTTCACCAGAGTATCATCTTCACTCCCTGGCAGGACAGGAGGGGAAAATGCTGCTCATCTACAAAGTAGTCATCGGCAGGAACAGCTACATGCCAGATAAGGTCTGCACCATACTGGAGGATGCAAAAGAGCTCGCTGCTCAGAATGTGCTGTGGAACCTGGGTTAGTGTCTCCGCATTCACTCTGCATTCTTTAGTTTTCTGTTCACTCAAGCACTTAAATGAATATTCTGTGTTAAAACCAGTTGTGGTGGTTGTTATTTCTGTGTTGTCGAATGATGTTGAGTTGTTTTTATTTTGTAAAAAACATACGGTTTTCAGAATAATATATTTTGAAAAGTATTTGCGTGACTGTAAATGCATCTGACAGGCATGTCAAAGAGATTTTATGTGGAAATCGACAGTATGTCGCAGATGCATGTGTCACAGTGTGTCTCTTGTGTGTGTGTTTTCATTCATAACAGATTACCCGGTCAGTTGTCCTGGTTCTCCTGTGAATCTGTCTCCTCCTGCACCCTCTGGCTCCAGTTTCCTGTCGTTCAGCTGTAGATCTCTGCCTTACCCCGCTTACCCCATCACACCCCCCCTGCCCCTCTCCTGCTCATCTGCCCAGAGACTCTACATCCCAAACCAGTCATCTTTCCTGTAGTCAAGCCACCTAGAGCCTAAAAGATACTTCACTTATATCTGAGTTTTATTTACATGTTCACAGGTGTTCATAGCGTTTGTCGTTTTTTTAATGCTGGTTTAGTAGATAAATGGAAGTTTTAGTGGTATTTAGTAGAAGCAGTTTTTCCCTTTATGTTCAATCTTCAAACTGTTTTGTTATTGAGGTATTTTATTCAGTTTATGTATTCTGTTTTGGGTGTCTGTTTTCACATTATTTTACTTTGCAAACTTTTTCTACTTTTTGTACTAGTAAGTTATTTACTTACATAAACATAAAATACTGTTTGTGTTGATGTTACAATACCAGCTGACTGTATTAAACTGGGACTGTTAACAAAGGAACAGATCATTCTTTGAGATGGTGGGTATGTGGTGGTCACATTTGTGTCAGATTAAATTCTCCTGATTCAGTGTGTAATTGTAGTTCATTCTTTATGTCTTATGAGTTTGATTCTGAGGTTTTGAGTACCATGAGCATGACCACTTCAGTTAAATAGCTGTATGACATGTCAAGTGGACTGCATCTGTTTATTTATAGTGAATATTAAAGGCAGGTAAGTGTTTTTGCAGGAGCTTTTTTTTGTGCTGTAAATATGGTTTTATATATCTGTTTTTGTGTGGGAGTTTCGGCCAATGCAATGATGGGATGTTCCGCTTGCCTGTCAAGCTGCACGCGTTCACGTGTAGGAGGAGGCGTGGCTTTGGCCTGACGTCCGCTAGGGGGCGGAAGCACAGAACCCGCGGACACGCGCGCGTTTGAGTGACGTCACCCTCCACTTTCGTCTACGCAATCATGGCGGTCCACGGCCCGGTTGTGAAAATTCACCCGGTGGTTCTGGCGTCGATCGCGGACTCTTACGAGCGCAGGAACGAGGGGGCGAGTCGAGTTATCGGGACGTTATTAGGTGGGGCGTTAAGTCGACAGATCTGCATGATGCGTTTAATAATGACAACGCGGTGGTCTGTTGTCATAAAGCATGTGCTGTAGGCGATCAGTGTAGCTCGAGTGGAAGTACGTGATGTGGTTAGTGGTCGTGTCATGTTTGATGGCTTCACCATCACTTGAACTGGTTTAATGTGTGTTCTCGCAGGAACCGCAGACAAACATTCAGTTGAAGTCACAAACTGCTTTTCTGTTCCTCACAATGAATCTGAAGATGAGGTGAGACGTACTGACGCTGTACCATGCCACTTGATCAACTGTTATTGAATACTTACCATTTTCATCTGCTGTGATATTTACACGACATCTGTTTATATAAGATGTTACATATATACATGATTCTACAAGCTACTTAAATGATTATGCATGTCCAAAAACTGCTCAAACCATGAGTATGTCGTTCTCTTGTCAGTAGGTTTAGTTAGGAAATCGTGCTGATCTAAAATCATATTTTATATGATAAAATCATATCATATATAAAATCATCACTGCATGTGATTATTAGTGATACATAGACTGATGTTACAGAGGTTATTTTAATTGTATTTACATGGCTGTGATGACATTTGTTGTTGATGTGTCTCGACTGGGATTGAATCATCCCAAGCAGGCCAAACTCAAGTTATCGTGCCCCTCCAATGTCCTTATTTCTGATGTTTGTGTCTCAGGTGGCTGTGGACATGGAGTTTGCAAAGAACATGTATGAGCTACATAAGAAAGTTTCACCCAGTGAAGTCATTATTGGATGGTATGTGACCACTCATTTTAATGAAATTATTCATCTGTCAACAGACTAAGGAAGCAACTGAAGTGCCCTTGAGCAAGTCACCTAACCCCTGACTGCTCCAAGGGCACAGTAGTTTGTTGCCCACTGCTCTGGGTGTGTGTGTTCCCTCCTCACCAGTGATGGGTTAAATGCAGAGGTCACACTTCGGGTCACGGGTTATGGGTCACCATATCTGACAAATATGTCACTTTCACGTAATGTTTCAAGCCCTGTAGAATGCAGTTACACATTGTTTTTGTGTCAGTACGGTCACAGTCATGTTAAAGCATGAGTTTTCATCTTCCTCTTGTTTGCAGGTATGCCACAGGATATGACATCACAGAGCACTCTGTTCTAATTCATGAGTATTACAGCCGAGAGGCTCCGAATCCTATTCATCTCACAGTGGACACGGCACTTCAGAGCAACAAAATGAACATCCGTGCCTATGTCAGGTAAGCCGGCCTCATGAGTACTAACATCACTGCTGTGCAATACACTTCTGACATTCATAGATAATTAAGTAAATATGTCAGTATGACAACATGCTGTTTGTGTGGCTAGTTCACAGATGGGAGTTCCAGGGAGGACAGTCGGGGTCATGTTCACTCCACTGACGGTCAAGTACGTTTACTACGACACAGAGCGCATTGGAGGTCAGAGATTCTGCCACTTCCACTCATTATTTGTAGATTAGGTGGAACACAGGGCCTACTTACATAAGTTTATATAAAAATGCAATGAATTAAAGCAGTGGTTCATTTGAAGCACATTCTTATGATGAATTAAACCCATCTGTTTTCCCACAGTTGATCTTCTACAAAGGACTCGTGCATCTCTCAGTCGCACTAATGGACTGACCTCAGATCTGGCCCAGGTGGCCAGTGCAGCAGGACACATACAGGAAATGCTGTCCACAGTGCTGGCATATATAGAGGATGGTGCTGGTGAGTCTCTTTCAGGGATTACCAGTTATTTTCTCTGAATGGTGACCTGTTTGATTTCAGTGACATCAGCTAACTTACTAGTTGGGAAGTTGTGTGGTGTAACTCCTAAACTATTTTAAAGTTGTGATATCTAGCTAAATATTGAGTGCACTGAAAAGTGCACTGAAGTGAAGGATTTATTACGGACAAATTATTTTAGCTTGATCAAAAGCTGAAGTGATGTATTCAGTGATGTCCTTCATTTCCTTGCTACCCAGAAAAAAAAAAAATTCACCATTATTTTTTCTCATAGTCAGGTAAAGTGATAGCAGATAACAGTGTCGGCCGTTACCTGATGGATCTTGTGAACAAGGTGCCCAAGATCTCAGCAGAAGACTTTGAGAGCATGTTGAACTCCAACATCAATGTGAGTGACGTCCTCTGATATTCTGTATATTTGACATGCTTTCATACATCTGTCAGATGGAGCAGAAGATGTGTGCTGGTGCTTTCAAATGCTCAGACTTCTCTGTTTCCTGCAGGATCTGTTGATGGTGACCTACCTGTCGAATCTCACTCAAGCTCAGATCGCACTCAATGAGAAACTTGTCATTCTGTAGTGAAAATAAAAGATATTTGTAATTTAAACTGTGTGATTTCCTTTTTTAAATGATCTGTTTTAACGTTGTGTGTTAAATATCTGACAGTCTGTAAACAAAAACATTACTTTTATGTATTAAGATTCATGTGTGATGTTTGCATCAAGTTGATGAGATCATCGGTTGTTATCGTGCTTTAGAATCACCATAGCAACAGCTGTTAGTCCACTGTGCTTCTACAGAGTGGCAATTACTTTAAGGGAGGAGCAATGAAGGGAGGGTTGTATTTGTTTGGGTGTCGAGTTAAGATATCAACAGCGTTTCTCAGAAATGTCTTACTGCACCTTTAAACATCATGGCTGTAACTATAGTCAGAAATGTTATTTAATTACTGTATTACAGTCTGTCTCTTGAATTTGCAGGATCTGTAATATGTTGGCTGTTCCCACTTCATTCCGCCCCTCCCTCTGTTGGTGGCATCAGTTATTCATCACTTCCTCATTGTGATGTAAAAATCATGTTCAGGACACTGTGAAAATTGTTTTTTCACAGACAACACTTATTGGCAATATAACTCACAATAACACTGTCATAAGTGTATTATATATTATACATAGATATGTATTTTGTAAGTTTAGTTTCTGATAACGTGTTGCTGTATTTTTATCTGTGCATTTGTGTGTCTGCATGTGTTTACATCTTTTCACATTGTCTCTTTGTTTCTGTTTAACACATCAAGCTTGAGTGGAAGTAAAGCCAGTGCTGTTATTGTTAAAACAGTGTGTACTTTTTACGATTCATTCAGCTCGTCGCTCATTGGCCCGGGCTGTGATCACGTGCTCGTGTTATTTTCGCTGTCCACTTCCTGGTAGCTTCGGTTTCACTCTCCGTGACAACATCTACCAGCAGCAGAATCAGAACACCGCAGCGGGATTTTGTGGATCATTCCCGGTATGGCTGACGGGGAAAGATCGCCTTTGCTGCCGGACAGTGGCGGTGGAGTTAACGGGTTGTCACCGGGAGATGAAACCTGCCGACCGCCGAGCAAACAAAGTAAGAGTCAGAGCCGGAACCTGACTGACTGACTGACTGACTGACTGACTGTTTGACTGACTGACTGACTGACTGACTGTTTGACTGACTGACTGACTGTTTGACTGACTGACTGTTTGACTGACTGACTGACTGACTGTTTGACTGACTGACTGACTGACTGTTTGACTGACTGACTGTTTGACTGACTGACTGACTGTTTGACTGACTGACTGACTGACTGTTTGACTGACTGTTTGACTGACTGACTGACTGTTTGACTGACTGACTGTTTGACTGACTGACTGACTGTTTGACTGACTGACTGTTTGACTGACTGACTGTTTGACTGACTGACTGACTGTTTGACTGACTGACTGTTTGACTGACTGACTGACTGACTGTTTGACTGACTGTTTGACTGACTGACTGACTGTTTGACTGACTGACTGACTGACTGACTGACTGACTGACTGTTTGACTGACTGACTGACTGACTGACTGACTGACTGACTGTTTGACTGACTGTTTGACTGACTGACTGACTGTTTGACTGACTGTTTGACTGACTGTTTGACTGACTGACTGTTTGACTGACTGACTGACTGACTGTTTGACTGACTGACTGACTGTTTGACTGACTGACTGTTTGACTGACTGTTTGACTGACTGACTGACTGACTGACTGTTTGACTGACTGACTGTTTGACTGACTGTTTGACTGACTGACTGACTGTTTGACTGACTGACTGTTTGACTGACTGACTGACTGACTGACTGACTGACTGACTGACTGACTGACTGACTGACTGACTGTTTGACTGACTGACTGACTGTTTGACTGACTGACTGACTGTTTGACTGACTGACTGACTGTTTGACTGACTGTTTGACTGACTGTTTGACTGACTGACTGTTTGACTGACTGACTGACTGTTTGACTGACTGACTGACTGTTTGACTGACTGACTGACTGACTGACTGACTGACTGTTTGACTGACTGTTTGACTGACTGACTGACTGTTTGACTGACTGACTGACTGACTGACTGTTTGACTGACTGACTGACTGACTGACTGTTTGACTGACTGACTGACTGACTGACTGACTGACTGTTTGACTGACTGACTGACTGACTGACTGTTTGACTGACTGACTGACTGTTTGACTGACTGACTGACTGTTTGACTGACTGTTTGACTGACTGACTGTTTGACTGACTGACTGACTGTTTGACTGACTGTTTGACTGACTGACTGACTGACTGACTGACTGACTGTTTGACTGACTGACTGACTGTTTGACTGACTGACTGACTGACTGACTGACTGACTGTTTGACTGACTGACTGTTTGACTGACTGACTGACTGACTGACTGTTTGACTGACTGACTGACTGTTTGACTGACTGACTGTTTGACTGACTGACTGACTGACTGACTGACTGTTTGACTGACTGACTGACTGACTGACTGACTGACTGACTGACTGACTGACTGTTTGACTGACTGACTGTTTGACTGACTGACTGTTTGACTGACTGACTGACTGTGACTGACTGACTGACTGTTTGACTGACTGACTGACTGACTGACTGACTGACTGACTGTTTGACTGACTGACTGACTGTTTGACTGACTGACTGACTGACTGTTTGACTGACTGACTGACTGTTTGACTGACTGACTGTTTGACTGACTGTTTGACTGACTGTTTGACTGACTGTTTGACTGACTGTTTGACTGACTGTTTGACTGACTGACTGTTTGACTGACTGACTGTTTGACTGACTGACTGTTTGACTGACTGACTGACTGTTTGACTGACTGACTGACTGTTTGACTGACTGTTTGACTGACTGACTGACGGACTGTTTGACTGACTGTTTGACTGACTGACTGACTGTTTGACTGACTGTTTGACTGACTGACTGACTGACTGTTTGACTGACTGACTGACTGACTGACTGTTTGACTGACTGACTGACTGACTGTTTGACTGACTGACTGACTGACTGACTGACTGACTGACTGACTGACTGACTGACTGACTGTTTGACTGACTGTTTGACTGACTGTTTGACTGACTGACTGACTGACTGACTGACTGACTGACTGACTGACTGACTGTTTGACTGACTGACTGACTGTTTGACTGACTGACTGACTGTTTGACTGACTGACTGACTGACTGACTGACTGACTGACTGACTGTTTGACTGACTGACTGACTGTTTGACTGACTGACTGACTGTTTGACTGACTGACTGACTGACTGACTGACTGACTGACTGTTTGACTGACTGACTGACTGTTTGACTGACTGACTGACTGTTTGACTGACTGACTGACTGTTTGACTGACTGACTGTTTGACTGACTGACTGACTGACTGACTGACTGACTGACTGACTGACTGACTGTTTGACTGACTGTTTGACTGACTGTTTGACTGACTGTTTGACTGACTGTTTGACTGACTGACTGACTGACTGACTGACTGTGACTGACTGACTGACTGTTTGACTGACTGACTGACTGACTGACTGACTGACTGACTGACTGACTGACTGTTTGACTGACTGACTGACTGTTTGACTGACTGACTGTTTGACTGACTGACTGACTGACTGTTTGACTGACTGACTGACTGACTGACTGTTTGACTGACTGACTGACTGACTGACTGACTGACTGACTGACTGACTGACTGACTGACTGACTGACTGACTGACTGACTGTTTGACTGACTGACTGACTGACTGACTGACTGACTGACTGACTGACTGACTGACTGACTGACTGTTTGACTGACTGACTGACTGTTTGACTGACTGACTGTTTGACTGACTGACTGACTGTTTGACTGACTGACTGACTGACTGACTGACTGACTGTTTGACTGACTGACTGACTGACTGACTGACTGACTGTTTGACTGACTGACTGACTGTTTGACTGACTGACTGACTGTTTGACTGACTGACTGTTTGACTGACTGACTGACTGACTGTTTGACTGACTGACTGACTGACTGACTGTTTGACTGACTGACTGACTGACTGACTGACTGACTGACTGACTGTTTGACTGACTGACTGACTGTTTGACTGACTGACTGTTTGACTGACTGACTGACTGTTTGACTGACTGACTGACTGACTGTTTGACTGACTGACTGACTGTTTGACTGACTGACTGACTGACTGTTTGACTGACTGTTTGACTGACTGTTTGACTGACTGTTTGACTGACTGACTGACTGACTGTTTGACTGACTGACTGACTGTTTGACTGACTGTTTGACTGACTGTTTGACTGACTGTTTGACTGACTGACTGACTGACTGACTGTTTGACTGACTGACTGACTGACTGACTGACTGACTGTTTGACTGACTGTTTGACTGACTGACTGACTGACTGTTTGACTGACTGTTTGACTGACTGACTGACTGTTTGACTGACTGTTTGACTGACTGACTGACTGACTGTTTGACTGACTGACTGACTGACTGACTGACTGTTTGACTGACTGACTGACTGTTTGACTGACTGTTTGACTGACTGTTTGACTGACTGACTGACTGACTGACTGTTTGACTGACTGACTGACTGACTGACTGACTGACTGACTGTTTGACTGACTGACTGTTTGACTGACTGACTGTTTGACTGACTGACTGACTGACTGTTTGACTGACTGTTTGACTGACTGACTGTTTGACTGACTGTTTGACTGACTGACTGTTTGACTGACTGTTTGACTGACTGACTGTTTGACTGACACTTTGACACACAGAGCATTTCTTCATTTGTATTTAATTGTAATCACAGACTCTGACTCCAAACCTAGTGTGCTAGTGTCTGTGTAGACAGCACGTTTAGCTCATTCAGTATGTTTAAAATGACAATTTCAGAGTTTATTCATTTAGATATATTAAGATATATTAAGATTGCGAACATGTGCATGAAGTGATCAGTTCATGTAGCTAAGAACTGTACAGATTGACAGATTATTGCTGTTGCCAGGTAACATCACACCTGAGTCACGTGACTACAGAGCGCTCTGAGTTCGGAGTATATATCTATATGTTCTCAGAGATGTATATATATATCTATATGTCTCAGAGATGTATATATATATATCTATATGTCTCAGAGACGTATATATATATCTATATGTCTCAGAGTCTGTGCACTGTAACCAGAGCAGCATTAACACACCGGGACTATCTCACTTCTGTCTATTAAACTTTTTTATCAGAATTCAATAAAACTGTATTAATGACGAGAGGACTGGCAGTGCTGCGGTTAAAGACATTTTTATGGCCACGTGACCGTGTGGAGGTCATTTATAACACATAATTTACATTCTGCCATGCCATGCAGTGGTTGAACATTTTCTTTGACAAACTTCCCTAATGTAATTAAATAGATTTAATAACATTGTTTTCTTTATGTTGTTTTAACATGTTTAGTATTTTGACATAGTAAAATGGACAATCAATTTAACAGTAAATATTTAAATAAATTGTAATTGTTTTTGTTTTACATAAAAACTTGTAGTAATGGGGTCCATTTTAATGTATTTAGAGTGAGTCCAACTTTTTAAAATTGTTTGTTAAAAACGGTTTTTATAAATTGGTACTGTGGTTAATAATTTTAAAAATCAAACTAAATCTGACCCAGTTGTGTGCTGTGTTCTCTAGTTCTATTCTGTCACTGTATGATGTCTCTCTTTCTTTCTTTTCTCTTTCAGGGTTTCCATCAGCTCCGTCCCCACCTACAGTGATGTATGGTGAGGCTTCTCTGTTTTCTCCGCTGGGCTCTCTGGACAGTGGCAGCGCTCCTGTTATCAGCTGCAGAGTGTGCCAGTCACTCATTAGCCTGGAGGGAAAGACTCACCAGCACGTGGTGAAATGCAGCGTCTGCAACGAGGCTACAGTGAGTTTACACACGCTCATTCACAGTTCCATTCACCAGACACGCTTCAGTTATATTAAACACTGAAGTGAAAGCTCAGTCTGTGACATCACTTCCTGTTTTATCCAGCCCATAAAGAACGCTCCGGTGGGAAAAAAATATGTGCGCTGTCCCTGTAACTGTCTTCTGATCTGTACAGTGACCTCACAGAGGATTGCCTGCCCCCGACCTTACTGGTGAGAGAAATGAAATAATTGCATTAATGTTACTGTAGCTCAACTGGTAGAGCATTGCATTAGCAGTGTAAAAGATTGTGGGTTCGATTCACACAATGTTGACCTTGAATGCACTGTCTGTCACTTTGGATAATAGTGTCTGCCAAATGCATAAAAGTAAATGAAAATTAATAAAAACATTAAAAAATTTTAATACACCTTTTAAAATGATAGATGTGTGTTAATTAATGTCTGTGTTTTGTGTGTGTTTATAGTAAACGCATTATTAATTTAGGTCCAGTGCATCCAGGAACCGTGAGTTCGAACCCTCAGCCCAGTGGTGCCAGAGTCTCCTGTGTGCACTGTGGAAACACCTTTCTTGTAATCATTATCATTGTCATCATCAATATAAAAGATATAACTCATATTCATATCAGCTTACACTTCATAGCTGTATATAGATTAATTTAGTCTTAACTGTAGTTATAACCAGGGACATGTAACACAGTGTCTCTCTGTTGTTGCTTTAGTGGACAGAGTTCACGGATCGGACGTTGGTACGCTGTCCACACTGCAGAAAAGTGTATGTTTAACACCATCCTGACAATCTATAAATCCATTCTCAATTCTCCAGATTTTCTCCCAGACTCAACATAGAAAATGTAAAACATTCAGCAGACACCAGCTGGGCCTGGTTGTTGCTCACTTTAGAATAGGTGCTATACACAGTTTTACAGACTAGAAATAATGTGGTGATGTGAATTTCTGCTCTTTTTATCCTCATAGCTCATCAGTTGGTCAGCGGTACCCTAGAAAGAGAAGCTTGATATGTTTCCTGTTGTGTTTGATCTTCACTATAGCAACAGTAGGACTGATGGTGAGAACAAAAGCAGTTTATATGTCACAATTCCAAAGAGTTTGGGAATGCTGGTGCCCCTCAGTTCTGTTGCTTTTCTCTGTAGACTGGTACCTGGTGGAGGGCACGGCAGTATAAGGGCATTTATGCATCGTGGGTGTTCTTCATTGTTCTGGTTCTGATCACTCTGGGCAGAGCTCTGCACTGGACCTGTATGAAAATCAGTGAACCGCTGCACAACTACTCGTAACAGGAGAGACGAGGTACTGTAGAAATAAAGCGTAAGAGGCTGGAATTCAAGTAAAGCAGACAGACAAAATGAAGCTTTCAAGAGACACTTAAAACTGGTGTGTGTGTCTCTTAAATCTGTAATGATCACATTCAGGTTATATTTACCCCAAAATCAAAAGGAAAAACAGGAAAATATATGTTGTTTACAAAAAAGATAAAATGATTTTATTTACATGAATGTAGGCAAATATACTGTACATCATGGTGGTATTTGTTGTATTGCATTTAATTTATGCCGTTATAGTTTTATTTTTGTAATTAAATTGTCTGTTTTTATTCTGATGCAGGGCATCACTACCAGAGTAGTGGAGTAGTGGAGTTATTGACTCCACTATACAACAGACTGTAGGGGCAGACTGTTTTTTCTATCTGTGCAATTGTTTCATGCTTAAACTGCACTTTCAATCTGGTTTCAAATCCAGACTGTTAACATTTTCCAAATGTGAATCCACTTCCAAAACTGGGCACAATTTTGAAAAGGTATACAGAAAGACATGAAACAGGTCACCGTGGCCTCTGGTTTGCTATACATGATACTTATATTACAATGAGTTTGTACAGTTCTGTTATTGTATACAGTGCTGTAGGGGCATTACAGAATTGTTCCCGCATCTAACTGGATCTCTGTCAGACCAATCACATATGGAATGTATAGTACATCATATACCCAATAACATGTCACTTCATGCTTCTGGTTATTTCTTTTCTCTGTAAATGAAAGAATTGTAGTTTCTAACTTTACTAAACCAAGTTTTCTAGTTCTGCTTTAAATCAGTTCAAATCAAATGAGCAAGTAAGAACAAAAATGGAAGTGTTTAAAAAATGAAAATGACAAAAGCAATTCTTTTAAAAACGAAAAGTATTTTGACAGTGTAACACTTCTACACACTTTGTTACATTACTGGAATGTGCTGTAACCTGAATAACAAGATGAAGTCATTTATTCTTTCAGTATCATATGTTGCTTTTATTTCTGAGGTTCCATGTAAAACCAGTGAATCTTTATTGTTTGTACTCCAGACTCCAGGTTTAGTTGAAATCTCTTCCTACCAAAATAATATCTGACTCTGTCTGCACCCTCAGAAACAGAGTAGGACCCAATTTATGTTTATTAATTAAAAAACAACCCTCTAAAACATCTCCAGATAGCCATATTAATAATAATATTAACTTATCCCATGATTTTAGAAGCATTCTGGAGATTTCCTATTAAACGTTATATTTATTGATTACTGCCGGCAGTTGCTTAAGACTTTGCTGCTGTAATATGTGCCCATCTGCGGTTACATGGTTATACAGTGTTACAGTTAAATATCTGCTGTTGAGAACTAAAAGTGCAACATTACCCAGCAGAATAATACAGACAGAAACTACAGTTAGTATAGTTTTCAGCATTTAACGGTTCTGCAAAAGGTGTACGCTATAATCAGTTGTGTGAGAATGTTTTCCTTTCCTTTCAAAAGCTGTACATGCAACCACTGTTTGTAATTTATGGGTATACCAAAAGAAACAGTAAACTTGAATCTAATCAGATGTGAATGTACTGGATGACCAATCAGGGAAGTTTATGATTTGTGTATATGATTGTGCAGCTGTATATTTATTCATGTAATTTAATCTCTTTTGTGTTGAGAATGTTGTTTATTGTTACACTACAATTCTACCTATGTCAGATTTTGTTGATTATTTTTGTGCGTTCCTTTGTGACTAAAATGTTTTAACAAACTCTGGAGAATGAGTATGTGTTTGCTCGGTAACAAAGCTGGGAGGTAGATTGAGTGTGTAGATTGACCATGTTTACATTGTTATTTGTCATTATACACATTTGTATAACCACAATACCAGCACACACAATAACACATCACACACTTCACCTTCATTATAACTAATCTGTGTGTGCATACAAACATCTACAACGTCACACACACACACAGTGTGTATAAACTGCAACATCTGATAAAAGTAAACAATACTGTCCAGAGAAATATTAAAAACTGAACCGCAACATTCCCAGAAAACATCACATATATAAACACTGATAAAACCAGAGTTTCAGAGCAGACAACATTTATGCCATATTTGGTTAAACAATTGATTCTGAGCTTATAGGTTATATGAGGCAAAGCTGAATTTGCTGAAAAATAGATCTAAAATGGAAAAAAGTATTTTGATAAAATTACAATTTTAGGGAGAACTTAAATCACACATTCAGCATTTGTTGCATTAAGTAGAGTATTATTCTCAAAGTATTCTTTATGAAAAGGTAAAGATTAGATATGTTCATAAATCTGTTCATTAATATAACCATACTGACTGAATATACAAAACGTTCCAGTCAAAGAAAAAAACCCTCAAAGTTCTTGAATTAACACTAAGTGCATGAAACAAGTCTATATCTTTAATTTTTACAATTAAAGACGCAGCAAACCTGCTAGTCATGATAACACTTTCAGATAAAGTTTGTTTATCATTAGTCAGCAAAAGCCTAAAATATCAATATATATTTTAGACAACAAGATAAAAAGAAAAGGAGAATCACTTCGTGCGTCAGTAAAGAACACGAGGCAATTTTTCTTCTAAAAATGTGTACAAGATCACCCACACGTACCAGCATGAGTTCAAACAAGCAAATGATTTGATTTGTCAAAAAGCACTTTACACACCTGCTACAGCTGCCATGTGTAACAACAGCATCTGTTAACTTCTTTCTGAACAGAGTAAATGTAACATTCATACAACATGTTCACTGAGAATTACTCAGAATTAGATCTGGATGTTAAACTAAAGCAACAAATGTGGTCAGTAAATTAGCTGCAACACAAAAGAGTGGATAGAGTCACGAAACAAAACGAAAAAAACAAAAGGAGCAGCACCTAAGAGACATATCAGAGTTCAGTTTTCTCCTCAACAAGAGAAACTTTCTTCTGAATCTCCTCATCCGAGCTGAATCCAGCGTCCTCAGTTTTCTGCTTTCTGGTCTCTGGAATTTTGGACTTTTTCTTCTTCATCACTTTCTTCTCTTTTATATGACCGTCCTCTCCATCTTTACCTTTCTTCTTCTTGCCCTTTTTCTTTTTCTTGTCCTCAGCGATGGCCGCAGCGTCTTCCTTTTTCCTGGTCCATGTCTCTTTAAGACAGCCTGCAGGTAGAGGCACACGTACACACTGACGGTGAATGATTACCATTGTCATGATATAAAACTACTGTACTGTTTGTGATAGAAGGGTCATATCGTTCACAGCTGTTAGTAACTATTGTGATAAAAGTGGATAAATGATTTTATACTGATGTCACAATGTCAGTGCAGTAACCCTCTGATAAAATGAGTTGAAAAGGTTTGGTGTGGTTCATGATGTATTAAAACAGCTCGTGTCAATTTAACTGTACCTGTGTCCTGTCCTTTCAGCACATGTTTCTCACACAGGTACATGGTGAGATCTTCCTCCTGGCTGCCTTTATACCAGTCCTCAATCACTTCTTCATACTGCTCCACCATCACATCACACTGATAAAGAACACACATTCATCTCAACATCTCTCATTTACCCCAATATACACCATCTCCACCATCACCATACCTGAACATGTCTGTGAGATTTTAAAGGGACAGTTCACCCAAAAATGAGAATTCTTCCATTATTTACTCACCCTCATGTCATTCCAAACCTCTCTCTCTTCTGAGGAGCACAAAAGAAAATATTTTAAGAAATGTCTCAGTAGTTTTGTGTCCATACAGTGGAGTTAAATGGGTGCCACTGTTTACGTTTACATTTATTTATTTAGCAGACGCTTTTTTGCCTAAGCGCATTTTGCCTTAAGAACCAACAAGCCAAGTCTGGCAACTTCTGTTGTTTGGTTCACCCACCAACGTACTCAAAATATCTTCTTTTGTGTTCCACAGAAGCACAAAAGAATACAGGTTTGGAATGACAAGAGGGTCACTTTTAGATGAACTTCAAAATCACACCCACACCTGTTTCTTGAGGTCAGCCACTTCTGCGCTGGTCTCATTCCACAGCTCATATGGAATGTCCATCACCACCTTCACTCCTTTATGGACCAGATTATGTAAGGTGGAGAAGGTCTTAGACATACCCTGAGCAGAGAGAGAGACCATCACGACTGAGACTACACTGAGCAGAGAGAGAGACCATCACGACTGAGACTACACTGAGCAGAGAGAGAGACCATCACGACTGAGACTACACTGAGCAGAGAGAGAGACCATCACGACTGAGACTACACTGAGCAGAGAGAGAGACCATCACGACTGAGTCTACACTGAGCAGAGAGAGAGACCATCACGACTGAGACTACACTGAGCAGAGAGAGAGACCATCACGACTGAGACGTTTGCAAACACATTCTTCAGTCTAAGCAAGTATATTATCAGGTTCAAACAGGTGAAAGTGATAAATAAACAAATGACTAAATGACTGACGGCTCACCTTTGCAAAGCGATTGCTTCCATCTCTCTCTTTGTGTAGATTGTACTGCATGATCCTTAAGCAGACGTTCTTCATCACCTCTATGAAGCGGATATCACTAAATCAATGGAAACGGAAGCAGATCTGTGTCAGGAGCTGTTAAAAAACAAAGACTTATGATTTGACATATTTGATTGGTGGAGCACCTTTATCATCCAGAAAGCGGTAGTTAGTGTCGATCACTTCTTTAGTTTTGCCAGTCTCCTCAAAGGCAGATTTCATCTCAATGCTCAGAAATTTACAGACTTGAGAATCATACCACACACAACACATTGAGATGAGAGGAACAGAAGGGTCGTCTCAAACCTGTAGAGCTGTCTATCTAGTCTTGGGCATCACAACAGTATTTGATTAACCAATTATGACCATTAATTACAAATCCACTTGAGCAAAATACTATGTAGGATACTATCTAGGCAGCTTGGTAGACAGCATACTAGGTTTTGAGATACAGTCAATGTCATGACAGAAGTAAAAGC
Source organism: Chromobotia macracanthus (assembly GCA_036877525.1). Classification (NCBI taxonomy): domain Eukaryota; kingdom Metazoa; phylum Chordata; class Actinopteri; order Cypriniformes; family Botiidae; genus Chromobotia; species Chromobotia macracanthus. Next base: position 1,070,827 of record JAZGTH010000088.1, on the reverse strand, counting down.
TGTTGTGTTAGTGTTTTAAAGAGAACATCTGCTGATCTTGATAGTGTGTGTGCATATGAAGACACGTTTCTAGTTCACTTTGTCTGATCTCATACAGAGCACAGCAGATGTCAGTGAGGATCCGTTCAGAGATAAACGTGATGTTTGTGCAGCTCAACGCTGAATAATATTGACGCTCACCTTCACATTTATTGGGCAGATGAACCCAGTCATCGTCCCCGCCGCTGCTACAGCTTTTACGAGAAGCGACCCGACACAGAGAAACGTTCACATTTCTATAGGCGCCAGCAAGCAAACGTTCACATTTCTATAGGCGCCAGCAAGCGAACGTTCACATTTCTATAGGCGCCAGCAAGCGAACGTTCACATTTCTATAGGCGCCAGCAAGCAAACGTTCACATTTCTATAGGCGCCAGCAAACAAACGTTCACATTTCTATAGGCGCCAGCAAACAAACGTTCACATTTCTATAGGCGCCAGCAAACAAACGTTCACATTTCTATAGGCGCCAGCAAACAAACGTTCACATTTCTATAGGCGCCAGCAAGCAAACGTTCACATTTCTATAGGCGCCAGCAAGCAAACGTTCACATTTCTATAGGCGCCAGCAAGCAAACGTTCACATTTCTATAGGCGCCAGCAAACATTCACATTTCTATAGGCGCCAGCAAGCATTCACATTTCTATAGGCGCCAGCAAGCATTCACATTTCTATAGGCGCCAGCAAGCAAACGTTCACATTTCTATAGGCGCAAACAAACATTCACATTTCTATAGGCGCAAACAAACATTCACATTTCTATTAGCGCAAACATTCACGAGGAAGATAAACTACTGCACGTGTTTATTTCTATTTCTAATTCTAATCACTTCCGCTGACGCGCTGAGCAGTGACCAATCACAGCAGCACCAGAGAGCCAATGAGAAGCGGGGGCGGAGCACGCGTTTGCTTATGATTGTTTATGGTGGACGTTTGATTAATAAACTGTATTATTATATATTATTCATTCAGTTTAAATCAGTCACACTTTTAAATGAAGAACTTAAAGGAAATAGCAGTGCGCCTATAAAATGCAGACACGTTTTAAATGCATTACACAGGAGACCAATAAAATCACATTCAATCAGAATGACCTTAAACTGCATGCTTAAGCTGTGTGGTTGCTTTTCAGTTATATTTTTAATGTCTGTGCTCACTTGTGGTTGCAATGGTGAATTTATTCAATGGAGGCATGTAAGCACTGTAGGGCATCTCACTGCTGTCGTAATGACCATCATGTGTCATTAACTACTGGTTATTATTACCAGTAAAGTAAAGAATTAAACCACCAGTCCAGTCCTTCATAAGTGAATCTTCATTGAGGATCTGGTAGGTGTTTTTAAAGGTGTTTTATAATGATGTATCTACACAGGAAAATGACTGATCTGAATAAACAGTGTGTTTAAACTCTGAACACTGTGCTGCAGTTTGACACAAGGTAGGTTTTGTTTAAGACACCTTCACCTTAACATCATAGAGCAGTAAAGTGTATGCATCTATTCTGCCATCTAATCAAACACTCAGCAGGATTATTCTGCTTTATCTGTATATTTAGCATTGCCTTGAGTTTAGATTCTGGCTGTCAGAACTTCTTAATCTTAATCATAAGTTCACACATTTCCAAGGAAAAGCACAAACTGGTTAGAATCATAAAAGGGGACATACAGCGCCTGACCAGAGTATTAACCATCTCAGTGACAGTCCTGCACTGTAACATTGTGCTTTGTGATATATTTTATAGATGTTAAATTGTTTCATCTTTTAAATATTCTGAACATACAGTATTTACCCCCCATATTTTAATAGTTTAAAGAGTTTCAGCTATGACCACATAAGTCAACTAATAATGTACTAGCTGCAGATTATGAGAATCTTTTAATTTACATTTTAATTTAAAGCTGTAGTCTGTAACTTTGCTCAGTAACTGATTTCTGTTCATATTAAACCAAAGAAATTTATGAATAGCAGCTTTAATCAATGAATATATCATTAAAAAGTTTATTTAAACAGATTACGAATAGCACAAATGTCAATTTGAAGTAAATTTGCATGTCACTCCCTGGAAATATCACTCATTTCCATTATTGCATTTGTACTGCAGCCCAATGACAGTGTTGGTTAAACACATCACAATACATTTGTAAGACTCTGTATATGGTTTGTCAGCATTCATCATTGCATCATAGAGAATGTCATATTTGATGAATGTCCCTGGACAGTTCCCCAGTACCTGATTATTATTATTATAATAAACTACTTAATATTCATCACATACAGTATAAAGTCAACAGTCAAAACAAAACAGCTCCAAAAACATGATATCGGTATACTGTATAATAAGATACAAAAATAAGATTTCAGTCATGTTAGATTCTAGCATACCTTCAGCCCTCTGGTGCGTAAACCAGGTAATGTAACACAGGTAAAGATCTTACTAGTACAGCTGGTTAATCAATGGTAACAGCTCAGCGAGTTACTACAGAACATATATCTATACCAGCAGGAGATGTGTGAACCTCATGTCCTTTGACATGATATGATTCTTGATCTGTACACTTTCCATCGAGAACTTCATCTGAATGAAACACATTGTTATGAACAGACAAAGATTTCAGTGCATATTAGTGAGAAGTTCTGAACTGCTTAAAGAAACGGCACTGATGAATGAATCATGAGAGGCCATCCACAACCCATGTTTTCTTTAGTAGAAGAATGAAAGTAAATGTGGGGCCTTGATTTTATTCATCTGAGATAGCTTAGATCACAAAGAAGAGTGGAAGCTATAGGTCGAGTTTAACTTGAAGAGCATCTTAATGTATTCCAGTGGTGATTCCCCCCCCCATTATCACTCAATATTTGTTATTAAAGTTAATCCAAACATTTCCAGTTGTCACACTTTCCAGTTGTGGGGGAGCAAAGAGCACATTTTACTGAAAGATTATTAGGACTATTTTTATCTTTTATTATAAATATTTTTCTAGCTTTGGAATTTTGTGAGCTACCGTTTGCACACAATAAGACCAATAACATAAATTAAGAAAGCAAATCAGGTCAATTTTGATTTTAAGTCATAATGACTTACTGACATACTGACAGTGTGTCACATCACCAGCACCTACTGTACATGCATGAGAGAGAGAGAGAGAGATTTTGATTTGGTTAAATCTTAGAGAGAAATTACAAATATTGCTGTAGCAAACACAATAAAACAAAAGAATTGGTTGTTGTTAATGTAATAGTTATTGATATCATCACAGATTATTGTTATTATCAAAGTGCTGTACAGTATATACTAGCAATACTATAGCTTTGTGGTCACTGAATCATCCTGTTTCGTTACCCAGTGGGAGGAGTCTTGCGTTTGTCCGTCCCAAGGCCCAACCAATCCCTGGAACACGTTCTTGCTGGAGTCCAGGAGGTGGGAGCTGGAGGCTAAGAAATTGGAAGCACAGTGCAGGGAGGGGGGTGGGGATAGAGGTCCTAATGTCAGCAAAACATCCCTCTCGTTAGTTTTCTGTCCGTTAGTTGCCACGGTAACACCACTGCCCTCATTTAAAGGAGCCACATCCACCTCATTAAAGTTGGTCTTACTGCAGGCAACCAGACGGTCACCCCGGATGAACCCTAAATCCTGCCAAGCCCCAGGCGGGTGTAGCACTCCATCTGAGATGGTGTAGGTTGCAGATGTAACGCCAGAGGGCTGCGGGAGGTGGCTGCCCATGCGGGAAAACAGTAGCCCGAGCCTTTTAAATGAGTTCTTCTTGGAACTGGAGAAGTGTGAAAAGTGCCCCAAAGTTCGTGAAAGTTCAGGTCTTGCTGTAGCCATTAAGGATGGAGAAGAGGAGGGTGAGGGGTTCTTCCTCAGTCCGTTGATCTTTGGTTTATCCTCCCGGTACACTGGCAATGCTGTTGTCACCGTGGCGACCTCCATTCCAGAGATGGAGTGGAGAAGGGCAGAGATTCCGTAGGCGGGGTCGGAAGACGTAATGGTTTTGAAAGACACACCCCTGGCTCCGACGCTGCTTCTGTCGATATGGTGACAGTTGTTGCTGGACACCTCACAGTCATCGCTGACCTCGTCTCTGAACGTGACCTCACTGCTGAATGAGTAGTTCCTCCTGGGAGGTTTTCGGTTGCCAAGGAGGTCCAGAACTTCATAGCGGAAGCTGGAGATGTCCTGTTTTAACTCCTATAGCAAAGAGGCATTGCAGATGGATGTGAATAAGGTGTGTCGCAATAAACCGGAATTGACAATAATCATGATTATTGATATTGTGTTAATATTACACATATGATAATATCATGAATTCACACTCCAACACAGTAGGTGGTGCTATTTCACTTGTTTAATATATTGTCTTAAAAATGGTTACAAGTTCTCTCATATCTCAAGTGTGATTCATTGGCCAAAAAGGAGAAAACACAAAATTTGCAAAATTAAAGATGAATTTGACTGATCGCATTATAGCATTTTGTTATTTCAATTAAAAACAAAGAGATGTTGTGAAAATATCATATCATTATATCATATCACAATATCATTGTGAATTCTTCTGGCCACAATAATCGTGTACTGAAAATCTGATATTGTGAGAGCCCTGCCAGAAGACTCAAATTTAATAGACTTAAATTTTATATTCCAAAGGGATTATTCACAAAATAAGGGTTTAAATTAATTGTCTGTGCAATTAGTGGCCAAAATATCTTTTCAGTAGAGACTTTCTTCTACATATTGGCAAAAACACAGAACAACCAAGCAACCCCATAGCAACACCCTGGCAACAACCTCCAACACCCTAGCATTGTGGCAGCCACACATTGTAAAAATCTTTTTCAATTTTATAAATGTATCAGAATCTATTGTGTGTTAGTCTACAACTGAATGTGTTACATGGCTGTTTAATAACGTAATGATTTTTCAACAAACGTTTTTTCTGGCAGTGTTCATGAATAAGCAAATAAATGCTAATCATCATGCCATCCAAATGTACCTTAAAGTTCTCTTCCGTCAGCCCCTCGTTTGTCTTAGCGCTGCGTATCATGGATGCCACATATCTCTTTACCAGACTACGAATGACCTCCTGTGGGGTGAAAGAGTTAAACAGTGATATAAACCAGCAGCCTCTGATCTTGTTAATCTGGTGATGTGAGGCTGCGTCTGTGGCATGATGCTGCGAAGAACGAAAGACGAGGAAAACAAAGCCAGGGGCATAATGCAGTTACATGCACATTGTTACATGCACATTGTGTATATTTGTATTCTCACGTGTGTGTGATCGTAGGCCTTTGTTTGCTGGATTACCTGATAATGCTGATTCTGGATCAGTCTGTCAGCTTGCTTCTCCTGAAAGAGAAAACAAATATTCACACTGTTTATGTGGAGTAAATGATCTTCATAAGTAACTGAGTAACGGCTTTAATTTGTTTAATTATTCATTTAAATTATATTATATTGTTATTTCTTATCAGATCTCTGTTGGGAGAGATTAAATGTACAGTAGTAACGGAAATGTTCATTTTAGTAATAAAAGCTGATTTTACTGATATACGACTGTAATAAGACAATTATATATTTTTGTAATGCAAAGAATTACACTAGAATGACATAAGTTTGTAAATTGTCTTGTTGTTGTAGTGTGAACAGAGATGTTTAGTATTCTTATATCACAGAACAGCAGCTGTCCTCTCAGATCTACATGTAGGCAGGTTTATATAACGATCAAGACTTGATACAAATACAGAACAGCCTGCAAACACGTGGGAGAGTGTTCAATCGCCTCATCTCATGAATATTAATTAGTTCCTGCTGACATCACCACTACATCTTGGTTACGTAACTAAATTATGATTCATGCACTGAGCTGTTATCAGTGCATGAATCTGCACAAGTGACAGCACAGTGTTTAAAGTGCAGTTTAGATGCATGAAGGTCTAACACCACCTGTCACATCTGTTAAACACTCTCAGTGTTTTTCTCACGATCATTTACTGTCTTGTTTCTGGTCCAGAGATTTTATAGCTCAGTGGACACAGTGCATTCAAATGTCTGGAACTGTCATTGAAAATCTGTTTCAGTTTCTTTTCATTGTAATTTTATCCCATTAAAATGATATTATCAGCACAAACTTTTGAGAATCTGTAAAAAAGAAATCCTGGAAGGAATACTTTCAGAATGTGTCCCTTTTTGTTTTAATAGCACAAAGGTTCAGATTCACATTTTCAGCATTTCATTGCTCTCATGTTCAATGTGGTGTCAAACTTTTGAACCTCACTGTGTAAGTGGATCAGATTTGTCGTTATTTCTGTTTGGAATACAATAGCAAAATGGTTCCCTTACTAGTCTGAAATAAACTGTCGTTAAAACTTTAGTCTTAAAACTGTAGTTATATCAGTGATGTACTTTCAGTGTAAGCTAACAGAAGCAAATATTGTAATATCAGTCGAATAGGTTGAATAAAGTGTGGAAGCTGTGAGTGGCAGCTGATATGACTTCTGTTGTTTTGAAAGTCATGCTACATTTTTAAGCTCTTAGATTTGTCTGTGTCAGAGGTTATTAAATAAATATTTTTTCCTGAAGGTAATGCGTGTTGATGCACATCTAAACAGTTACAGTTACTGTATCCCACCATGTGTCAAGAACACAACAGTTCCAAAAACAATAAAAATAATCATTAAAAAAATCATAATAAAAGTAAATCAGCTGTTTAAGAGTTTGGTGTGGTGTATGTGTGTGACAGTGCTAGTCGCTGTAATGGATAATCAGTTTCAAAATAAGCCAGCTGGATTGTTACTAAAGTGTAATTTAGTACACAAAAAAAACCATTGATGGAGTTGGGGCAAGAGTGTTTCAATCGACTCAGGATCTCTCCTTACCGTAAACTCCTTCAGGTTCTCTTGTTTGTGGCTGTCTTCAGGCGTGGCCGCCTCTGACCCGCAGAGGCGTCGGTGAACCCATCGACACAGATACCAAAATGATTTGGGACTGGGGATGACATTGAAGGGAGGGGGAAGTGTCCCACCCTCATCAAAGTAACTCATCCACAGCTTGGTCCGAGCAAACTTCCACTCAATGTCAGCATGGTCCTACCGGCATGAAAAGTATTTTATAAAGTAACATGCTGATGTAAAGTAACGTGCTGACGTTAAGTAACGCGCTCACAGTGGACACACGTCAAAGGTGCTGATTCGTACACCAGGCGGGCAGCAAAGCGCCACACTGTGTTTTTAAATTCAAACACATTGTTTTCTATGTGTACACACACCTGCAGCACCACTCGGCAGTGTGCGGTCAGTGTGTAAAATCGGCTCCCTGTACTTTACTGATTGGTTTATACACTTAGGGGTGCTGCTACCTGATTGGTCTGTGTCTGTAAAGCCTGCCCTGATACCCAGCCCTAACTAAAGTAGAGAGAAACAGTGGTGTCATAATTTCACAGGGAGTCAGATTTCAGTACTACACTAGTATATCTGGACAGCTATATCTGTGTTGTCTTAGCTGTGACGCTGCGCTTCTCATCCAGTGTGTGAACCCTTGAGAGTTTAAACCATCAAAATTCAATTTGCAATGAATGATTTTGATACTGTACAGGCAAAACCAGCAGAATCTTCTGTGTCTGTTTCTGGCAGTAGGATTATTGAAGGACTGGTCAACACTCACAGCTATGAGCTGGTAAGAGTTGTTCATCATCGCAATGAGCATGTTTAGCAGAACCACCAGTGAGATGACGTTATAGGTGCCAAACATGGTGGCGCCCACAAATTCAGTGAACTCGTGCCGAGCTTTGACATTAGTCACGTACAGATTCAAGAGACCAAATATCGACCAAAACAGTGACTGAAGTGTCTCAAATAACCTGCGAAACAGAGAGATGAAGAAAGAGAAGAGACAGAGAGATGATTAATAATATCAAAATAAAATCTGCACAACAACGTCACAGGCCAGAGATCAGTAAGCTGCAGGGCAAACAGTTTATGAACAACAATGAGAAACAAATCAATTTATGTATAAAAAAACAATCCTGTGAAATATTGTAAATATGAGAGATTATAAGTAGACCTGGGGCAATTATAATACAATACAATACAATATTGGGCACATTCAGTGTGTGTGTGTGTTTGACAGCAATATTACATATCTGTGCTGGAAGTAAACCAGAGGACATTTAAAACAGATGAATGATCAGTCAGCATTTAAATAGATGTTTTGATTGAAACTGTTCTCTTGTCACTTTAATAAGTGTAAGTAAGTTTTCTACTTTTATATTTATTTAGTTCCGGTTTGATGTAGAAACTTTAAGTTCATCATCTTTACTCTGCCAGTCTAAAAATACATATAAAGATGAATGAATCTCACAAATGGATATCAGTGATTTACACACACACACACACACACACACACACACACACACACACACACACACACACACACACACACACACACACACACACACACACACACACACACACACACACACACACACACACACACACGCAAATAAGCCTGATATGACCACATAAATAACCTTGCCAGAAGCTATCACAGCAGCAGATTTTTCTGTTGTGCAGCATCTGTCTGCCGAAGTTTTTGTGTGTTTACATGAAGGAAAATGTGATTTTTATTTTTATTGAATTAAATATTCAACAACGTCAGTTTTCAAAGTCAGAGATAAATACAGCCTGGATTCCTAAAAACAGGAATAAAGAGCAGAAGGACCCAGTGAGGTGGAATCAGGAGTTCCACTGGGTCTGCTTGCTTTGAGAATAACTACAGTGGCTTAAACCCACAGAATCATTATTATTGTGAAGAGACACAATAAAATTTGCCACGTTTGGAAGTGTGGATGGAATCAAGTGTGGTGGGCAAAAAATAGTTTTATTTTCTGTTTGTCACAGATTCATAACATCTCACAGACTTTAATTACCAATAGCATGTGTAGGGCATGTATGTAACATGCATCTGTTTTTTTTTGAGGGAGCCCTGAAGCACTTCTTGCCCTGGGCAAGACAAGATACGAGCAAAGGAAAAAATAAACACTTGCTTTTGGTTGCAAAACTGTAAGATCTGTGAAGTGTGTTGTTTTCTAGTTTATGTTTAGCGTGCAAAGGGGCAGGACAGACAGAAGGCCTTTTTTACTTCATGTCACAGAAGCTTTACAGAAAACCATCTCCAACGTCTTAAGTCCACTTCAGTTCAACACGGGTTCAGTCTCTTCTGAACATGTGAACAAACACGTGTGTTGTGTGTACAAGACTTGAATCGTGACGTCTGTTCTGAACACCAGGGGCAGATTTTAAAGGCTGGACTCACTTTATACTGTATTTTTGGCACATTCAATGTCATCAGTATAATCAGTGAATAACGCACATGGCTCAGAGAACACCTCAAATACACGACTGCAGTGACAGCCCTAAGTGCACAGGTTTGCCTCGAGCACTTCAGTGACTCTTCAGATACAGTTATTCAGATCACTGACAGATCACTTCAGCTTACAGCCATTCCCAAACAAGTCCACTTCCTGTGCCATTGCAGCAACATCTGCCATTTTAAACGCTCAAATAGAAAGGCCAAAATAACACAAATGTGTTTTGAGTGCGCGGGTGTGTGTAAGATCCCTGTCATCAAAAATCTCTGGCTTTTCAAAACAGTGCAGGTCATGTGGAATGTCAAAGCAGCTTGACCTGAGAGGGAATTCTGGATGATTGAACCTCAGAAAATCACAGCAGGAAGTTCAGAAGAGCTTGTGTTTGGGAAGGAATATTGGCTGAAGGATTTGATGTGAGAGGCCACACATGATCCAGCTGCAGGCAGACATGGAATACTGATGGAAATCTAAAAATCTCCCTTGATGTTTCAACAACACACTCTGGATTATTATTTTTTAGGTGTTTGTGTCACCGAGCTACTACAGTTTTTCTGGAAAGCAATGCACAGATTATCCTGCTACTCTCAGCACTGTTTATCTCATAAATATTCATGAGGTTATTTCGAACCTGCATTATTGCGCGGTGATGATGTTTTTGATGTGTCATTGATCGACCAATCATTGGAAAAGCATTAAGTGCTCATGAATATTCAAAAGCAACATCAGTCCGGCCCAATCAGCATTGATGGTCTCCAAACATTGAATAGTCGCAATTCAGAGATACATTGAGATAGAGAGAATTGAGAGAGAGAGAGAGAGAGAGAGAGAGAGCAACAAAGAGAAAGAGAGAGAAAGAGAGAGGGCAACAGAGTGAGAGAGAGGGAGATAGAGCAACAGAGAGAGAGAGAGCAAGATCTAGAGAGCGAGTAACAAAGAGAAAGAGAGAGAGAAAGAGAGAGAGAAAGAGAGAGAGAGTGAACAACAGAGAGACAGAGAGAGAGAGAGAGAGAGAGAGAGAGAGAGAGAGAGAGAGAGAGAGAGAGAGAGAGAGAGAGCAACAAAGAGAAAGAGAGAGGGCAACAGAGTGAGAGAGAGGGAGATAGAGCAACAGAGAGAGAGAGAGCAAGATCTAGAGAGCGAGTAACAAAGAGAGAGAGAGAAAGAGAGAGAGAGTGAACAACAGAGAGAGAGAGAGAGAGAGAGAGTGAACGAGTGAGTGACAGAGAGAGCTAGGAGAGTGTTGGATCTTTGAAACCTGCAGTAAACTCACATGGAGAAGGCATTGTTCTGTTTCTGGCAGCGGATGCCCTTACAGTGGTTGGGCTCGTCTGCAGCCTTGGTCTCATAATAAAAATAAAGCTGGTTGAGTCCATTAGCGAAGGCCAGTAGCACCAGACAGTAGATGAAGAGGAACTTGAGGATGTCCAGCAGCATACGGCCCAGAGAGATCTGCAGTGGACCCAGGTGAGAGTTAGCTGTGAAGAGTGAGATGAGCCGCAGAGAGCTGAAGATGTTAGCGATAGCAAACAGAGCTTCAGCGATCAGCGTCGGGTGCCACATCTCCCATTCCTCACGCGGACGAGAGCTGTTATACTGCAGAGAACAAACATGCAGAGCTACTCATGATTTACTTTCAGGTCTGAACTCAAGGGTAGCCAAAAGACAAATGACAAAAGAAATCACTAATCTGAAAACAAAACAGAAGTCAGAACACAACAGCAAATCTGAAAACAAGTCACAATTCATAATGTAATGGAATGAATTGTGGAGTAAAATATCAATCATTAAATATAATTAAAACTGCTGATATTAATAAACTTTGACATGATAGTAAATCAGACAACAGTCTGAAATAATGTTGAGATTGGTCTCTGTTTAATCTTACTGCTGCTAATAAGCCACAATTAAGAAATTAATTTTATAAACAGGTTCCTAATACAAAGCAAGCAACTCAAATGCAAATAAATTACAGAATTATCCACCATATTCTTAGTGAATTTAGAAAACAATCACAGAATTTCAGTTCACAAAGCATTACTGCTCAAGTTCTTACATTACTTTCTCTTCTAGATATGTCTGTGTTTATTCATGCAGTAGAGCCAGACAGGTTTATAAACCATTCTAAGAACTTGAGAATGACATGAGAGCCCTTGCCTCCTCATCCCACAAATCCATGTTTCAGTGGACAGAGAAATGAGACTCTTTAGTTCCAGACATGACTGACCTCAACTTACTTTAAATTCTGTTCTCTGAGACTGAGACAGAATTTAAATATAGATTTAGCCTCTATGATTTTAACATATACATATATCTGTGATTTTAACATATATATATATATATATATATATATATATATATATATATATATATATATATCCTCACATACAGCCTCATATGGTTTGGAATCTCTTACATGCAGGCTGTCTAACAGCTGCAGATGGTCTGGCGTGTGTGTGTTCATTTGCATTCATCTGGAAATGTGACTAAGTGAACCGAGAATAAGCAAGAGCTCACCTTCACATAGGCAACAATCTTTAGGGATATTGTGGCCAGATAGAGAGAATTCATAGCGAAGTCCATCAGATTCCACCAGTCATGGACGTATTCATTAAAACCTCCATCCCACATCTCCTTAATCTCAGCCCAGATAAAGCCTATAAGAATGCACACACATATATAAACACAAGTACACATCACAAATGAGCAATTCCATGTGTAAATTTCAAAGTGGAACACACAGATCCTGGGCATGTTTAAAATCAATATTTATGATCCTGGATTCTGATTGGTCAACAGCTGTGCTTTAATCATGATAAAGTACAGTTACTGTGTGACCTGCACCTGTTGTTGTTTTGTTGCTTAGCAACGTTTTGTTACTGTTCACATTTTAGGGACTATATAACAGAAGGGTGTCTTTTAATTATTTTAATGTTATATGAAAAAGAAAATGTTTATTAATGTGTGACAGTAATATTTTTATCATGTGAAGTGTTTTGTAATATGTTCTGTGAATATAGATGACTAAAGGAGTTAACACCATTTAGCTGGAATTCTATGTACAATATAGAATGACCTCTTGTACATTATTGCTTTAATATATAACAGATACATATATACATATATAACAGAACAGTCTGCCAGTCAACAATACAAATAATACAATCATGCAAAATTATTTGAAGGCAGAATTGGTTGACTGACCAAGCTACGCACACTCACCCAGTACCCAGGGCAGTATCATCCACTCCACCACAGTGGGCGGAGGGCCCTGCATGTGGAGGCTGGTACGTGCTATGTGCTGTGAGGCCAGCAGCAGGAGGAAGAGGAAGGTGAGGTAGGAGGTCGTGTGGCAGATGAATTTGATGAAGGGTTTTTTGATGAAGAGCCCTAACGTGCTTTTGGGAGCCAGTAGGTAGACGAGCGAGAAGACAGGAAAGAGTAGACCAATGATGAAGCACATGACCAACTTTACTGCCCAGTGACGGCGGCGCCAGCCGGGAAAACCGTCATACCACAGAGTGGCCAAGAGCTGCTGACAGTTCGGCTGAGCCACAAACTGCAGAAGAGAGACAGAGAGGGAGATTACTTAATGTCTATGAATAATGGAAGCCTTACACAAAATGACCAATTAACTACAATTTATACGAAACCAATGATCTTCTGACAACAATGATAAATCTGCATTTATCTGAATATTAGAATCGGGGGTTTGATTCACTTTAGCAAATCGAGAGAAGCACCAGTTTAACACTCGACAATCGCATGAATCTATAACAATGACAAATCTACAGTACTTTACACTACTTTCACAAATGTGGCCTTCAGAGCAGGTTTTAGAGAACAGACAGTACAACGGTCCACGTCTCTGCATTTGTTGTTGATTTAACCGTGTGTGTTAACACATTTGCTCTGAAAAGTGACTCATGGTGAGAGAAAGACTGGAAAACGCTGTTGTAATGCATCATTATTATTCTCAAACATCCCTAAATGAAGGCAGGAAGTGGAAGAAAAATGGAGTAAATCTTCAGAGTGCAAAACTAATTACTATTTAGCAAATGGCTGTTGGAGTCTTTAAAAGACCTTAAAAAATGGCTGTAATGGAAAATGTAGCGTGGGATGACAACCGTGTGATAGATGAGAAACAAGTCTTTCTGAAATGTAAAGTTTCTATTGTTGGATTGTTCAATAGCGAGAGTGACACTGCGGTTACCTACAATGCCTCAGTCAACCTCATCACATACATCACAAAACTTCCCCTAGAAAAGACAATCAACCTCAGCTTGATGAGGTAAACTAACAGGAACACCTTGACCCCAGGAGGAGTCATGGAAATGGAGGAACAGAACTCAAGGGTGAATTTAACAAAGAGGAAAGAAGACAGGACATTTTCTGTCAGATTGTTGTATACTGAAAAGTCGAGCTTTAAAGTCATGAGAGTGGGTTGTTTCTCCATATCTGACTTGTTGGTATTGCTAATTGGCATATAAGCTAATTCCCTCTTCATTCATCAATATCAGCACTAACCTTCAGGCTCCCTTAACTAACAGCACATTCCCCAACCTGCCAATCACACAATAACATCACAGTCAGTGGCCTGCAATCTAAAGCTGTGCTTTCAATTTTCTGTAATGTACAATTTTGTAAACGCATAAACAACAGCGGAAGTGCTACTGCCTCTCCAGTCCCCTCAGCTGCGTTGTTGCTGCAGAACTTTTGCAATATTGTAACATTCAGGCAACGTTCCAAAGGTCACAAACAGAGCAAATGCAGCGAGTGAACAGCCCTGCCCATAATGTGTCATTGGCTCCAGGATGCTTTGAAAGTGACTTGGACCAAAGCTTTCACTTACCTCATTATGCTTTGAAAAAAGAACAATGTGTGCAAATAAGATTTACAGTATATGGAAATTAAACTTACAGTATATATAGTATTGTCTATATAGCTCCATCCCTGAATAATTCTAACAGAACTTTAAAAGAGATCGTTCACCCAAAAATAAAAATTCTCTCATAACTTACCCTTATGTCATAAGCTCAACATCTTAATCATTTTCTCAAATGTCACTTTGCTTTAGAAGACATTTATTAACATACTGGAGTCATATGGATTACTTAAATGAGGGATGGATGTGCTTTTTGGAGCTTGAAAATCTCAGGCACTATTCACTGCCATTATAAATCTGGGAAGAAGTTATGCTATGCTTTCTGTGCATAGAATATCCAGATAAATATCCAGCATTCTTTGCAACCCTTCATAAGATGTGTGGCATAGAAAATGAATGTACAAATTCCCAAATGAACTTCTGCATTGGCCAAACAGAATACAAAACAAAACAAGCCTTTTCAACACACTGCATGCAGTAGCTCATAATGTAAACACAAATGCAATACTGCAGTGAGTGAAACTAATATTTGTTTATGTTAACAAATATGTATTGTCAACTTCTGTGTGCTAAAAGCTGAGCTAACATGTCTTCTGATGGGCTGTTACAGCAATCAAACTTTCTAGTGTATTTCAGTTGTTGAGCACAATCTGTTTGTCACACACACTGTAGTGTTGCTTAATTTATACTGTCGGCTGTTTTTACCAAGTTACATGAATAAATGACAAGGGAAAGAATAGAGACAGATGGGCAATGAGCCGAACCTCCAGTTTACACACAAGCTGCCGAGGATAAACATGATCTTAGTCTAATCTTATTTTTTTCCCCATTTTTCTTGTGAAAGAAAGAGCGAGTGATGAGAACACAGTGAGCAATTCTTCTGGCAACACACAACTAAAAATACAGGAAAAGATTTAACGTTCCCTCACACAGAACAAACAACATCCTCAACTCACACTTTAAAAAATGGGCCACTTCCACTCTGAGTTTTAACAAAAATGTCTTGACCATAACTTAAAGAACGTCCTTCTGATGTGTATTTACTATGACAATTCTTCTGAAGAAAACACTCAGTTCTCAAGACTGGATTCTGCTTCTTTCAGAGCATTTGCTGGACAGACACAGCTCCACTTGTCTTTTATCTGCTCTGACCTGCTCTCTCTTTCTCTCTCTGTTTGATATCATTCAGCCTGTAACACACATCTCCCCTCACACATCACTGTACATCAGAAGATCTTCAACAGATTGAGATCAGAGGTAGTGTCTCTGCTGTTTTACGTCTGAAAAACTGCTGCAGTACCTGCACAGATAATTCACTCTCTCTTTCTGCTGCAGCATTGAATTTATGTTCAGGTGCAGAAAAAAATGTAATAATATTGATTATTTTTCCTCCTAATGTCATGCTGCATAACAGCTGTACTAAAAAAGCCAGGGTGAACTATGTATAAATGTACCATAGATATGGTTATACTGTAACTTTTAGTCACGTGTAAATGAAATGTTTCATCTGCTTCATTGCTGCAAAAGTCAAATTTGATTGGAAAAGCGGTCAAACACAGCAGAATGATGGCAGACCTAAATGTGAGCACTTGAACACTTCCTGTCTCTTGAAACACTGCTGGCAGCCATTGGCTGAAACCTAAAGTGGTCTTGATGACATCACCAGAAAAGGAACGTCATCTCAGGACAACATTTTTAAAAACATAATTAATTAATTTACATTAATAAAACATTAATGTAACATACAAAACTGGATGTTTTGAACATTTATAAAACATCCAAAACAACATTTTTAACTATTTGATTACTTAAATGTTATAGGAAACATTCTTAAAACCTGAAATGTTTAGCTAGGTAAGACCTTCATTCATTTCCATGTTTATTTTATATTCAGCGGTACACTGGCAGTGACCAGCACCAGGTGTATGGAAGACCCACTGACCTCTTTCTGGTGATATTTAATGGCCAGCTTTAGTTTGGCCAGATCTCTGCACTCTCGCGGGTCCAGCTCCTCACTCTGGTCGTCACGGTGATTGAGAATGGTCTCCAGCTCACGGGAGCTGCGCGCCTGGTCCAGCAGGTCTTTAGCAAAGAGCTTACACTGTTGAGAAAGTTCGTCATATTCCTGACGAAACTCGTTCTCCACCTTACTGAGTTCTTTGAGCTCCCAGCCAAGCCTGAAGGCAGTCAGGATGGGGTCTTCGCTGGACAGGGCGATGAGGGACGGGCTGGCAAGGGCTTTGTAGATGTTCAGTCGAGACCGAGAGTGACGCAGGCTGTCCACCTCTGAGCTGGATACACACTCCACGCAATCACAGCGGATCTGATGTGGTCTGGGTATGGTGACTTTGCGCTGGACCAGGAGTTTGATGATTTCGTAGTTGTTCGTGTGGGCGGCAAGCATGATGGGGGTGATGTCGGGCGTGAATTCAGAAAACTGGGCGTCCATCATCAAAGATGGAACCTGGACGAGAGCAGCCAAGAAAATGAGTGTGAAAAATGACAGATGGTTTAACCTGCATATGCTGCACAGAGCAAAAGAAATATCACAGATGAGATCTCTGTAATAAACATAATTGTTTCTCTACACTGCAGTTTCTATTCTGAGCTCTGAGCACACTCTGAGACATTGTTGAGATCTCTTCTAACATCTGTTTCGACGTTAGAAGAGATTCATTTAATCTCTTTGGAATGAGATTAAATTAATCTCATTCCAAAAACAACCAAATATTATAGAGATCCCATCTGTGATTTTTTATTTACTATTAGAGACAGAATAAGAGAGAGAAAGAGAGAGAGAGGATAAAAACACTTTTTACATGTTTATTTACAAGCATAGAAGATTCCAGAACATTTGACAACCAGAAGCCCGCCTCCTCTGTCTCTCCCTCCTCCAATCACAGAGAGACAGAACATGGGAGAGAGAGAGAGACTGTGTTGAGGAGAGAACAGATGAGGAGAGCTGATGGAGAAACACACATAACAGCTTGCCCTTCAGCTGTGAGAGAGAGAGCTGAACCCGTCAGAAAGACGAATCGTGAGCTCATCAGATCCCCTCCTCTGCGTAACCTCTCCGTTTTTCAGCACTTGCAATGGCAGGGTCACAGTTTGAATCTCAATTTTCCCCATTTATTCTTATAGTTTAATCCCCATATACAAATCAAGAACTGTGATGTTTTTTAAATAGCACACGACTGTGCATGAACAGTTATATCATATAACATCATTTACCCATTTTAAGTGGGTAAAAATACTCAGTCCAGTCATAAATCGCATCTGCCATGACAGCATTACGGAAATATGATTTGTGGTACAGCAGTGTTACAAGCCGGTGAGTGAGTATGTGAGGTTTGTAAACGCATTTTATTTTAAGATTTATTTTCAGTCCATTACTATAACAGCCTTCCTTCAGAACTGCAAGGGTTGCTATAGCAATAGAAATGCAAAATAACCTGCACTCCAAGCAACAGGCGCATGTATACATGCCAGATTCCAGTTTAAGGCTCCACAGCCCCTCCTGCAGCAGTCTCACCTTATACATTCACACTGCACTGCTTTGATTTCAGTGTGTCTTGAGACAAGGGTATAATACATTCAACCACAACTTGTGCCAAAATCAAGTAAAAACACCCAGGTTAGTTTTCTAGCTAAAAAGTCTGAAACATTGCTTTAAAGAGATTATATATGCTGATTATATATATTTATAAATCAAACTTTTTATAAATTAAACTTTCAAAGTCATTTATGTAATAAGTTGAATTGGTTAATTGACTTACTAAGTCACAATTATCGGGGGGGTTATATAATCAGTAAAGACCTCATTAACTTCTTTACAATTCCTTACAATTCCCAAATTCCCAGAATGGCTGTTCTGTTCTGCCAGCTAAACCAGCAGCAAGCCAACACCCCTCTTACCAAACAGAAGTTTATTCAAGTGTGCTATTAGCATACTTCATCTAAACTAAAAATAAAGTATACTTTCAGTCTACTTTATGTACTTATCCAGAGAAATGTAGTTGTTTACTTGAAGTTTACTACTCTCCACTCAAAGTATACTAAACAGTACATTATTTTAAATTAAAATTATTTTAATAATCAAGAAAGTGGGACAATTTACTTGGGCCAAGTATACAAGTATACTAATAGTTCTTACTGGATAAAGTATACTTAACTTTGAATAAGTATAATTTTAAAATGAACTTCATCATAAACCCATCCAAACCAACATGGAAATCCATGCTGATCCTTCATCAGGGTAAACTCATGTGAAACACAGACAGACCTGTTTCTCTCCACTGGGTTTCCTGTGGGACAGCAGTAACTCCACGGCTCCCACCACTTCTTTGCGAATGGCGTAGAGCAGAGCGTCTGCTGTGTTCACCTCGTGATCCAGAAGTAACTCCATCACCTCTAGGTTCTCATTCTCTATGGCGATGAGCAGCGCGCTTCGGCCTAACGGATCCACGCAGTTCACATCGATGTTGTAATAAACCTCGGCCTCCCGCAGCGCATGCTGGACCCCGGCGTAGTCTCCCTTTTCCACAGCACAAAGGAATGAGCGCTCTTCTGGAGAGAGCTCCACCTCCGCCCGGACGATCTGCAGCGGAATCCGGTCCCTGTACGAAGAGTAGCTGCTCTTTTTGTAGTACAGATGTGACAAGGGATTCATGATGAACACTGGAAAACAGTGAATCACACCAGCCAACAAGCAGGAAACAGTGAGTCAGCTTGTTTTCTATTTGGCTCACTGATATTATGTACAATTATTGACACTTTTAACTTGCAACTCTGTGTGTGTGTCTGTGTGAGTGTGTGTGCCTGTGTAAGTATGTGTGTGTGTGGTTGTGTGTGTCTGTGTGTGTGTGTCTGTGTGTGGTCAAATTACGATGTGATGATTATTACGATGTATGTGTACAGTAAGCAGTTCTCTGGGACACCCAATCACTTTTGGCATCTTTTTACTCATTTATGTTTCCCAGCATCACAGAAAATCTGCAGCATGTGACTCTCATGCTGGTGATCACATGGGCTCTGTACAGTTGCCCTCAGTGCAGCTCATACACCCACACTGCTTTCTGCTCCTCACATACTGGAGAGACACATGCTGCTGATGAAGTTTCCAGGATCAGGGCAGTTTTCAGAATTAATCCAGGCTGCTTCAATAACAATGAAGCATTGTCTTTATTCAACTGAATATCATCAGAATGTAAGATACGATTCCCAGAGATTCATCTGAGGCAAAGAGGGTTTCTCTGCTTAAACCGAGAGCCATTTCCTTCTGGAGCATCTTCACTTCCTTCTGGAGTATCTTCACATCCTTCCTTCCTTCTGGGAGCATCTTCACATCCTTCTGGAGCATCTTCACATCCTTCACTCTACAGATGTATTTACATGTAAAATGATCGCTCGGAGAGAATGTTAGAACGTTGTTTCTCACACAGAGCACAGCCTCTGTCTGTGGATCTGTCTACTGAAAGAAGCTGAAGTTTGTCTAACATTTACTAGATTTGTCACTAGTTGCTTTTTCGCAAAAAGTGGCCCATGTGTCTGGAACGTCACTAAATCAAGCAACCAACACTGACAAACTTGTGCTTTATACAGACAGTCTCCAGCACGCAAAGTGCAAGAATTATTGTATTTTCACATGAAATACAATATGATACAACTGAAATTGAATATTTATTGTTTGCCTCAAAGTTCCGGGATGTGAAATAACTTAAACATTGAAAGAAATCTTTAAATTGTTCTGCTTTCATTGTCACCATATTATTTTAAAAGCAGTGATAGGAAACAACAGTTAAACACTTACTCTGCGCTCCGAGGGGAAGTTGCAGTTATTACAGATCAGTATAAACCTGCTGACAGGCTCTGATCGAGTGTGCTGATTAAATCAACACATCGACGAGTGGCTTACAGATCCATATCCCATGGGATCTGGATCTCTCAGAAACCTGAGGGGAATTAAAACAGACTCTCACAGAACTCAGCTGGGCTGTGGTCCTCTGAGAGAAGTTAATTACAACACAGCACGATGGCATCTTCACGAGAAGCAGAGAGAGATCCACACATAACTCACATCACAACTTAAGCAACATGCTGTGATGAAGGCAACCTGGCAGACGGTTACGGGTGTTAAAATGCTGGGAATTTAAGCACAGTGTCTCAGAAAGAATAAAACGGGTGGTGGTAAAGGATGTCATGTTCACACCACTGTAATCCAGTTAAACGCTTTTATGTGTGTGTTTAGAGAGAGAGAGAGTCTAAACCTGTCTGTGAATATAA
Source organism: Chromobotia macracanthus (assembly GCA_036877525.1). NCBI lineage: Eukaryota > Metazoa > Chordata > Actinopteri > Cypriniformes > Botiidae > Chromobotia > Chromobotia macracanthus. The sequence goes on along the minus strand of JAZGTH010000088.1, from coordinate 1,050,261 downwards.
AATCAATTGTTTTGGCAAAAACTATTTAACCTCATAAGCCCTAATGTTTCTCCCAAGCCACCGTTTACATGCAAATATTGTTATATGCTTAATGTGAAAAATGGAACACTAAAAAAAAAAAGCAGTCCAAAAACCATTCCTGTCGGATTCAAACCCGTGAGCAGGTTTTCAGGTTACAGGGTCAATATTCTGGTTAGATATCTGGTGTTTCGCTATTATGTACACTGCTGTAACCTTCATTAAGAACCTGTGTTGCCCTGACAAAGCTAACAAAATGTTAGCACAAATACTGAAGCTTTGTTTACACTGCGGTTTTGTTTTAGGACTGGCTCTCTGCATTGTCATTTTGCAAGTAATGAAGTCAAATCTGATGCCAAGAGACATGATGGAAATTCACAATGCGGAAAGAGACTCAAAACTGTAAAACTGTCTCTGCACATCTATTATAATATCTTACTGTGGTGCATCAGACAACATAACCATCAGAGACATAACTGTACTTATACATTCATACATGTAATGTGTCAGAAACTGCTCGCTTGTTCATCATTTACTGCACAGCATAAACAAATCAATTTAGCTGCACCTGAATTAAATTTCAGTTGACGCTACTCTGTGTATTATGCTTCAGTCACATCCTAAAAAATGAATTCAAATCCAGTTTGACTGTTTAGACTGAATTCGATTTTAAGTCGATTTGATTTCATCTGGATTGTAAATATTATATGGCTTTATGATATATTCCTTCTTTCTGTCTTTCTTGCACTGCCTAGCAACCACACAAAACACTTTTTAGTGTTTATATATTTTGTGTAGTTTATACACTGAGTAACCATAGCAACTACCCAACAGCACCCTAGTAAACACCATAGCAACTGCTTAGTGACTGCTCAGTAAACCTTAGCAACTGCCTTGCAACCACTTAAACTACATAAGCCCTAAAAAAAACTGTCTGTCTGTCTGTCTATCCCAAAATGAATGCCAGTGCCTGTATGTCAGTCTGTTATCTCTACCTGTCTGTTACAAACTGTCCTGTTTTAGCATCATTTGTTTTCTTCAGCTATAAACTGTCACCAAAGTCAATTTGTCATGTCCTACTGTTAACGTTTATATCAGGCAAATGAAACCTCTGCCCTTCTGCCATTACTCAGGCGACAAACAAGCGCCAACGGTTGATGTATAATGAAAATTTAACGTATGTCTAGGGGAAGACAAACGTTTCCTGTCTGATTCTTTAACAATACAAAGCAATTTAGCCGTTATATATTTCCTTCTCCACAAACCTGACAATATGTTTCACCTCGTGTCAGAAAGCGAGGTGAAACACTTTAAGGGAGTTTTGGAGGCTTTTAGAAGTGTATGAGAAGCTGAGCTCTGCAATCTCTCGTGATCTGAAACAAACCAAAGACGAGCCATTCAAATCACTGCTGGCTGTCTAATGTAAAAAACAATAAGGCAAGAGATACTCTAGCACACCAGTGGCTGTTTATCCCAGCATGTCTGTCAGTAAACATGACAAATCAAGAATCACCTCTTGTATAGTTTCCTTCTGATGAGTTTTCATGAGCTGCAGCAGGACGTTTGTATTAAAGATGATCACAGATCTTTTTATCTAGCTGCTGTTCATCTTGTGAGTCACTTTCAGGCGAGTCGTACAGCAGGACATATGGAGACACTGTGGCAGTGATGGAGAGTTTAATATGCCAGACACGTTGAACTCCGCTTTTCCCTGTAAACTCGGGCTGAACTTCAAAGGCACACTTTTGTCATGTCTACAGACTGTCATCAGTGGAAGATGGAATCAAAGATTCTGTTTTGCACATATGTGGTTCTGCTCCAAATCTTACGGCTTACTGACTACACAAACATGCAGAAGAACCTCGTAAGTGAACGATTTGAAGTGCTCTACATAGACAGCAACTGCACATCATGCTTCACTCACATGAGGTTCACAGGTGACTTCTGCTCCAATGAAGACCTGCAGCCCAACATGTCTGTTCTGTCAGGCTAACTGATGCCCAAGGCCACAATGATGACAAGCAGCAGAAATCAAGGAGAAGTGGTCTGGAGAATTATCATGCACTTTATGATAAGTCTGACTGCAGTGAGGTGGGCTGTACAGCTCTGTGATGAGAGATTACTAAATGAATGATGCGTCCCTGCACAAGCTGTGATTCTGGGCATCTGTGAGTCCGCTCCAGTGAATACACACCTGTATGTGCCTCTAGTCATCAGTGCAAAATCTGTCTTATATAATGCAGCTTAATTTTTTGAGAGATGCACCACTCACTTATAATAAAGAGTTTTAGAGGCTGGACTCTAGAGGATGGTTCCTGTACAATTTCATTACAGCCCCAGAGATAAAAACCGTGAGACAAGGTTAAATCACTCCCCAGAGACATTAGCCCAAATGAACCCTGGCTTACCGACTCAAAGCATCTATCATGGGCCAACAAAACAAACGTCAGCACAAAAATATTAAAGTTTTTTTTTATAGCTCACAAAACATGAATGATCCTTGTAATGGTTCTGTAGCCACTGTTTAGCAAATCTTACACACATGAATGCATGCAGAAGAGGATAACCCTTACAGTGTGAGAACCGGAACCGGCGCTGCAGCATCCATCAGGGCAGTGACAGCCGGTTTAATGACGAGGAAACGTTCATGTGATCGTTTAACTTGCTTCATTTGAATCTTTAGTCACATTTAGTTTTCAGAAATGTTACTGCGTGTCAGATTTTATTATTATTTTACGACACAGACCGATTCCTCACTTTTCTCCGGTACCGAACGACCCCCGAGAAAAACGCTTTACACACGCAAACGCGTCGCGTACCTGATGCGTCCCGTGACTCGCGTCTGTGCCGCGACATGAAACGAGGAGCGCGCGCGTCCCGGCGGTACATCCGTCACTCCAGTGCGCGTTTCACCGCTCCGTTACGCGACATCTTACGTCGCTCCGTTACGCGACATCTTACGTCGCTCCGTTACGCGACATCTTACGTCGCTCCGTTACGCGACATCTTACGTCGCTCCGTTACGCGACATCCTCCCATAAGGACGCAGTAACGCACACCGGTACATCCTCCGTCCGGACGTGCGGGAGCGTAACGGGGACATTTCAGGAGGAGAGTCCAGCTTTCGCGCGCTGCGGTTGTCATGGTGCCCGACCGATCGGAGCGATGCATCATCAAGCAGAATCGAGCCGAAAGAGTAAAAAGTAAACGCGATATTCCCAGCACATTTAAAGACATTTATAACGTGTCTGTTACTCAATGGAAACGTTAGGGAAACGTTTACACAATCTACCATTCTGCGTTACCAGCTCTCAGTTGTGCAGTGTGATTGGACAGGATACTGAGCGGTGGTCAGATTGTTTTAACTAGTACACATTAAGACCAGCTCCAGGCTTAATCTAAGCCCTGTCTGAGGCCAGTAACCAATAACACTTAAAATACTCATGCAGTCAAACATGCTGATAATATATTAACAGCAACATAACCACGGTGTAAATGAACCTTACAATCACACAGCAACATAACCACAGTGTAAATGAACCTTACAGCCACACAGCAACATAACCACAGTGTAAATGAACCTTACAGCCACACAGCAACATAACCACAGTGTAAATGAACCTTACAATCACACAGCAACATAACCACAGTGTAAATGAACCTTACAATCACACAGCAACATAACCACGGCGTAAATGAACCTTACAATCACACAGCAACATAACCACAGCGTAAATGAACCTTACAATCACACAGCAACATAACCACGGTGTAAATGAACCTTACAATCACACAGCAACATAACCACAGTGTAAATGAACCTTACAATCACACAGCAACATAACCACGGTCTAAATGAACCTTACAATCACACAGCAACATAACCACAGTGTAAATGAACCTTACAATCACACAGCAACATAACCACGGTCTAAATGAACCTTACAATCACACAGCAACATAACCACGGCGTAAATGAACCTTACAGCCACACAGCAACATAACCACGGTCTAAATGAACCTTACAATCACACAGCAACATAACCACAGCGTAAATGAACCTTACAATCACACAGCAACATAACCACAGTGTAAATGAACCTTACAGCCACACAGCAACATAACCACAGCGTAAATGAACCTTACAGCCACACAGCAACATAACCACAGTGTAAATGAACCTTACAACCACACAGCAACATAACCACGGCGTAAATGAACCTTACAACCACACAGCAACATAACCACGGCGTAAATGAACCTTACAATCACACAGCAACATAACCACGGTCTAAATGAACCTTACAATCACACAGCAACATAACCACGGTCTAAATGAACCTTACAATCACACAGCAACATAACCACGGCGTAAATGAACCTTACAATCACACAGCAACATAACCACGGTGTAAATGAACCTTACAATCACACAGCAACATAACCACGGTCTAAATGAACCTTACAACCACACAGCAACATAACCACGGTCTAAATGAACCTTACAATCACACAGCAACATAACCACAGTGTAAATGAACCTTACAACCACACAGCAACATAACCACGGTCTAAATGAACCTTACAATCACACAGCAACATAACCACAGTGTAAATGAACCTTACAACCACACAGCAACATAACCACAGTGTAAATGAACCTTACAACCACACAGCAACATAACCACGGTCTAAATGAACCTTACAGCCACACAGCAACATAACCACAGTGTAAATGAACCTTACAATCACACAGCAACATAACCACAGTGTAAATGAACCTTACAACCACACAGCAACATAACCACAGTGTAAATGAACCTTACAGCCACACAGCAACATAACCACAGTGTAAATGAACCTTATAATCACACAGCAACATAACCACGGTCTAAATGAACCTTACAATCACACAGCAACATAACCACAGTGTAAATGAACCTTACAACCACACAGCAACATAACCACGGTCTAAATGAACCTTATAATCACACAGCAACATAACCACGGTCTAAATGAACCTTACAATCACACAGCAACATAACCACAGTGTAAATGAACCTTACAGCCACACAGCAACATAACCACGGCGTAAATGAACCTTACAGCCACACAGCAACATAACCACAGCGTAAATGAACCTTACAATCACACAGCAACATAACCACAGTGTAAATGAACCTTACAATCACACAGCAACATAACCACGGTCTAAATGAACCTTACAACCACACAGCAACATAACCACAGTGTAAATGAACCTTACAACCACACAGCAACATAACCACGGTCTAAATGAACCTTACAGCCACACAGCAACATAACCACAGTGTAAATGAACCTTACAATCACACAGCAACATAACCACAGTGTAAATGAACCTTACAACCACACAGCAACATAACCACAGTGTAAATGAACCTTACAGCCACACAGCAACATAACCACAGTGTAAATGAACCTTATAATCACACAGCAACATAACCACGGCGTAAATGAACCTTACAGCCACACAGCAACATAACCACAGTGTAAATGAACCTTACAATCACACAGCAACATAACCACAGCGTAAATGAACCTTACAATCACACAGCAACATAACCACAGTGTAAATGAACCTTACAATCACACAGCAACATAACCACAGTGTAAATGAACCTTACAATCACACAGCAACATAACCACAGTGTAAATGAACCTTACAATCACACAGCAACATAACCACAGCGTAAATGAACCTTACAATCACACAGCAACATAACCACAGCGTAAATGAACCTTACAATCACACAGCAACATAACCACAGTGTAAATGAACCTTACAATCACACAACAATATACACAGCTGCTTGGCACATTCACTCTGAAAGTAAATAATTGATGAAGTTTAAAATGATTTCAGTACACCTCCACCATGCTTCAGCAGGAAAGTCTGGGGTTTATATACACAAGGCAAACAGGAAGTACTCAAACCCAGGTATGGGGCATTATCGGAAATGTAGTTCGTACTATAGTTAATACTCAGGAGACGGCTCCCTCTGATGGTGCGGGAGCCTCCATCGTAACAGAAGTGTTTGTGGGAAAACAGAAAGGCAGTAATATCAATGTATAGAAAGATTCTTTATTATGAAAAAAAAACAGCAAAAAACAGCTTACATCACACATTGAGATACAGTCAAAAACACTTCAATAACAACATATTAGATAAAAAAAACAATGAGCAATATAATAATAAATATATAGTCTTAAAAATAGTCTGATACTCTTAGATACTTGTAAAAATACAGTCGCTTAAAAATACAGCTTTCTAAAAGGAACCATTCAGTCCAAAGACTGAATTGTCTTAAAAGAACCATTTCTTTCTTACTTTTTAATAGTCTAAAGAACCTTTCTCCATTACAAAGAACCTTTTATGAAACAGAAATGTCCTGCAAATGTTAAAGGTTTGTTATGGAACCATACAGTCATAAAGGGTTTTTCTATGACATCTTGAAGCACACCTTTTTAAGTATATTAAGACAGATTAGAACTTAATACAAGTAGAACACAACTGACTATACACACAGGTAACAAACAAACACTTATAATGCACATCCAGAAAGACTGAGTCAGAAACTGACACGTTGAGGTAGTTGATGAGTTAAGATTTCAACTAGCATTCCACTGCAGCTTGATCAGTTAGTGATTCTGTGTACGTTGATTTCTTTCTGAAAATGGCTCCTTGAAAAAAGTGATGTACATTTTTGTCATTGAGATGTTAAAATGTACAAATGTAACATTTATTAACCATCCTAAACTGCTAACATGTTTAAAGTGAAGTGGTGAGATTTTGCTACTTACCGTTTAGCCTGCTGTAAAGGCAGACGACAGTATCAACAAACATGATCATTAGCATAATAACAAGGACCAAAATTGTAATGATATAGTTTATTGATGTAATATTATTCCCTGTAAAAAAAATAATAATGGAAACATGAGAAATGTTGTCATGGATAGAATCATAATGCTGCAAATGCTGTGTTTTACAATGTAAAAATGTTACTGTACTTGATCAAAATGAGGTTAAACCAAATAGTTATTTTTAAGGACTGGGTGGAAATACCTCAAATAAACAAGTTCAGGCTGATATCATCAGGTTAAATCAGTTAGCTTGATCATCTTCTCCAGGTATGTATGTGGATCTGGAATTGCTGCTGTATGTTTCCACTCTGAGCTACACACTCCACAGACTTCCCAGGAAAGTGAGGCAGTGGAAGTGTGAGGTTGCTTGTAGAGGTGGCTGAAGCGTCACTGTTTGGTTTGGATGAATTATTTGGGGGTTGGAGCTTTAGTTTAGTCTCTGTGGATTTCCACTGCAGTATGGGTGCAGGTTTACCAGTGGCTGAACATGACGGTGTATGAGATGCAGGATTAGATGCAGCATTCACTGTTGCTGTTATTTCTGATACACCTGAAAGACATTTGTAATGACACAATAAGTGCACACTACAGCACTGAAATGCTGGATGTGTTACAGTGTGCAGGACTGTACCGACATCACACGCTTCACAGCACTACAGGGAACGTCCTGGTTGTATGAAACGATCACTTCACTCTTACCGGTGACGGTGACACAGCGTTTGTCGTCGCGTTAAACGACGCCGCAGTGAAACTTATTCCCGACGTGCTGACCGTCCACGTCATCTCTGAAGCGCTCGCGACCTCGAACCCGCGGCCACGAGAGCGCGGCGTCCTCGCCGTACACGAAAACGATCAGAACAGACAGATGTCGTGCTCAGCCCGGCCTGTGTAGCGCAGCCTGTGTAGTGCGTCACGCGCAGCCTGTGTAGCGCAGCCTGTGTAGTGCGTCACGCGCAGCCTGTGTAGTGCACCCTGTGTAGTGCAGCCTGTGTAGTGCAGCCTGTGTAGTGCAGCCTGTGTAGCGCCTGTGTCTCAGAGACTCAGCAACAGTAAGTATAACAGCTTATATACTCATAAATTGCATTACACAATAATATATCTTATCTCTATTTTAGTTTACTGTATTAGTTACTATTAGTAAAAACAGTAATACATAATAATATGTAGCTTACTGAAAAATGTAAACTTGACTTTTCATAGACAACAGCTGCGAAGGCTGATCTGGACATTCTGAATGAAGCGCAGCTCATGACTGCAGGAAATGTGCTCAGAATTCGAACCAAAATGTTGACTGCTTACCATGTAATCTGCTGTAAAGATACATGCTGATCATCACAATACTGATGATAGTCAGAACCAACACAGTGTAATTTCTGAATGTGACATTATTCTCTGTAAAACAAACTTATCTTTCAGTTATACATTTGGCAGACACTTAAATCCAGGCAACCGACAGTGGATTCAATATGTTTCTTTGGCAATGAAACCCATAACTGTCATCATGCTCTACCAGCTGAGCTACAGGAAACTACATGTGCATAAAATATTAATACAGAAAATGTTATTATTTAGCTTAAAGCTGCAAGCTATAACTTCTTTTTGTTAAAAATAAACATAAGTTATCGAGCAAGAACATAACAGATTAAAAGAGTCTCTACCCTGATTCATAGAATCATGTATGTAAAGTAACCTGAAGTTTTATGTTTCAAACAAAATGGCAATAAAGAGGCACTGAAAACTGGCACGTTTTCTAAATTCTCTCAAATGGTCTATTAATAACAGACGTTATGTAATCTATTCTTCCGACCCAGCTGCTGAGTGCTGGCACAATCCCTTCATTTGTTTCCACAGTATCATATGCGGCTCAAACTAAATATATGGTCACGATGATCATCAATGATTAATGTCTAGTCATGAAAGATCTGTGTGGTCCTCAAGTTTCTAAGTGGTATGACTTTAGTTGGTGTTTCTGCTTCATTTACCACATACACATGGGAATCCCCACTGGAGCAGGCGGGGCAAGTTGTCACATGACATTATTTAGCATTGACAATCTGTTTATATCAAACTGATTTGAAACGGTTGTAAATTTTAGGGTAACTTATGCAGAAATTATTCTTCAAACTGAAACGTTAATGTAATCATAATATATTATTGTAATAGCACTGAAATACATTAAAATTCATATAATAACAGAAGAATTGAAAAGAAATGTTGTGTTCTCAGGACATAAACTTCAGAGCAGGTCGAAATGTGTTCAGATCATTGTTATAAGTTCATTAATTAGCCAAAACAGTGTATGCGTTTGTATGCAGATTAATATTTATTTGAGTCTTCTGTGACAACATGCTCTTTTGTACACCTGTGACAGTCTCCATCTGACACTATATCTGAAAGACATAGAGACAAAAGTAAAGTAGAAAAGCAAAATTGTCAAACATCCCACTGCCTCATAAACAATGGTTTATGGATTAGATTCGTTTTCTGATTACTGACCGCTTACTGAATCACTGTGTACACAGACCTCACATGCTCACTGAAGGTTACTGCAACACAAGAAAGCTGAAGGGCTTTCATTTTCATTCGTGCAGTCATACGAGTAAACGCGAAACTGATTTAAATGTAAGTGCAATGATTGAATATAACAATAAGAATATTTCACGACAATTTAACATTTTCAACCGGAATATAACATAAACAATATGGGCTAAACATTGTAATACACGTTTATAATGTACTTGAACTTAACACTGAAAATGAAACTACGTTTGTTTGGAGAACCAGCAGCACTGTGATGTTCAACCAGCATTACCAGACAGAAGTTAAACCAACAAGTGACTAAAATCGTGAGAAGTTAAACCAGCAAGTGAGTAAAATCGTGAGAAGTTAAACCAGCAAGTGAGTAAAATCGTGAGAAGTTAAACCAGCAAGTGAGTAAAATCGTGAGAAGTTAAACCAGCTCATCTCATTAAGCTCTGTCACCGTGATTACTGCACGATCACCTGCCTTTCTTTTCTGCTCAAGAAGATCCCACAATGATCTCGTCCATGTAAACACATGACTGTGATTACTGTCCAAATAAAATGTAGTGATACTATTCAAGTGATTTCTGATCGCATGACAGCTGGGATCGATACACGAATGTTTGTCATAAGCGGGGACATCACGAACCAGAAAACACGCACACTTGAGTACATCCATTGCGCAGGTTTCCCCGGAACTCAATGTGAGAATGTGTTTTCTTTTCAAACGTCATCATGAAAAGCTACTAAATTCTCACTACTAAACTGAGGCTCTTCAGACTGGAAGAGAAATCATCTGTCAGAAATCAGTCATGGCACAATAGTTCCTCTTTTGTTCTTGCTATATATTATGGGCAAATTCCTCAGAGATCTGATCAGTTTCAGCTCTTATTCTACACTTTCTGTGGATTTAGACTTTAAACTTGAACTGTTTTTACTACACAGTCACCCGTGAACATAAAATCTGTACTTTCAAATGTCACATATTACACATATTCAGTCATATCTATTCAGATCTATTTATTCATGAGATATTCTTTTCCAAGTTAAAAAATTAAGGTAAGAATTACGTTTTCAATTAGCAATCAGGATTACCATTCAGTTGTGGGTTTTGTTTAGTGGAAAGTGTACATATGTCAACAAATTACATCACAATTTACTGTTTATTTGTTAAAGGAAACTCCACGCAAGGGAATAAAAGCTGAAATTCCAGCGTAGTTTTATGTGCAAATACTTTTATCAGGACCTGTCCAGGGTTTTTGTAATGCAGTTTTTGTGCGCAGCAGCGACATCTTCTGGAGTGAATTTGTCGGCACAACTTTCTTTATGTGTCAGATGATGATATGATATGAATCTGATCTTATCGTTTGAATTAGATTAACATTATTTTTGAGCTTGCAGTTTGTACAACACGTTTAAAATTGAACACCTTCACATTAGAGAACATATTATCAAACTGTCATTTATTTTGAAGAGTGCACAAGCATTTGTAGGCAAGATATTAGACCTGAACAGAGTCTAATATCTAATATAAACACCAGTGCTTAATCTGCTGGAACAGGTGGCCTTTAGGTTAATAACACACATTCATTTGAAATACAATGCAAACTGACCTTCTTGTATTGTAATGTTATGCACATGAAAAGATGAGAGATCTGTGAGAGCCTCTACAGATGACTAAATGATCTGTGGTGACCCCAGATGAAGTAAATGAAGTGAATGGAACCTGCAGAAGGGTTCTGTAATTCTATTAGTGTTTATGAGAACATGTATGCAAAAGAGTTTGTGTTTCTTAGTAATTCAGATGTGAATAAATAAGTGGATGATAAATGGAAAGCAAAGAAAAGCAGAGAGAGAGAGAGAGAGAGAGAGAGAGATTGAGAGGCGGGGTAGGTTTCATTCTGGAGGTTACAGCAGAGCAGATTTCCAGCTGGATGTTGTGTTGTTGCTTCAGCAGTGCTGTGTCTGAACAATTACGCATTTAAATGTCGAGTGACGCACATTGTATTCATGTGTGTAGGTACAACCAGCAGCTGAAAGGAGAGGAAGTTCAGCATTCTTAAACAGCAGCTGCCCGGGACTGAGTGCTCAAAAACGGTGCATTGCTGTGTTTTTCAGTTACTGTAAAAAACACAAATCAGCCCTTTGCACATTATTTTCTTGCCCAGCAAGAAATGAACCAAATTTTGATGGGTTTTTTAAAACCTGCATAAAATATTTCACTTTTCCTCACATAAAATGACATTTAATAGTTTTCTGATGGTCATTTTGAAATTTTGATCATATATTATTGCTGTTGATTTTGTCAGTTTTAAAGTGTTTTGGTCATAGAGTGTTACTGTGTATACGTTATGTAGAAATACCTCTGTCAATCAATGCAATGTCAGTCAAGTGAAGGAATGTTTACTTGAATTATTTAAGATTTTTAAAAAACATTCTGCTTTGAGTTTGTCCAGTTCGACGTCCTTCACACTGAGTTTAAATAAAACCTTGAGTGTCATATAGCTCCGCCCACTTCTGAACCCTCTCCACTGCTGTATAAGGAATGAAGAGTTTGACAAACACAGGCTTTCCTTTGTTCCTTCATTCTAAATTAGAGCCAGTAATCCTCTTTTAACCTGTTTATAGTGTATCCCACACTGTGAGTCTAAACTGGGCCGAGAAAAGACACTGAATCATTCATCTGCCTCAAAATCGTGTACGTCACACTTCACCTTTTGAGCCCACAGGCTTGTTAGATGTAAATGGTGAGAAGAACTTTGCTTGCTTTTAAGAGGATGATCTCATCGAGTCTTCACCTCCGTTCGGTTAGGACTTATTCAGGTTGGCTCCGCACATAAATCTCACTAAACTGAGTGTTAGACTTCATTACAACTGAATTCACTAAACACACCTTTAAATCATTTTGATTTGTAGAGATCCGAAACCTGCTCAAATCACATCCTGTAAACAGTTCTGAAAGCAGATTGTACAGTTTACTGCATATCACATTCTTACAAATGCTTTAGAAAAGCATTTTACATGGTGAGCATTTAAGTAAAGTAAAGCATCTGAAAATATGTACATCTTGCCTCTTAACTAAACTAAGCTTGATTTTTCATCTTTTAATTCTGATGTTTTTTAGCTACATTACATAGAGAAATCCAACAGCCATTGCTTAAAAACTTAGTAATTGTATGTGCATATCCAGTATGTTTTGTGCAGAGGTCAAGCAGGTACACATTAACTGCACTCCACGTGAGATTGTTGTTGCCCTGGTAACCTGAAAAACTCAAAACCTCCTGTTTTCAATGTCCAGCTTTCAGACTGCTGCAGTTCATGTCTGTGCATATGACTTCTCTGTTCTCTGACTCTGTTCTCTGTTCTCTGTTCTCTGTTCTCTGTTCTCTGTTCTCTGTTCTCTGTTCTCTGACTCTGTTCTCTGTTCACTGTTCACTGTTCTCTGACTCTGTTCTCTGTTCATTGTTCTCTGACTCTGTTCTCTGACGCTAATGTAAGTGATTACATTACAGTTACAGTTACGTTACAGTTCAATTAAAGACATTCATGTTCTCTTAATTCTCTTTAACAGACCAGACCAGCGTCCCCGACAATAGCAAGAAACTACCAGCTGTCTACCACCTGAGGAAACCTGAAGGACAAAGTGACCTTACACACACACACACACACTCTCACACACACACTGAAACACACTCACACACACACACTCACACACACACACACACACTCACTCACTCACACACACACACTAACACACACTCACACACACACACACACACACTCACTCACTCACACACACTGAAACACACTCACACACACACACTCTCACACACACACACACACACACACACACTCTCACACACACACACACACACTCACACACACACACTCTCACACACATACACACATACACACACTCATCACACACACACACTCACACACACACTCTCACACACACACTAAAACACACTCACACACACACACACTCTCTCACACACACACACACTCATCACACACTCACTCACTCACACACACACACACACTAACACTCATCACACACACACACACACTCACTCACTCACTCACACACACACACACACACACACACACTAACACACACACACACACACACACACAAACACACACTCACACACATTCACACACACACACACACACACTCACACACACACTCACTCACACACACACACTAACACACACACACTCACACACACACTCACTTAGACACACACACAATCACTCACACACACTCACTCACACACAGACACACACTTACACACACACACACACACACTCTCACACACACTCACTTACACACTCACTCACACACACACTCACTCACTCACACACAGACACACACACACACACACACTCTCACACACACTCACTTACACACTCACACACACACTCACTCAAATCATCTGGACTGGAACACTAGACAAATGAGTGTTGTGTCCTGTGAAAAGACCTCAATGTGTGTACAATGTCTGCTGTCACATTTATCTTAATATATAAAGATTATTTTCCCAAAAGCTTCCTAAGGAAGCACACACAGATATTCTTAGAAAAGCATTTTTTCAGTCAATAATGGAGCTTACAACTGGTGGTCTGCAACAGTAAATATGACAACATACATCCTGTTAATTGACCTGTGTGTGGCCGTGCCCTTGAAATCAACAGATGTTCCATTATCTTTAAAATCCTGCAGGAAATGTTGCTTAAACACATGCGAATACTGCTTGACTCAGATTTACTGTATATACAAACCTTCTCTGTACACCACAAACCTTTCTGTCAAAGAATCTGTCATGAAAACACTCTGGGTGGGTGGAATACACAGAGGTCATGTGTGCCTCATGTCCACGTTAAACCTGATCAGTTTATCCTGATCAATGCACCATTACCTCATTTAATGTGTCATTTAAATACAAAAAAGAATATATATACTAACATATAAACACTATTTATATTTTATATAAATATTTATAATATATAAATATAAAAGTGAAGGATGGAAAAAATTTAGCAATTACAATTAATTAGACTTAATTAATTAACTTCAGTGTCCATTGGTTCTGTAAACCGATAACAGCGAACAATATTTATTTGTTAGAATGAATATTGATCCTAAAGTATGTCTCTATAATCGACGAATCGGCAACCGAACAATGAGATCACAAAGCTAAATTCTTTTCTATTACATTGAACCGGCAAATAGCTCGTGTCTGAAGTGAGATGATCAGGACTCATGTAGCACTTCTGGTGCTTCTGTAGCCGAAATTTTAGGTCCGTCACACATAGAACCCACTGAGCTAGTTGCTATGGCAACAGAGGCAGTGACTCAGCAAATGTCTTCTAAGGTGATAGACGAGACATTTTTTAACAGAGAGGGACAAACCTGCTTCTTGCTGTAATAAAAGACGTCTGTTCATGTGGAGGGTCTTTGAAGAGGCCTGAGGGTGTTCAGAGGACATCCTGTGATCAGAGTGACCTAATGGAAGAGAGCAGCTCAGATCACAGATTCAGTACAAACACACACAGCCTTCCTCATGTCATGTAAGATGTGATGTAACTCAAACAAGATGTCTTCATCACAAGATGGGCGGATTTTGTGATGATCAGAAGCTGAATTTCCATTTTCCCACTTATGTCTAATTAATAAAAAAATAAAAAAAGACTTAATTATGTGAGCTGAACGAGACTGCAGCGTTGGAAACTGGTTGCCTTTAACAACATTCAATTATACATTTTTGTGGTCATTATTCCTAAATATTTGCTCACAAAATGTCATGATTACCTTATGAGAATCAAGTGCTTCAGAGAGCCACGTAATAATATATTAAAAGCAAAAGACATCTCATGGATCTTATTTATCTCATGTCATTATCTTGATGACTGCATCATCAAGGTCACAGCTGATCCAGGTTTAGATCTTGTGTCATGGATACAATGGTACCACACCTCACGTTCCTGAAATGTTCCATGTGCTTTGCTGAATAATCTGAAGCAGCTATCACCAGAAACATCAGTGCAGGAGTTCAGCGTGTTGGATTAATCTTCTGATCTACAACTCTTTGTTGCATCAGCCAGATGAGACTTTCCATCTCCACTTTAAACTCAACTCTTGTGTTCATAATGAAATGTGTAGAACAGTGCTGAAGGGATCTCCATTGTGTCAAATGAAACGAGTTTAAAATGCAACAGGCCCGCTGCTACACTAACTAGCTTAAACATGCTAATAACAGCAGTTTTCTGTTTGAAATGTTTCACCATTGAAAAGAAATCTCATTTTCCACGTATCATGAACCGATCACTTGTTAACAATTTAACATTTAGTGATTTGTGGCATTCTTATTTTCAAAACATTTTCTGGGCTAAAATGTGTTTGTCTGACCAAATAGTTCATGCAGTCTAATAACGTGGATTGTCAGTAAATGATTTGATGTTCAAAATGAATTCACCTTGAGTCTGACAGATCTGATCTTGAGAATTCCACTTTAACTTCAGTGACATTGACAGATCGGAGACTTTTGTGTGCTGTATTTGTGATTCAGTCTATGCTCTGTATACATGTCAACAGCAGTCCAGGGTGGTTCATAATCAGGGGTGTGTGTGTGTGTGTGTGTATACGGGTGCAAAGAAGCGTGCATTGGCTTTGAAAATTTCCATGTCCCTCTTTCCTAGGATGGAAGAAAAGCAGTGCTATTTAAATCAGTTTCATTTGTACACCCCTGCATGTGTTTATGTGTTGAATACTGTATGTTGTTACCCTTGTAAACTTACAGAATTATGTACATTTATCTTAAGCATCACATGCAGCTCTTAAGTTAACTTCATTATTTACTTCAGAATAAAAGTAAATCTCAGAATCTAAAAATGGTTATAAATGTTAATGCACTCAAGGTTACCCCTCATTTGACATGTATATTTGTGGGGTATAGAAGTCACTGTTCTAGTTGAATATAATTCACATTACAAATAACGTTCAAATCAGCAGAACTAAGATCAGAACTAACATGAGAAGACAGATGTGCGGAACTCCACGTTTAATACAATAATCTTTAACTGCGCTTGTTCTCAGATGTTTGGGTGGTTTTGAGCGGCGTTGTCTGGCTCTCTCACATCAGTCCTCTCCGGTTCTTACGTGCTGAAGTGATCCCCGGCCCGGTGTCGCGAGCTGCGCGACCCCGTTGCGTTCTCGGAGGTTCAGCTTCTGATTCGCTGGACCGGACCGGGAGAAGCGCGGAGGGGGCGATGGGCGGGACTCGTGCGCTTCGCGGGATATATTACGCGGGGCACCTTGGCGAGATCCGGGCGCGGATCCACGTCACGGTGGGTTTAGTGCTCCGGGTCTGAGCGTCGTGTTTCAGGAGAGGAGACGCGAGGATCCGCACCTCCCGGAGACCAGAAACTGAAGTCATGCCCGCCCGAAACAAAGACGCCGGAGGCTGGACGAAGTTTTTATGGGATTCGGAGACGAAGGAATTTCTCGGGCGCACCGGCGGTAGTTGGTGTAAGTATCCGGATACCGGCGGTATATCGCGGATTCAGAACGCTGGACAGCGCAGTGATGGCTGTCGGTACCGCCGGACCGCTCACGACGCAACCTGCAGCAAACGCGTCGCCACGGTCCCGTACAGTACACGGGCCGAAGCGAAGTAACGGAGCCGATTAAACAGTTCAGTGGGTTCGTGAACGGGCGGCTTTAACGCGTTTTGTCGCCCACCTGTTCCGTTATGTTGTTTAACGCTAAAATAACCGATTAAAACATTTAAACGCGTAACACATCGCGCTGCGTACGTGTGAACGCGCCTGTAAGCGCAAACTTCACGTTTGATCAGCGTCAACAACCGTGTCGTGTGATCACACACAGACTGATGCGAGTCTGCACGGAAAGGGTTAAAACTGCATCAGTGGTGAAGGAGAGTCAAGGTGAGATGTTGTGAGATCTCTGAGCGTTTATTATACCACGTAATATTGACTGACACCACTGACCGCTTGATGATCAGGTAGCCGTCACCTTAAATCATACATGACCTTCATGTTAGTCTTCATGATCTTCATGATTTGTGTCATATCTACTGAAGGTGATATCTTCTGTAAGCAGTCTTTATTAAAAACACACCAAAATCAACATCAAATCAACGCACAAGCTCTGTAATAAATGTAAGAAGTTTCTGGGGACTGCCGACCATCATGACAGACCTGCGTCAGCAAAACTAAGTCTTGTCCTTCCTGGTCTATAAGGGAATGCATAAAGCTGGACATTAACCCTGTAGTGATATCTGACAGTTATTACATATAAAACAATCTTCTCAGAGTGACATCGTGGAGCTTTAGTCCCAGTGACCCTCTGACATTAGTTATGCACAACTGATAACTACAACATCCTTCTGCCCTTCTTCTGCATGTCACAGAAACTGACTTCTATACAGAACTGTAAATCTACAATCTACTCATTGTGTCTAATTCTGCTGTGTATCACCTCAAACAGAGTATCAATGAATTATTTTACAATTATTTTTAAATGGGAAGACTAGTTAAACTGGTCTGGGTGGAACTTAACACTTGACACTACTGGTTATACACACTGTTGATGTTGAAAACATTAAGATTGCTTATCATACCAGCACCTGCATACTTTGAGCAGACTGTAATGCCGCCGCACTGTGAACAGACTGTTCTTCAGTTAAAAGCACTCAAATGTTTTTCTCTTTTCAGACTTCTGAACTGTTTCTGTCTATCTCTTCACAGCAAAAATCTTTCTCTTCTATCTCATCTTTTACGGCTGTCTGGCTGGGATCTTCATCGGCACCATCCAGATCCTCCTCCTCACCCTGAGCAATTACAAACCCACCTGGCAGGACAGAGTAGCTCCTCCAGGTAACAACTCTGTCTGCAGACCAACCTTAATATTCCTCATATAAGTGTGGGAGTGTAAACTAAAGTTGTGGTGAATTCAGGTTAAGCAGTTTCCAGTACAGGAACCATAAACACCTAGTGCATATTGGTACTACAGGTGTTTTATTTAGTGAAGTTGTGATAGAAATGCTGTCAAACTGAAGCTGCAATCCATAACTTTCTTTAGGTAAAAAACAAACCATTAATGAGCAGGTACATAGATCAGTGTTCTGATCTAGAAGAGAAAGGCTATGAACTAACATTCTTTTAGCCATACACTGACCTGCATTCACACTAACTGACTCAGAGCCACAAACCCTGTTTGGATTTCAGTAGGTTCTGAAAGATTAGAACATTAGCCTGGCATCAGTCTCAGGGGTTACTTAAGGCCATGGAGGTCAGATGACAAAAATGTCTGAGAATAAAAAGAAAACAATCGGAACAGAATGTTTCAGTGGTGCAGGTTCTGAAATCCACCGGCCTTGTGTGTGCTTATCTTCTTCCTGTGCTTTTTACAGCATGTTTGGAAGGATTGGGTCAGTTTCACAAACATTTGAGGGGTTCAGAGAACAGACCACAGGAGAAGAGAGTGCTGGGAAACAGGGAATTGAAAAAACTGTCAGTTTACATCACTGCAGAGACATTTCACATGCATGTGTGGATGAACAGAGGGCATAGACAAGGGGAGACAGACTTTTCAGACACTGATGTGTCTCTTTTTAAATCTTTAAATTATTGCAAGTCGAGTGGGAATCAAGCTTTGTGTACTGCAGACCATCACTTCAGTTAGCAAACTGATTTCCAAGTGTGAACAGGCAGGATCCAGTTTCTGTATGTTGTGCATGATTCAGTTTTAAACTTTTTTTAGCTTTCTAAAAATGCTGAAATGAATTAAACATATGATTACATCAAGATAAAAACTGCATTGCTTATTCTTTCCAGGAAAGGAAACAAATGCATGTATTTGTAATTAGATTTGTAAATAGATTTGTTTGACACGTCCAAACAAATTGTTTAACTTGATCCTAATCAGAAGGTTTAACAACTGATGGCAAAGTGAATTACAGTGTAATCTTACTGAGAGTTGCAACCTTTGCATTGTTAGTGCTGTGCTCTGGCAGTTGAGTTAAAGCAACAGCCTTTTAATGAGGTTCAAAGCAAATCTATATGTCATGTATTTAGGATTTTCCTGTACACAGGACTCACCCATCACCCACGCTCAGACAAGGGCGAGCTGATCTTCTCCCCAGATGATGTTGAAACCTACCTGAAATACACCAAAGCCATGAGAGCATTTCTGTCAAGCTATGACATGGAAAAACAGAAAAACCTTATGCAGTTTGAAGACTGTGGAGGTACAAAATTCAATATGTTATGCATGAGTATGGATGTTCTTGTCTTTATTAAGGGACAGTTCACCCCAAAATAATAAATGAACATTGTTTACTCCCCCCCATATAATTCTAAACCTGTATGACTTTCTTCTTCTGTGGAACACAAAAGAATATATTTTGAGAACTGTCTCAGTGGTTTTGTGTTTATACAATGGGTTACCAACATACTTCAAAATATCTTTAAAAAAATATATATATATTATATTATATATATATTATGTAATATTTTTTTTTTCATTTGTGGGTGAACCATCCCTTTAAAATGTTTGCACTCGTTCTAGAAAAGATGACATTATAGCTTTTCCAGCCCAGAAACAAAAAGAAAAGAAAAATCACTGTCAGTATTTGAGCGTCTTCATTTCTACAGTTGTGCTGTTTGTTTATGTTTGGTTTGTGATCTGTATTGTGACAGATCAGCCTCAGGACTATAAGAACCGAGGAGATTTAGAGAGTGATATAGGTGTTAGGAAAGCCTGTCAGTTCCCGAGGTCTCTGCTGGGACCCTGCTCTGGTCTGCAGGATCGTGATTTTGGGTTTTCAGAGGGCAAGCCCTGCCTGATTGTGAAGCTCAACAGGATTGTCAACTTCAGACCCAGGGTTCGTTTTCACACTGAAATGTTTTCTTTCAGAAATACTTGGGTTGAATTGTTGATTATTTAAAATACCCTTTTTTCTGTATACTGCTTTTTTGTCTAATCACAAGTTTTTTGTCTTTACAAAATGATGCAAATCCTTTTATGAATAATGTTGATTTGTATTTATGTATTGTGGAATTTTTTTTGACACTGCAGAGAAACATCACTGCCATAGTTAATTTTCTTAACATGTAAGGTGATTTTAGGTAATGTTTTTTATTCATTCATCTCATGGCAATTGGTAGCTATTTTACGTTACAGAGATTTGATTGCTACTCTGTATCAATTTGTATAATCTCATTCACAGCTGCTTTCACCCCAGTTGGGGTTGGGTTTGGGGGGTTAGGGGTGCACCTTCATGCTTGATTCTTTTCTAAAAAAACATTTTTGTTTGACGCACATTATGCAAATTCATAAAAAATTGCCCATACATAAAATTGTGTTTTCCCATGAGATTAGGTTGTTTATATTTGAAATTAAACACTATTTCTAGCATACAGCCACGTAAAAATGATCTTAAATTATTGTTGTTAAACAACATGCTAATTGTTTTTCTTTTAGCCACCAACATCAAATGAAAGCATTCCAGAAGAAGCACAGCACAAGATCCCGTCCAATGTGATTCCTCTACACTGCACAAACAAGGTGAGTGTCAGAACGCAGACACATCTGCAGTTATCAGCTCTGCACGTATTTACCGTGTAAAACAGCAATAATTCACTCCGACTTCTCTGAAATGTCTGTAGAAAGAAGAGGATGCAGGTAAGCTCGGCGAGGTGAAGTACCATGGTATCGGAGGTGGTTTCCCCCTTCAGTTTTACCCTTACTACGGTAAACTCCTGCAACCTGAGTACCTGCAGCCACTGGTGGGCATCCAGTTTGTCAACATAACCCTGAACACGGAGATCCGCGTCGAGTGCAAAGTGTTCGGAGAAAACATTTATTACAATGACAAAGATCGCTATCAGGGACGATTCGATATTAAAATTGGCGTCTACAAGTCGTGACCTCTGAACTAGAGTTACCTCCCCTCCCTCCCTCCCTGTTTAAAGGCAAACTAAGGCCCCGGTTCTGAATTGAGATACGAACGCAGCTGAGATGTGTTTCTCACAGTCTTCCACAGTGTTTAACAGTGAATGTTTTTTGAATGTACAAGTGTCTCACGTCAGAAAGTGGCCTCATTATAGTTTAGGAGAGATCATAATAATTTAAAAATAAAAAGAATATTTAAAAAAGCTATTCTAAAATATACATACCTTCTCATACATGTGGGACCTAATATTGTACTCTTTACTTAAAGCTTTTCTGCTACCAGTCTAGGGTTAGAACGAATACCCCCGGAAAATACAATATTTATTCTAATATTAAAAGAGAATTCTCCATGATCAAAGAGGCATGTTGTTTTACTGTAAATTACACTTCCTCTATTACTGTAGCACTGTTTTGTCCCTTTTGTATTGTATTGCTGCCTTGTGAGATTTCCCTGTATTTAGAAAGCACACAGTAGTTGAATATGTAGATTGTCTCACGCCCAGTATGTAATTTCAAGCATCACCATCAAATGTGCCTACATACATGTATAGTTAGATAACAGAAATACACTGGACTCTTGTCATTGCCTTTCAGAAATATCATGTTCTCGCTTTGCATCTTTTAGGTGTCATAGGTGGTTAATTTTATTTTTCTTAAGAATCACTACAGTGTAGGGAAGATTGTAATTCTATTTGATTCCTGTTTTCACTGAATGTAGATTGACTTCAGATTCACTGTGTTGTTCGAGTGTGAAGGGAGCTGATACTGTAGCTTTTATTTTCTTTGTATTCGTCCTTGTATCGAAGACTTCACACTGTAAATTTGAATGTTTATGTAAGAGGTTACTCTATATGTTCTGTTTCTTGCACATGCTCCTCTGCAAAAAACTGTCATGAATGTTAATCATGCCAAAGCCATTAAGATTGGATTCTGATTAAGATTATTCTAGATTCTGTCTGAAGTACCTCCCTGTCCATCGGGATTCTCTGTAGGTGTGAACCATCAGAAGTCAAATTTCATGAGTCCCACAAGCTCTCATGTTGAAACTAACTGGAAAAGACCAACCAAAATAAAAGAGAGACTAAAGTTAAAGCATTTGGATTTTTGTTTATTTTTTTAAGGAACAGTAAGGAAAAGTTTAGCATAACCACAAACCCATTAGCAGTGCTTTCAAACACACCTCAACTGTTTCAGGATAACTAGAAAATTACAGGCAGTTGTGTTTGATTAGAGTTGGAGCTAAACTTTAGAACCGGATTGGACTGGGTTAAGTTTTTTAACCATTAACTATTACAATTTTTTTTGCATTACAAAATGGGAAAAACAGGATCCAAGCCATGTCAAGGGACTGTAATATATCATCACCTGAAAACACCTTAGCAACCATATATATCAATGGACTAAGAAACACCAACAAAATATGTTATGTCAACCAAATATTAGTGCCATAGCAACCATCCACACCACTTCGTCGTAGTGGTGGGTTTACATGAACAAGCACTGTAAATGAAATGCTCACACATTAAAACTGAGATGAAATGGACTAAAGCCAGCTAATGTAATGATGTCTTGTTACTCCAGATCAAGTGTTAAAGTCAAGACAGTTAAATCTTTCAAGATTAAAACAAATCGGAGTCTGTTTTTCCACATTGTGGGAAATATTTGTCAAAACACGTTACTTGGAAGATATATGACATACTGCAGTTTAAACTGACATAAGAACATATGAGAGAAAAGAACAAGGAAAACTGATCACATCTTCAACACACAGCGGGAAACTGGAAATGATTCGGCCTGCTCTGTTATCATGTCACCGGCTGACCTTTGATGGTAATTAACTCATGTAGACCTTGATGAATTAAAAATGGGCTTTTCCATCCAAGAGGAACAGCACCTGATGTCAACACACAGTCGCACAGAGTACAAATATCTCATTACTTTATGGTCCTGTGCTTTCCACAGAAGATTTGTATTTCTATAAATATATTTAGACACACTTAGTGATTGCTGTCAGGATGTGAAGAGACTTTCAACCAGCAAAACAACAAATGTTTCTGAAAAACTTTAAGAACCCATTAGATCATTACAGTGTTGCTTTATCTTCATGGAGAGACAATAATCATCTAGAATGATCTGTGTCTTCAGGTGGAATATGATATTCAGCTTTGTGCGCAATCTGGTACATTTCCTCTCTTCAGAAATATCAATACCACTCATGGAAAATCTGATCTCTGATCTTCAACAGACTTATAGATGTAATGGGAGTGACGCATGGTTCACCTCTCTTACTGTACAACAGAGAGAATATAAGAGAGAATATAAAAAGTACAGCTGGTGTAAAGTGTGCTGACCATGCATCAGTGCTATTTATAAAAGCTCATCTTTCTGGAAAAGTGTAGTGCTTACTTCATCAATATATTCTGTCTTGGGTTACAACATAACTGGAAATGTTACCTTAAAATGCCCTCCACATACACACAAGTGTGGACTGCATTTTCATTGACATTATTCTGTTATGCTGATTATAACTATGATATTTCTGATCATTTTCGCTAATTGCTAATGTTTCTAAAGATTCACACAGTACTGACTCCTAAAGACAATTTTATGTAAAACTATATCAAAATAAAAACCTACACACACTGTTTTATATTGTAATGGCTGTTGTCCACACACAGCTGAGAATGCTCATTCAAGTATTTAAAAGCACATTTTAAAGTGCTGTGATGTCATCGTCACTCCTTCCCTTTCTCCACCCCTTCTCGTGCAGTAAGCTGAATCAACAGGGGTTCTGATGACATTTGTTGGTAAGCCAAACAAACGCTGATCAGGGCAGAATTTTATCAGCGGTTCCCGCTGACAGAAATATTATTTGCTCTCAGTCTAGAGGAGAGGGGAACAAAACCAGCACAATTTAAAAGTTTTGTTTACTGGCACTGGTGATTGGCCAGGTTTTACGAGCCAATTACTAGTTAACTTACTGGTTAAAACAAGAACTTAGTACTATAAACCAGATGGGTCGATCAGACGGGTCTGTAATATATAGCACAAAGCTAAATCATGTATAAATCATTATATATATATATATATATATATATATATTTATATATATATATATATATATATATATAATGTTTATACACATATATACACAGTCATGTGAAAAAATTAGGACACCCTATGAAAGCCCGTGTATTTTTGTAACATTTTTGCAACATTTTGGATATGTGGATATTTAATCTCAATTTTAACAATACAGAGAGATTAAAGTAATATATCTAAGCAATTAAAACTGAAGAGGGGATTTTCTGTAAAATGTAATTCCACAAAATGCAAATTCTAACTGAGGCAAAAGTTAGGACACCCTCACATGTATTCCCTCTTGAAATGGCTCAAATCACACACAGTGTATCACACCAGGTTAGTAGATACACATAATTAGTAGATTGTTACTCAGCATTCTGAATGAGGCTTGCCCTATCTAAACCTCACACATTTAGTTTGGTGCACTCCTGACTGTTGAAGTGAGAGTGAGCACCATGGTGAGAGCAAAAGAGCTGTCAGAGGCCTTCAGAAAAAAAACTGTAGCATCCTATGAGTCTGGTAAGGGATTTAAAATGATGTCAAAAGATTTTGTAATCAGCCATTCCACTGTCCGGAAGATCATCTACAAGTGGAGGGCTTTCAAAACAACTGCCAACATGCCCAGGACCGGTCGCCCAGCAAGTTCACCCCAAGAGCAGACCGCAAGATGCTAAAAGAGGTCTCCAAAAACCCTAAAATGTCATCTCGGGACCTACAGCAGGCTCTGGTTACTACTGATGTAAAAGTGCATGCCTCTACAATCAGAAAGAGACTGCACAAGTTTATCTTGCATGGGAGGTGTGCAAGGAGGAAACCTTTGCTCTCTGAGAGAAACATCAAGGCCAGACTGACATTTGCCAGAGAGAATGTTGACAAAGACCAGGACTTCTGGAATAATGTTCTTTGGACAGATGAGTCCAAAGTTGAATTATTTGGACACCAGAGCAGAGGACATGTTTGGCATAAACCAAAGACAGCATTTCATGAAAAGAACCTCATACCAGCTGTGAAGCATGGAGGTGGAAGTGTCATGGTTTGGAGCTGCTTTGCTGCAGCAGGACCTGGTCAGCTCACCATCATAGAATCCACCATGAATTCTACTGTGTATCAGAAGGTGCTTGAAGAACATGTGAGACCATCTGTTAGAAAATTAAAGATGAAGCAGAACTGGACCATGCAACATGACAATGACCCAAAACATACTAGTAAATCAACCAAAGTCCTGGAATGGTCGAGTCAAAGTCCAGATCTGAATCCCATTGAGATGCTGTGGGGTGACTAGAAAAGCGCTGTACATGCAAGAAACCCCTCAAACATCTCACAGCTGAAAAAATTCTGCATTGAGGAGTGGGGTAAAATTTCCTCAGACTGATGTCAGAGACTGGTAGATGACTACAAGAAGCGTCTCACTGCAGTTATTTCAGCCAAAGGAGGTAACACTAGCTATTAGGGGCTAGGGTGTCCTATCTTTTTCCTCAGTTAAAGTAGGCATTTTTGTAGAATTACATTTACAGAAGATCTTAAAGACTTTTCTTCAGTTTTAATTGTTTAGTTATATTACTTTAATTTCTTTGTATTGTTAAAATTGAGACTAAATAACCATTAACCATTAAAAAAGTTACAAAATACACATGCTGTCATAGGGTGTCCTAATTTTTTCACATGACTGTATGCTGTCTGAAAATGACTGTCTGTAATCAGACGCAAACAATATCCTGGGAGTTGTAACTCACTAATGAAAAACAATCTCAAGTAATAAATACCTACACTGAAGTACAGAGAATAACGACATACCTCATGACACAGACAGACAGAGAGTCAGTGAATCAGACAGACAGACGGGGTTCCATCTCAAACAGTTTTGCATGTTTTTAACTCGTGGTCCAAGAACGAGTAAAAGAGCATTAGTGAGTAAACCCAGATTATGTCTCTGACAGGGCTGCTTTCTTTCTGTGATAAAACAGCAGTGCATGAGGGTTTCTGTAAAGACTTACTTTAAGAGTTCATGAAAGTGCAAATGTCTCTGTGATGTCAAATGTAAGCTGAGTTGCACCAAGCCACTGTCTTCCAGATGTGGCTAAAAGTCCTTCAGACGAACTCTCAGGAGTAAGACTGAGCTCTGAGCTGCAGAGAAATCCAAACACTGAGGTCTGATTTATTCCAGCTGGAGTCTAATCAGCCTAAATCTCATCTCTGATGCTAATGCACAGGTTCTGAAGAGTGGGTGAAGCCGCCACAGGAGGTAATGTGTTCCTGAAATGGTCAGAACTAGAAATTCAAAAACAAGTTTTGTTTTAAGACATGAGTGTTTTATTTAGATGTGTGTAAATGAGTAAAGAAACAGACAGGTGTTTGGAAATCTGTGTTCACGAGCACTGGGCAGCATCATCTGTGTGTTGACGTACTGGATACAGTGTTCAAACAATCGACGAAAACCTCTTCTGTGTCACAATCTTTCTGATTATATCCTGCATTTGATAGCTTTAAAAGACATTTTTGCAAGATTCACAAACATGGAGGTTTCTCTTATTAGTACAATTAATCTGAATAGTTCATCAGCTGTGTGATGTCCATCAGCTGCTTGTTCTGCTTCAGGTTGTGCTGCTGAAAGATCTCACAGGCTGCAGTCATGCTCAGAACATCCACTAATAAACAATCATAATAGAAATAAACAATTCTGGACTTGCTGTAAGAAACTATCATTACTAAAGATCAAATGTACAATGTGGAACCATGATCCTTCAGAAAAATAGATTTTTATTGATTTGCCCATTGTAAACATGTTGTGATCAGTTGTTTACACTACCAAAGCATGCAATGAGAGGACATGTTCAGTCTAATTCCTGACCCTCAGTTATTAAGCTAACAAATGACTTTATGACATGTCCGGTGTTATGAACCATGTGGAAAAGAATTCCCACATTCAGACCTGCGAGACAGGAAAACACAGATGTGTTAGTGTCAGTGTCTTAATACACAATGTAACAATACATCACTTCACAATTTAACTATATTGTTTACTGGTATATATCATTGATGTCCAGGCGCAGAAGAGTTTGAGGTGACCAAATCTGTGAATGTGTGTGACAAAATGACTAGTACAACAAAGAGTCAGAGAAAAGTGGATATGGAAGGAAAGTGATTGGTTAGTTACAGTACCAACCTCTCATGGGTTTAGCCATCTGTTTGCTTAGATACAGAGGAAAACAGAAGAAAATCAGCTAGTTAGAACAGAATCTAAACAGGATGAGTGTTGCAAAGTGAACTAAACACAACATGCTTAAATAAATTCTTACACATTACTGATTTACATGGTTGCTAAAAATCTGTTTTGATAAGAAGTATTTCATGAGGGTAAATACAGTTTTGATGGAGATGGCCTTGCAATTCTGTGCTCACAACACATCCTGTTGAGTCATTCCTTACATACCAATACATAGACTCCAAAAAATGGAAAAATACTTTCATTAATACTCATTAAACTAAAGTATGTTTGCTGTAGTTCTGTAGGTATAAACTTATACAGTCTCTCAACGTTTTCTTTTCATGTTTCATATTGTGAAAATGTGTTCCATCATATCAACATGAAAAGAAGAAATAAAATATGCAAAGGGTAATTTAGTTACTTATTCATGTCTGAGTATAAACCTAAAACATTTACAAATATTAGTGTTCAGTCTTATTCTTGTGGTCTGCAAAGTTCATCTTTTTCTCCTTATGCTCAAAAATAATTTTAAATATAACTGACATGTTAAACTGGTTCTGTCAACCTCCGTTACCTAAACGATTGTAATACATGCAAATCAAAATACGAAAATGTGTTTTTTTAAGTCATACAGCCACAGAATTCAATCAAGTCGTTATTACTAACTTCACAAATACAGAGAACTCTTTGGATTCTCCATGGCCACATCACAAAAAATATTTTTAAGAAAGTTATAGTAAGCAGAACAGATGCTATTATTGCATCAGTAAAAGATCAGCTACTGCCTGTAGCAGCGCAGGTTCTGAGAGAGGACAGACAACAGTCATGAAAACTACATTTTGGGACAGAAAAAACTCTGGACTAGCATTAAAAGATCATTAAAAGTGGATTTCAGAAAAAAGATATACAATTAAAACAATGATTCCCTTGATCTCTTTCAGGGTTTGTGTACATGACAACAAGTACTGTGAACTAGAACAGGTTTTCTTTGTGTTTATGGAAAGTTGTCAAATTGATCTGCAAATACTAAAAAGGCTGTAAAAAGAGAGTACATGTGACTCTCACCCTGGCTGTGAGAAAGGGAAGAGCTGAGCTGTTGGATGATGTCCTCTAATCCAGCGCTGGCATCCTCAGAGAAACTGAACAGCTCATCATCACCTGAACACAACAAACACTCAGTTACACTGAGAACAACCCCAGACTCTGTTTCTAATGAGTGCAAAGAACATGGAGCCTAAATATGGAGCCAGATCACTACCATTAATCATACATTTACAAAATATAATTCATAAATGCACAGCATGATTCACATGCACAAAATCAGATTTGTAAATTCAAAATATGATTCGTAATTTACAAATCGACATGTGCACAGATTACTTTGAATTTGTGTGTGTTTTTTGAGAGCTTCAGGTTGAGACTCACACACATCTTTTTTTGGGCGATGTCCTCTTTAGCCATTTGCATTAAGCTTTTGATTCATCAATCATAACACTCCTTTCTGAACTAAGTCAAGAGGCACTGGCTCGCACAAAAAGATGTGTGTGAATCTTTTTGTGTGAACAGATAAACACTGCTGTAAATAGTGATCACACAAATCATGAATAATGATCTAAAGCTAATCAGATCTAAAGCGTCAGGTTGAAACTGGTTAAAGTGCAGTAGTTATGGATGTTTACCCATGGTCTCTGTCGTTTGGCTTGCAGCCACACGCAGTGAGGTCAGGCTGGTGTCAGATCTCGGTGAGGCAGTGGACGGGGTGGACAGGCCTGTATAGTTCATCTTGGATTTAGTCTGTTGCTAGGACACAAGTAGAGAAAAACCATATAGATCAGACTACTGTATCCTACAGTACATCTACTGATGTATTTCAGCCTATTTTAATAAAAATCCCTTCCAAAAAAACAAATGTTATTATGAGTTGTTAAAGACAGTTTATTCTTTTTGTGTTTTGTTTTTTAGAAAACATTTTGACAAAAGAAACACATGAAAATGAATTGAACACGTTTATTAAAATGCTGCAAATAAATAATAACTGAGCATTTATGCATGCAAAGCCTTGATTGTAAATGCCCTGAAACTCTGGATCAGAAGCTGATATTAAAATCCTTAATTCTAAACATTTAGCCTCAACTGCACAAACTTTTAGACTTCAGCGGAAACATTAACACAACAGCATCATTTGTTCTAATTCCAACACTTTTAAAGTGTGTTCTTCATTGTATTCAGTGGACACACCAAACAAAAGTAAGTCTTAAGGATACACGGCACCTGCGCAAGTAGCTGTCTGAGGCGTTTGAGCTGCGACTCTAGCTGTTTGTTGTGATCTTCCAGGATCTGCGCTCTGGCTTCCAGACGACCCTTATGCTGGCGCAGCAGTTTGGCCTCAGCGATCAGCTCTGTGTTTCGTGGACTCTGAGGCAAGATGGGCAGCATCTGTGGAGGTGATGGGAGAGGTGACAGTCCCTTGTGGTCATGTGTCATTTGGAGACGATTGTACTCTGCTTGAAGTTTCCTGCAAAATGACATTGAATTCTTAATAAATAGTATAGTTGTGTTCTAAATGATGCACTGTATACTACACACTGCATGCTACACACTGCATACTTCTAGTCAACTAGCATTTTAATTTTTATCTCAAATTGAACACTAGCAGGTTTTGCTGTTTTCTAGAAGGAAATGATATTTTAAATATGCATTGTGCCTTGCCAGTAGTTTACGCATGTTTAGCCCTTCCCAGTTCTCCTGTGCAGGGTAAGCTGTGATATATTGTGCATAAAGTTATTCCACAAAAAAATCTTTACATTTACATAACCAGGGTAAGTGGAGATAAAGCTTTACTGTGAACATCTGCAGAACATCATCAGATCAGCACCACACCTGATAGTCTGGTCCCTTCATAAAAAACAGAAAGTAGTGATGAGCTCTGACCTGTTTTCCTGCTCCAGATCGCTCAGGACTTTCTCCAGCTCTCCCTTCTGCTCTGAGTGCATCGAGATGAGGATCTGAGCAGGACTCTGAGGCTGGCTGGCAGGAGAGCTCTGGTTCAGACTCTGGCAGCAGTGCTGGATCAGCTCGTCATCTCTGCAACATTAACAATAAACCTTGGCGCGTTCTCGTCCTCAATGACCCTTTACTGCTTTAAGCTCCAGAGGGGAATTAACAAAGAACAAACTGCACAAACTGTCTGTGTCCTTTTAGTCCCCCAATTCAACACAAAAATGCCTCATGGAATGATAAGAGTATTTAAATAAAAGTGTAAAGGCTCACATGCTCTCACTGGATGACGCATTCTCATTCATATACAAGCCATTTCGGTTCTCCACTTCTGCCAACCTGTGACAACACAACATCATTCTTCACTCATTCATGCTGCAGCATTCTTTCATGTCAATAACACAGCAGTCAGTGATGTGCTTAACGTTAAAGCAAACACATTATATTCATTACTACACAACTGTGAAAGCAACAGACACACTGATGCACAAATCTAAAAATATGAATTAGTTGAATAAGTTCTTTATAAAGTGTCATTTCTGAAATTGTTTTGGTTACATATGTTAACATTAGCTTTGTTTGCTAGCCAGAAATTTATACACATGAAAATAAAAATCTATCTGTTTATCTATATTGACAAGTTTAAAGTAATTCCAGGTGATTGCCACTTTGTCATGTTCTTCTGAAACTGATGTAACATATTAAAATGTTTGTGTATACATGTACATGTGGCAACAACAGTATGAGAAGAATAACTGACTCTAGATCAGTGAATTATTGAAAACTGAAACATGGCTTACCTGCTAGCGTAATGCTCAATGCGTGAATGTGTGTCGTCATGGGAGAGCTGAGGTGATGATGCAGGCCTGCCAATGACACAAGAGAAAAATGTTAGAAACCACAGACTGACATCCGGTTAATACCATTATGAAGAAACCTTTCAAAACACCTGAGCATTATTACAGAAAGTTTAAAAGAGTTGCTATGGAGACCCTAATAGAGACACAAACACAGGAGTAGATATTACTTAAACAAACTTAGAATTAAAGCAATTTGTTTCATATACATACAAACATGCATATTGTCACTATTTTAGGTTGACATGTTGCCCCTTGTGGTCAAATTGAATACTGCACAGTTTAGGATCCAGAAAGTTGGATCATAACCCCATAAATGCATCTTGATAAAGCGTGAACATACATGTAAATGAACGTAGCTAGTATCCACACTTTTAACATTTATGTTAACCCTCATAACCCCCTACACAAACTGAAACATGTTAATCTCACAGATGAGAGGGGAATGGAATGAACATGTTAAAAAACATTTCACACCTCTGATGGATGAAGACGGTGCACCGTGAAACCCTGTGCACCGTGAAACCCTGTGTATAATTTGCTTGTCAGATGAATTTCATCCAGTGTCTTAAAATTCAAACTATACTCTAATATTGTAAATAATAAAAGTTAAAAAAGTTAAAGAGTTATGTTAAAGTTACATTACATTAAAACATTACATTAAACAGTTAAAAAGCAGTTTAATACTACACAAATAATCAGATTTTTATAGCTGCTTTATACAATCACATCATAATGTTTCAAACTACAATTGTATTACTATTTTTTTTTTATTTGTTTTTCTTTATTATATACCTAAATTTCTTTAGGTATTTATTATTCTACACTGTTTTCTTAAGCATTAACTATATATAAATATTGAACTGTATAGTTCTACTGATGTTTTGATGTATACATTTTGAAGTGTATTTTTAAACAGCATATCTTTTTCTTAGGCTATCAATCGATTTAAAACTACTAACTAAAACTATCGCAACATCATTCAAATACATTTCCATCTGGCCACTGTCGGAACGTGTGCGTGTGTATTGCAGTGTGTGTGTGTGTGTGTGTGTGTGTGTGTGTGTGTGTGTGTCTACTGCAGTACATATACACACAAACTGAAGTACTCACAGATGCTCAACTGGCCAGACGTTTATCAGCGTGACCGGACTGCAAGACAAAGAAAGCTGTAATGATGACAAATAGCTGCACCAGAAGCATTATGATGAGAGGGGAAACATCAGACACACAAACTAATTCACATGAGAACATTCTTCAGTATCCTAGAGGCCAATAAACCAAATCCATCACAAATCACGAGAATGATCCTCTTCAGAAAACTGTGCTGGTCATAAATAGTTGACAAATGATCTTGTGCTGTTTGGCTGTGTGTTGGGGTTGAAATGAGAAAGGAAAATACAACAGTTAAAATTGTTAGGATTTTCTGTGTGCATTCAGCACTTTAAAGGGGAACAACAACATCCTACAATATAAATTCTCCTGTTTCAGGAGAATTCAGTGCAAACAGTAAAGAAGAACTAATTCAAAACACATTCTTGTCCCTACAATACAAAGTAATCAGAGCACAGGTACAAAGAGTAATCTTCATCTGGTGTAGTGATACGGGTCGTAGAGTAATCTTCATCTGGTGTAGTGATACGGGTGGTAGAGTAATCTTTATCTGGTGTAGTGATACGGGTGGTAGAGTAATCTTCATCTGGTGTAGTGATACGGGTTGTAGAGTAATCTTCATCTGGTGTAGTGATACGGGTGGTAGAGTAATCTTCATCTGGTGTAGTGATACGGGTGGTAGAGTAATCTTCATCTGGTGTAGTGATACGGGTGGTAGAGTAATCTTCATCTGGTGTAGTGATACGGGTTGTAGAGTAATCTTCATCTGAATCTTATTGGTGTAGTGATAAGTCTTCATCTGGTGTAGTGATACGGGTGGTAATCTTCATCTGGTGTAGTGATACAGGTCGTAGAGTAATCTTCATCTGGTGTAGCGATATGGGTGGTAGAGTAATTTTCATCTGGTGTAGTGATACAGGTCATAGAGTAATCTTTATCTGGTGTAGTGATACGGGTTGTAGAGTAATCTTCATCTGGTGTAGTGATACGGGTGGTAGAGTAATCTTCATCTGGTGTAGTGATACGGGTGGTAGAGTAATCTTCATCTGGTGTAGAGATACGGGTGGTAGAGTAACCTTCATCTGGTGTAGTGATACAGGTCATAGAGTAATCTTCATCTGGTGTAGTGATATGGGTGGTAGAGTAATCTTCATCTGGTGTAGTGATACGGGTGGTAGAGTAATCTTCATCTGGTGTAGTGATACGGGTGGTAGAGTAATCTTCATCTGGTGTAGTGATACGGGTGGTAGAGTAATCTTCATCTGGTGTAGTGATACGGGTTGTAGAGTAATCTTCATCTGGTGTAGTGATACAGGTCGTAGAGTAATCTTCATCTGGTGTAGTGATACGGGTCGTAGAGTAATCTTCATCTGGTGTAGTGATACGGGTCGTAGAGTAACCTTCATCTGGTGTAGTGATACAGGTCATAGAGTAATCTTTATCTGGTGTAGTGATACGGGTTGTAGAGTAATCTTCATCTGGTGTAGTGATACGGGTGGTAGAGTAATCTTCATCTGGTGTAGTGATACAGGTTGTAGAGTAATATTCATCTGGTGTAGTGATACGGGTGGTAGAGTATTCTTCATCTGGTGTAGTGATACGGTTTGTAGAGTAATCTTCATCTGGTGTAGTGATACGGGTGGTAGAGTAATCTTCATTTGGTGTAGTGATACAGGTTGTAGAGTAATCTTCATCTAGTGTAGTGATACGGGTTGTAGAGTAATCTTCATCTAGTGTAGTGATACGGGTTGTAGAGTAATCTTCATCTGGTGTAGTGATACGGGTGGTAGAGTAATCTTCATCTGGTGTAGTGATACGGGTTGTACAGTAATCTTCATCTGGTGTAGTGATACGGGTGGTAGAGTAATCTTCATCTGGTGTAGTGATACGGGTTGTAGAGTAATCTTCATCTGGTGTAGTGATACGGGTGGTAGAGTAATCTTCATCTGGTGTAGTGATACGGGTGGTAGAGTAATCTTCATCTGGTGTAGTGATACGGGTGGTAGAGTAATCTTCATCTGGTGTAGTGATACGGGTGGTAGAGTAATCTTCATCTAGTGTAGTGATACGGGTTGTAGAGTAATCTTCATCTAGTGTAGTGATACGGGTTGTAGAGTAATCTTCATCTGGTGTAGTGATACAGGTTGTAGAGTAATCTTCATCTAGTGTAGTGATACGGGTTGTAGAGTAATCTTCATCTGGTGTAGTGATACGGGTTGTAGAGTAATCTTCATCTGGTGTAGTGATACGGGTGGTAGAGTAATCTTCATCTGGTGTAGTGTTAATCAGTAATCTTCATCTGGTGTAATGATATGGGTGGTAGAGTAATGTTTATCTGGTATGATACGGCTGGTAAGTAATTTTGGTGTAGTGAATATTGTAACTATTTCCTCTGGTGAGTTTCAAATAATTACGGTGGTAATTACTAATCCATTTTGCTCCCATCATACAATTTAGTTCTGTTCTTTTATTTTTTTATTTAGTTTTTGGACTTTACATTTATTATTTATGATTTTTATTATTTGAAACAGTGCAGATAAAGCTCCATTACATAATCAATAGCCAACAGCAGCATGCACAATAAAGTGAACATGAAGAAGTGTCTCACGTCTCCATGTTATCTCCCTCGAGGATGGTCTGCACAGGGAGGTAGCCCATGCGGGGGTGCTTCACAAAATACTGCTTTCTCCTGAACTTGTTCTTCAACACCTTTGCAAAATCTCTCACGTCCTCTCCTGACGTTGTCTTCAACAAAAGGACGCACAGAATCTGACTTGAGTTCACTTTCATTCCGAATTGCACTTCAAATGCTGTTTACACCAGAAACTGAATTGCCAATGCAATGTATCTGCCAAACACACAGGCAGGGATGTAAATAAACCTACCGGTGTGCAGTATTCAACCATAGGGTACTGCATCTTGTGGCCTTTGGCCATTCTGCCAGAAAAAAAGCAGCTTTGGCAGATGTCGTAGTTAAAGTGCTTTAAACTTCTGTACCTGTTGAGACCAGACACAGATGAGATGAAGAATCCAATTTATTCACATAATATATTTTACACTTACAATTAAAAGCCACCATGATCACAAATTTTAGTGTGCAAAATTTTG
The DNA here is from genome assembly GCA_036877525.1 of Chromobotia macracanthus. Lineage (NCBI taxonomy): Eukaryota > Metazoa > Chordata > Actinopteri > Cypriniformes > Botiidae > Chromobotia > Chromobotia macracanthus. Next base: position 1,014,474 of record JAZGTH010000088.1, on the reverse strand, counting down.
CAGGGCATATTACTGTAAAGAAAACAACATGTTATTATAACTTTCTATTAAAATGTAATAACATTCTTTGTCTTTGAAATAACTTGACTTCCATCTAAGTTTGTTAAATAATATTAACCTATAACATCCCAGTCTTACATGCATTAACCAATCAAAATAAGTCTCGTCTTATCTTACTTCCTGATAAAAACTGTTTAGTTAAATAAAGTTCCACACAGAAACATACAGACAGTAAACAAAGTTACATGTTGACTTGCATAAAATGCATAAAAATCTACAACATTAGCCTGAAACATGTCGTGTTTCTGTGTTTCCTTTCAAACAAAACATCTAAGAAAAGAAAATGAATGCAGCAGCTGTTTGTCTCAAACAGAACACTCATCAGAGTCTCATTTTGTTTAAATGTCTGCTTTAAAGTTTGATGGATGCTTTGAAAAATGCAACAAAAACTGCAGACACCTTTACAACATCAGAAGTCAAATGAGTCACAGCGCTGAAGATTCATACCTGAAGCCAATGATAGGGCATTCTTTACAAATGTTGCATTTCGCCTGGTGCTTCGCTGTCTCTGCAGCCGCAACACGATGCAGGACAGGAAGCCAAACCATCGACTGAGGTTCTAAACGCATCCAGTGCAGAAAGGCCGAGGCCTCCAGCTCTGGTTTATTATTAGCCTTCATATCAGAGAAAGAGAATTTAAAGGACAGCAATGTCTGTTATAGATGCTGTAAGGGAATATCAAGCATCGTTCCAAAATGCTTCCATACGAGGTGTGATTATGATGATATTTATTTTTTAAACAATACATATAGGCCATAATTTGTATTTCACACAACTGAGGATGAGTTTATTAATGTTTGTGAAATATCACAAATGCATTGCAAGAGTTTTACGAAAAACAATTTGAAACAAAATTTAAAAGCATAACTGTCACAGACTAGAATTTTGGAAAAATAAGAAAAAGCCTTCCATTACTGTTTTAAAACAGAAGTAAATATTTAATATTTTGCAATGTGCTTCTGTGCAAGCCCCACCCACTACATTAAACCCCACCCATTTGTGTAAATTGCTGTAAATAAAGCTGCAAAAATGGAACAATGAGAAACAGAAAAAGAAATTCAGAAAATGTTTGTTTCAAACAGTATTTAAACAGACTTACAAACTGAAAGCAGCTCCTGACGCTGGGCTCAATGTTGCTTCCTCCGAATGATGCCACCTCGCCCAGCTGTCTGGGGATCTGAATGGCGTCATGCAGCAGAAGACTGAGTCGTCTTTGGTCGCAGAAGCCCGTGGCACTGGCCACCTCTCTGAACAAGACTTGAAACAGCACAGGTGATAGAAACATGCTGATTCAGGGGAAATCTCACCACCTGTATCTCGATATATCTTATCTGTGGCATATATCTTCAGCCCTTATCATGACGACTCTCACAGAGACACAGCAAAGTGCATAAGACAAACAGAAGAACTTACATCTGTACTTGTCCTCAAGGTGAGCTCTGCACAGACTGATTATTCCTGTTTTGAAGGACAGGGTACGGATCTGTCCGGTTCGGCCTCTGCAGGGGAACAAAATTAATTATCAAGGTGACACAACTACAGCGAGACCATCACCCTCTTTTTATCTTGTGAGTAGACAAGAGAAGAGATGGAGAACAAGCTGTCCGGATGTTTTTGCTAGTAAAATATCTGGTTATTTAAGAGTGTCTTCATGTGTACAAACACTACAGGATTTATGACTCGTGAGCACACACTCATTCTTTCTCTAAATTCATGTTCTAATATTAAAACTTCTTTACAAAATTCAAGCGCATGACAGATCAGTCTCATTATCGTATCCTGATTCACAGCAGTAAGTTCATAATAATGATTTATCATTTGAACTGTTGATGAAAACATCACAGAAGACACTGTACACAGAGATCAGCATGTGTATGTGTTACACCTTTAATGTCTTAAACAAGTGAACTGAACGAAACATTGCACATACGTATCATAGACGTTGAGCAGCCAGTTGAGACACATGTCCACACACAGAGACACGTTGACCAGACTACTGTGCTGCTGCTCCAGACGCTCGTAGATGCTGGTCAGACAGTTCATCAGCTGTGTGATGTCCATCAACTGCTCGTTCTGCTTCAGGTTGTGCTGCTGAAAGACCTCACAGGCTGCAGACATGCCCAGCACATCCACTGAGCACAGAAAACACATCTAAGGTTACTAATGGGTACTAATTGCAGGGTATTGCTAAAGTGTTTCTATACACCTAACAGCTTAGGGTTTTTGAGTGTTTTTTAGTATGTTACTAGGTGGTTGCTAAGGTGTCGTAGGTTGTTCCTACATAATGTTAAAGCATTCTGTGTATTATTTAGAAGAGTAATATCACACATCCCCTCAACAACCTACAGGATTTAAAGTATTATTCATGTCTGTAGCATAACACTAACACTCTTTATTTTGCTTAACATGTGATTGTGGATGTGATTGTGAATGTGATTGTGGATATGATGTGACTGTGATGTGACTGTGGTTGTGATTGTGGATGTGATTGTGGATGTGATTGTGATGTGATTGTGAATGTGATTGTGGATGTGATGTGATTGTGGATGTGATTGTGGATGTGATGTGATTGTGAATGTGATTGTGAATGTGATTGTGGATGTGATTGTGGATGTGATGTGACTGTGATGTATGCATCCACTCACAGCACAGGGCTTTCTGCAGTCGTCTGAGTTTCATGGCCGTCCTGTATGCGGAGAACCGGACGCTGTTGAGATCCGCTGTTTAACCAGAAACCGTGCAGGAAAACACACATTCATCTGAGCAAATGAATCCTGCAGTGTTGTTTGCTGCTCTAGTGAAATCTCTCATCTCTACATTAGACAATTTCTGATATTTTCCTTTTTTTAAATCTGAAGAAACATGAAGCGCTTCATCCAGTCAGCTTAACTAGTTCCAGAATTACCTAAAGACAGGTGGAGCTCCGCCATTTTTGGATGGTCCCAACATGTTTGATTCTGATGTCTGGAAGAAACATGCACAATTTTAATCAACATTTGATGTCAGAAGTTTGAGATCTCTTAAACAGCTAATTTATTGTCACAGTGTATCATCATCTTGTACAGTGACCTGTTTTGCTGCTCTGAGTCCATCAATAATAATGGGATTTGCACTAGCGAGTTTTTGTGTATTTGTAACGGGATGATTTGGGGGCTAAAGGCAGCGGCACAGACTTCTAATAAAGTAGAGAAACTTCTAAACTCTACATTTACATTTGACAAAAGCTTTTATCCAAAGCCACTTACAGTACAGTGAAGTTATACACTGATCCACATTCAGTTTTCATACATTTTGTCTGGAAATCGAACCCACAACCTCTCGCGCTGCTAACGGAACGCGCTGCCCAATGAGCTACAAGAACAGCCGCTCGCAACCCTGCATTATATCTCCACCCTGCATTATATCTCCACCCTGCAGAGTTTTAACAGACTCTAAACCAGCTGTGACAGACGGCTGGAGGAAGTGAGAGAGTAACGCATGCGGGGTGGACCCACTCTCACACACACACTGAAATATAAACGCATATAATAAATAAATCTAAACGCATATAATAAATAAATCTAAACGCATATAATAAATACATATAAACGCATATAATAAATAAATCTAAACGCATGCATCATGCGTGCTTCTAACTGCAGCGGGCACACACATGCATGCAGACACCTCTAATGTGAAAACGCCGCAGTAAGTGTGCTGCATAAACATGAACAGTGATTTTCTGTGCCTCCCAACATACTGTATGCATGCATATAGGAAACATTTAAAGCCAAACCTCATAACGCACATACGAATGTCTATTAAATATAACACACGAGCATAAACGGTCATTTATTCTCTGTTAGGCGAGAATAGTAGAGGACATGCACTGAGATCTGCTGATGTTTGCCATTAGAGACGGATCAGAGGATCACGGATCATGCAGCTGCCGGGCTGTAATGACACACGGGAGGAAACAGCAGCACGTCCCCGTTCACCCGCGCTACTCACTTCCTCAGATTGTCCCTCATCTCGACTCTCACGCTTGCTTTCTCGATGGTTTAATGTCGGTCTCTCTACAGGAGGAAGACATCAGTTCCCAGAGATCTCTCAAACGAGGCGGAGATTTCCTCTCACGACGAGACATACATATATATACATACATACATCACTATATTCAATTTTGCAATGAATCGTGTACGTTCACACTGTGGTAAGTATAACAAAATTATATAAAACCAAGAAACCTGACATTTAAAATGTACCTATATATTTAAATAACCTATAGTGATGGATCATTATTCTGAAATACAATACAGAGTGTAATGAAAACAGATGTACCTTCATAAAGAGCTGGAGATCCATCATCGTCTTCTTCAGTGTCTGCATGCTGGAGACTAATGCATGTGTTATAATTGTTTCACTGCATTGGTGTTAACACACGTTCTTTTAAATCTCACTGCACTCTTATGATTTTCCTCTGTCAACAGTCAGTGATGATTGCATATAGCACACTTTCATTGTGCACAGGCTGCATTGATTTCTGTTAGGAAATAAATATAAGGACTGAGAATACACTCCTACAGTAGACTATACACTTATCTGTAGCCATGATACATGCTATCACTAGAGAAGTTTTCAATATAGTAATCTCCATGACTTTTCTAGGCACAGAAATCACAACTTTAAACAAACCTGAAATCTCCAACCTGCATAAAAAAGATTAAACTCTCTGTGTGCTTGTTTCTTTAATTACATTTTTGATCATACAAACACTAACATATACAAGCATTTAGATGAACAGAGAGAAAACAGAATCCTGAGGCTCTAGAGCAGGTCATGGTGAATGCTCTTCAGGACATCTGTCAGATAGTTCTTGCCTGGTCTGACAGATGACACCGACTCCTCTATTTGGCTCAACCTAAACAAAATGAAATACGTCAGCAAGCAAAACAACTGACTCGACATATTCAAGGTATTAACATGCATGTTAATACCTTGAATAAAAGCACCAATAATGTTAAAATATCACTGTAATTCAATCCATTGCCATAACCTAGTAAAATTTAAAGAGGATTTATTTTCATCCTCAGCACAAGCCACAAACAGACTGAATTCCAGTTAAAACTATTTTAATATCTTATATTGGACTTAATGAAAAGCTCTTGCAATTGACAGCACACTGCTTTAAATCTTCACAACATTTCTGAACTCTGTTCAGACCTGATCTCTCCAATGTGATTTCTGAAATCTTGTATTTGTAGCGGTCCATAGGGATAGTCTGGGGTAACCATCAGACTCAACTCAAACTTCAGAAGATGACAAAACGTTTGAAACAAGGATTGAAAGCACTTTTTGTTTCTTCTATCACCTGTGAGTTTGAGGTTTAACACTATAAAAACACATCAAATCAATAACAGCAAAAATGAGTAAAAGCTGGTAAATGTGATCTCGCAAAGACAAAGCCTGGATCTCCTCACCCAACAGTCTGAGACAACACTGAGACAACACTGAGACAGCTCACATTGTTCTCAGATTCGGTTTGATTTCTATACTGCTTTGGCTTATGCCTCAAGTGCATTTCCTGTAAAGTGTCTTTGCAACAATGCAGAAATGGCATTCAATCTGAACAGAACTGAATATTTGCTTACCTCTGGTATATGTCGGGTCGTTGGCTATTTTTGCATCCAGTAAGTAAAGCATTCAGTGCACCACGCTTGCGTGACACTCAGACTTTCCCACTACAAAAACAAAAGAAGATCTTCACTCATATATAAAATACAAAAGACGTGTTTAAGAGCTGTAAAATGCAGCGATCCTTCTGAAGAAGACCAAACAAACGAAGGACACTTTCACCATCCAGCTGTAAACAGTGATCCGTCCATCTTCTGCTGAACATCCTTACTCATCCAGTCCTTTCCTGAGACACAGCAGTTTCTTAAGCTGCTTTTACACGCATTGAAACAGACAGTCTGGAGTAATAGTAAAGCAATCATTTACTCCCCAGCAGGTGTGTGTTGTGAAGGTAAAGAAGTGCCTCTTTCATCCGTCTCCTCCAGACTGAACAACACAACAGCACTCAGTTCAGTAAACAATAAAACACTACATTTTGATTTCATGGTGACTTTAAAAAGGTCCATCTTGACGGACACGTTACTCAGTGAATGCGTGTCAGATCTGTCTGCACGTCTGATCTACTGAAACAGAGATCAGACATCTCAGATCGACTGACAATCTCAGTTCACCTGAGCGGCGTGACGTCATGACGCTACTCCTCAGTCAACCTGCTCTCCTGTACATGCTCGAATACATGTTCGTTTAAAAGACGGACAGCTGGACTCACATTACAGCTTCATAAATTAAATAATATTATACTAAATAATATTAATAAATCGCTGTACCTTCACACAGTCTCCCGCTTGTTTATCTTGTATCATTTGATCTCATTTGCGGCAACAGAGCCCTTCAGCGGCCTCTACTGGAGAGACAGACATATTTACAAATTTGAACAAAATGTAAGTGTAAGTACTAATTCTGTGTGGATTAATGATCGGTTTTACAGCACGTCAGAACTAGATATATTTATACACGCATATATTTTGTTTGGGTGAACGTCATGAATTAGATTTGCGGACATAACGTATCAGCGGAGGCGGAAGTGACGCAATATATTTTGAAAGTTTGTGGCGCTGAATGAATGTCGGGATTTAAAACGTGATATTTCTCTGCGTATTGTCATTAGCGTTTGTGGTAAGTTTATTACAAAGAGCATATTTCAGTTGAGAAACCATTTTCATGAGTGTCGTGAAACTTGTGAGTATAAAACTCACCTATCATACACATGACAGTGAAAGACTAGTGCTGTCTAGTCATTGCATCTAAAATATAAACCTTCACTATAAATGCCTTGAATACTGATGTTGGACAAAAGTCACGACCGTGTTATTTGTGTCACTCAAATGCAATGTATTTTGTATGAAGTCCCTTAATATATGAGTGCAGTCATATTTAGTAATGTGAAGAACATAAGTGCCTTTGTTTCAGTCTCAGTACAGAGATGAAGCGAGTTCAGGTGAAAGAGCCTCCAGTGAGCGCCACATGCAGAGTAACAGTGAAGAATGACCCGGACAGCAAGTGCGTGTGTCCTCTGAAAGCCTTTTCTTTACCCTGCACACACACATCCTCATTTTAATCCAATACTTTCATGCATTTTGTTCCAGGAAGAACCAGCACAGATCTCTGAAAGTGTAAGTGTATCAGCAATAATCATCTGTATGTCAGATTTTGTTATGAAGGACATAAAATGCTATTTGAAAATATTAAATACATAATTTGTTTATTTTAGGCCAACCACAAGGTATGGTCAGCAAAATGATTTACGGGAACAGAATCGAATCTTAACCGCTGTAAATGAAGACCTGCAGAGACAGCTTGAGGAAATGAAGGTTATTATAACAAAGATCTGATCCTGTGATTTGCTCGAATACATTAATTAGGTCTGTAGTTTTTAAGGATTAAACTTCTAACAGTAATGCATGAATCATGTTTTTGAAGGGAACAGTGGCTCAACTGGACAGTCGATGCTTAGATCTCCAAGGAGAAAACAGAGAAATTGAAAAACAACTTCGAGATTGTCATGTCTTACTTGTGGCAGAAAACCTTGACCCGGGTGATTTGTTTTTACCTGTTTACTGCATCACTAGTCCTGACACATGGAGATGAGAGTTATTTTGTGGAATCTAACAGGTTCAAATTCAGTTACAGGGGAAAGGTTGGGCCAAACAGCACAACAGAAAGAAGAACAAAGAAAGGAAATTATGGTAACCTAATATTTTTTGTTTGTTAAAAATAATTTCTGAAAATGTTGTTTATCCTAGGGATAAACCTCCACCCACATTTGAATACATTCTGATAGGCTCAGATTGATGCATCGTGCAGCATTTTTTCAGTGTGGAAAGACAACTAATGTTACTAATCCCATAGCTGGTTAGGACATGGTATTCAGCTAATTATGAACATTTTTTACTTGGTGGAGGAATAATTTATCTGGGTAATGATTAGTATTATAAGTCTAATTTATTTCTTTTTTGTTTATTGTTATATTGACAGACTGTTTCCCAGAACCTTTTGACTGAGCTGAAACTGTTTGGTGAGATGGCACAAGAGCAGGCAGCAAATTTACTGGTGAATATCAGTATTCACATTTATTTTTCATCCAAAGTTCTGGGTTATTTATCCAGTTATTTAATTTATAAATTAAATATTCTGTAGCCCTGTCCAGATAGTAATACAAATGTTTTACTATATAAGGATGAAATTGCAGATTCTCACCTGCCAGGCTACAACCCGTGTAATTAATCACAAAGCAAGTCTGCAGCCAATAAAAAATTCATTTGAAAGGTTCTAATCCCTCTAAATGGTATTGGGTATGTCTCTACAACGCTGCAGCTCGCCCATGTGGCCTAAAACAGGGTTCACACAATTACTCTTGGTCTCACTGTTTGCTTTTTGTGAGTGTTTTCAGGAAGTGCAGAACACCATGAGAGAGCTGACAGAAGCCCATGAGAAGCTCCAGCAGGAAAGATCATCATTCAGTTTGGATATAGAGGACATGGAGAGGGCTTTGGTGGAGGCAGAGAGACTCTTGATGGAATAAATGAAAGAAACTGTATTCTTTGGCTGTAAATATATATGGTGATGTTCCAAGACCAGTCAGTCTGAGAACCAGAAACTAAAAATACTAAAAATTTAGAAGAACTGTAACATTGTTAAAGAAACATGCACACTATATTCAAAACCTTAAATACTACTGTATTCACATATAAAATGCTGTATGAAGCATCTGATCTCTCTGTGTAGACAGTTTGTTGTTTGATAAAGATTGCAAATAAGCTAAGTACAGACTGTATATATTTTTAATGTTTTGTACAAATATTGGGTAAAGTTTTCAAATAATAAACTGGATTAAAAAACGATTAACTGCAGGATTTGATTCATCTGCGTCAAGCACACACAGCATTCATTATGTGAAGTCATGGCTGTATTGAGCCAGTAGTTGGTGTGTGATGGAGCTGTGTCTATCTTCTCAGTGAACATACCAGCAAGCCAACATCAACTTAATTTAACACTGATCCAGCTGATTCTGGCTGAATTTGAAGTTTTCAGGGTGGTAAATGGCTATAAATAAGTGAAATAAGAAATGAATATTTAACAGAATGAATGCTTCTCCAACCACTGGTAAAAAACAATATTTTTGGGGTGGGTTTATATTTTTGGAAATACGTTTTTCTCTTGATCAGTGGGTTCACTCAATGTACTTGAATTGGGTGAACTCTGTCCCAGCTGCCCCCCCTAATGGTTGTGTCACAATTGAACTTGAGTGACTTAATAAACGTGGTTTCACTTATTTTTTTAAGGATGGGGCACTTTATTTTGTTTGTCAAGCTTTTCTGAAAACTCACTGTCGAGCATTGCAGAGGATGCAATGCAGAGGAATCTTACCACATCATGCAGAGGAATCTTACCACATCAAGTTCCAGTGAGAAGCGTGCCATGGGTTCAAATCCTCAGTGAACACAGGCTTACTTACAGAGTAATGTACAGTACAACTTAAATGCAGTGCAATGTTTTCATTTAAATGAAATGAAATTCTGACACATTCTGAGCATTTGTAAAGACCTTTCATCATACCTGTGATCAAGAGACAGAAACAAATAAGTTTTGGGAAAACCTGAGTTAATGTTTTTTGATTTTACCACTTTATGAAAAGTTTAATGTAGAGCAGAAGACACCTGTTATCTAGGCAAGGTTATTCTTCATTTATTAGTATTTGTGCAATGTGTGTTATGACATTCGTTAACAGTATATTCTCAGGAGCTTTCCTCTGTCTGCTGAGCTGAAGGAACGTTCTCCTTTAGTGACTGTGGAGCCTTCACTGATCACTGATCATAGGTCAGAGTGGAGAACCTGTGACGGCAGAACCTCAGGCAGGCTGATCGCTTGCATTGTATTGTCTCTTCATACATTTGTCAACACTGTTGCGACTGTTTCAGTTAAAGGTCCACTGACGAACTGCTTATTCACAAAATTATTAAAACTTAAAAATTATTAAAAAATGTTTACATTATTAAAATGGTTTTTATAACATTCTGTTATTACGTGCAACTAAGATAACATTTCTGTTTAATGGTAGACAGTTAAATGGTAGCCAGTTTATGTTCAGCTAAATGCTTATTAAACTATGTTGTTAGATTTGACTTGTTTAGAAGTTAAATAAAATAGAAAACTATAACCTGGTAACAATTGACTATCAGAAAGGGCCTATACAATTTTTGGATGTGTAAATGTATCAATTGACCATTTGGATTTAGTAGATTTGTTCTAAAAATACTAACAATTTGGAAGTGATAGGAAAATATAAAAACATTACAAATACCTAACCTGAACAGCTTCAGATCATAGATCAGGGTTCTCCAGTTCATGTTCCTGGAGGTTCACTGATCTGCAGAGCTCTGATCTGCTCCAACACCTGCCTGAATGTTTTTGTCAGTCCCAAAGATCTTGATCAGCTGCTTCAGGTGAGATTCATTAGGACTGGAGACGAACTCTGTAAAAACAAATCAGGTGTTTACAGTGACAGAAATGGGGATATGACAACACGTTTCATTTTGGAGTGAACTACAGTATTACATTAATACCAAATCAATGTCCACCATTTTGGAGTGTCTTACAGTTGTGTTCTAGCAGCATCAATGTATAATCTGTAGTAAATACATTGTTATAATACAAACTGCTTGAGCACTGGATAAATGCCAGTTAGGAACAACACACAAAAGTTTAAACAACAAAACTGCAGTTTATTAACAGCCCAACTGCAAAACATTTTCATTTGTTCGAAGCTTATTTTTTATTTGAAGCATTAAAATTCCAGGGCTAAACTTTTGTTTCAGTTCATTTTTCTGTCTTCAGGCACTGACCCTCAACACCCTGAAGCAGTAAGTTTATTTTAATATATTAAAACACTGAATTCAGGCTCAGAAATCAGTTTTCTGACATGTACAACATCTTAACCACAAATGAAAAAACATGAAAAATCTATAAGAATTGTTATCAAAACATCAATTGATGACAAATCAGTCTTATTCACATTTAGAAAGGAGTGCGTCTTCACTTGTTATGGTCTAACAGAAAGCTAACAACAGTAAAGCTAGAAAATAAAACTTCACATTTAGAGAATCGCAGCGGTATGAAAATATCAAGAAAGGCAGATTAATTCTTTCTCATGTTTCCTTCAGTCATGCAACTGCATCACATTGTACAGAATCAGATCTGAACATTTAGATTGTCTGTATGACAGCCAGTGGTTTGAAACATAATGTTACTGCAGTTTTACATTGTGTTTCTCTAGTAATGTCAAAGTTGCCAGTCAAAGTGCGCGTGTGTGTGTGTGTATTGACAGTTAGGAATACTGTTGGTGTCAAAACATGGCATCCAATTTAGTTACACAAAAAGATCATTCACGAACACGCAACCTCAACTGACTGTCACAAAGTCATCATTAAAGATTTCACAAAAGATATTACAGGACTTCCCAGTCTGAAATGACACTTCAACCTGCTATTGTAAGTTATGATGATATTCATAATACTGCAATACAAATGAATTCAAAAACACTTGAGTTCAGGAATAAGGTGCTATTAGTGGTATTAGATATCTCTTCTCATACATGTTATCTGTAGGTGTTTTTGCTGCACATGACATGGTGTTTTAACATTGTCTGTGTCAGACTTATGACACTGGATGTAAGTACATGAAACCAACAATACTGCACTAGGTAAAGACAGCTAGGTTATCTTACACTACACACAAGTGTTACTACGTGACTGCAGGATGAGAAGGAAACTTTTAGCTTCATTGTTTGTTTTCCATCCTAATTATTTTATAAATTCTCTCATGGGCAACAGCGTCTATAAATCACAAATCCTGTTCATTCCCGATGTCTAGATCTGGATCATATCTTTCTGTCCATATTGGGGATTCATCAAGAGCAGAGAGAAGTTTCCCCATTAATGTAACAAAAAAACAAAGCTGATGATGGTGAAAATCAAGTCTGATTCCCAATCCACAAGTCTAAACAGCTTCAATAAACAAAAACAAAATACATCCACACGGGGAAGTCTTTCTCTTTTTCTCCCTTCTGTCTCCCTCAGGAAATTTCCTCCTGTAGAAATGTTCACATTTAGAGTGCACACACACGCACCTACAAATTCAAGTGATATGTCTACAAAACATACTATTATTTCACAAAGTTCATCATTTTTCAGGTTTCTTACAGGTATTCACTGAAGCTTTGAGCCACAGAAACTGTCACACACAAGATTTGTGCACTGGGTGTGTAGTGTTGACAAGTACAAAAACAATATTTACAAAGAGCAGAGCTTCAGAGTCGTGCTGTCGTGAAACACACATTAATGCACAGAGCAAATGCATCACACACGCAAGCACTTGCCTTACGTGTGTGCAGCTGTTTCCCTTCTAGAATAAAACGGCTATCAATTCACACTGTTACACTGTAAATTACACTGTAAATACAAACAGCAGCCTTATAAGACACAGTCTGAATGATGTGATTTAGTTAACTGATGAATATTAGTTAAGATCTACTTCAAACATACGGTTCACACATAAATGATATTTCCATCATTTTCTTACCCACAGGTGTTTCATTAAAAGTTAACTTGCACCAAAAGGGAACGGTGAACATGGCTTTCCCTGTATGCAAAAACACTTCAGTTAAATACAGTGAAAACATATTTTGCGCAAGATCATGTTCAAACACGTTCAACCTCTCCTTACATTACCCTGATTCCCAACAGTGAGTTTATAATAATGATTTATTTGATTTATAAATTGGTCCGTCTGTAAACAGAAAGAAGATCCAGCTGCTGTATCACAGCAGTTGTTTACAATGTAAACTCATCATCCAAGTTAAGAAAATAACTGCAAGTAACCTGCAGTTTTATGTTTCAAACAGAGTAACTATGTATTAAAGTTAGGGACTACAGCTTTAAATACCTCCACCTCAGTTTATGTAATGACGAGAGGGTGAGTAAATGATGGCAGAGCTTTCATTCTTCTAACTCTTCCTTTAAAATATCAGAACATTAAACAGTAGTGATGATATCTGTCATTCCAGACTGCTGCCATATTGTGAGGAACTGCAGAGAAAAAGACAGCTGCATCTTTGAAGCTATTTCAAACTATATAATCCACAGTAATTTTCAAAAATACTTAATAATATAAAACCCTCATAAAATTAAATGTCATAGGGACATTTCTTGAAGTGAGGGGGGTTAAAACCATCCTGCTCATGTCTTCCTGCAGTCCTTCCAATATGGCTACCCTGAGACACTGTTCATGGGATTCCCTGTGCAGAAAACAGACGTCCTCCAGAAGAGGGCAGTGCAGCTGCTGAGATGCTCTGGGTGACATCGGGGAGTAGAAAATGGCAGTCTGATAAACAGTTGACAGAACTGAGTCTTTAAGAAGAACCCCCGGAGGACTGATTCCAGTGGGACTGATGTAAAATCATCTCAGCAGGGCTGGAGATACCAATACTGTTGGTCTGGAGTGCTCGAGAACAGGTAGGTGATTGTTGGTGTATGTGAGGCTGGTTAATGGATAGCTGAGTGGGGTCGGTGGATAGCTGAGTTTGGTCGGCTGTTAGGAGCCGAGCGGCTGGTTAGGTCTGGTTGGATGTTGGGTTCCAGGCCGTTCTGGGATTCTGATGGTCTGGATTGGTCCGGGTGACTGGTTGCCAGATATTTAGCCCTCATGCTTGAGGTGTACTGCAGAAGGAACAGTAGAATGAAACACCATCACATCATTCTGAAGAGATAATCAGCATTCTGTTTGTCATGCAGACTCAACTGAGATCAAGCAAAATGACTTTCTCTTTAATAGCGCTCATGTATTACTCAGAGAGAAAAAGGTATTTCTACACTACAGCATGTAGTCAGACGTTCTAATGAAGCACATTTAAATCTCACACTGCTGTTTTTCACAGACAGAAAACAACAAACCAACAGTCATTTTGATATCCTGATGTTATGATGATGATGCACATCTGACTTTATGACAAATCAAACAGCTGTGGATGAGAAAGACTATCAACACAGATACAGGCAGCTGGTAAACCGTTGCTTGGGGTTATAATGTGAGTCAGACATTTACAGACACGGGTGAAGGCAGGGTGAAAACAGACATGCACAAGGGATGTAATTTAGATGGTGAAGTAGACACAAAATTCATGCATATTTTCAAATAATAAAATCCAGGAAAGGAGATTCTATAATATTCAGCATGAAGAACCACAAAACCAAAAGCAATATCCAAAAAATGACTGATATTTGAGACTAGATGTTTCAAATAACAAGATTTCTTAAGTGGTCTCTCCAGTCTGGACTTTGAAATACACGTCCCTTTCCAGGGTCCATAAATAAAAAAACAGAAAAGACAGCAGAGTTCTGAGTTCTCACTGTCTTCACTCATACACTAACAAGATGAAGGGTGAATGGAATTCTAAAGATGCCTCTTCAGAAGGACACACCCACTGTTCACCTCACATAAGCCAGCAGAAGCATTCTCTCCATCAGCTGTACATGCATTCATCATGCAATCTCCAAGAGTCTGCAGTACACTGCAGAACACTGTATCCATCTCACCTCAGTACTGACAGCTGACTTAAAACATGAATGCCATCTCAGAAAGTATCTTACAGGAACAGCAGACCCAAATATAGAACTTCTGTCATTACTCATACATACACCCAGAACACATGTTTCAAATGACTTTCTTTATTCCAAAGAACACAAGAAATAAAATGCACAATTTAATGCAGCTCTTTATTATAAAATTGGTATAGATGGGGACCAGAGATAGCTGTGGTCACCATTCACATTCATGACATTAAAGGTTGTGCTTGTGTTTGTGTGAGTGTGTTTGACTGAAGGTTGTGTGTGTGTTTGTGTGAGTGTGTTTGACTGTAGGGTGTGTGTGTGTTTGTGCACTTACTGACGGTGGGGGGGATTCTCGGCCAATGAGGGGTGTGTTCTCGCATCGAGGGGTCTGAAAGTTACCGTTCTGGCTCCTGCGAAACGAGACACCAGTTACTCGAACTCCGTCTTCATGAGAGAGATTTCCACACGGCATGACAGCTCTGTGCTGCACTAAACTTTACAAATCTGACTGAAAGCTCTGAACTGCTGAGCTGGAGTATGCGCAAAGCCACTAAGATACCACTATGTGCTACACTGAGTCATATCCACTATGTATGTGTAACCATCAGAAGATATTGTTGGTCTAAAGTAGGTTATGTGAAGCCCCTGCTGAAAAGACCAGCTTAGACTGGCTTGAATTTCCATACTAGTCCAAACTGGTGGACCAGCAGAGCAAATATGTTTATCAGCAAAACGATCCAATTCTTGCTGGTTTAGCTAGCTAGAAATCCAGCTGGGGACAGCAGCATCCCACACTGAAGATTCGCATCTCACAACTGTAGTAAACAACTACACTGGACTTTTTAGCAGGGAAGTGACCAATCATAGAGTAACATACTGCACAAGCCAAATGATCTACTTAATGCTTGCCATATTATAAATCTATATGCCAAATACTAATTCTATAAACAATAACTATCAATTAATAATGTAAAACTGCAGCAATCTATGTTAGCGAGCCTATGTAATAGGACCTGTAATCCAGATAAAATAATCCAAATGAAGTAATGCAGATGAAGCAATCCAAATATATTAATCCAGATATAGTTATCCAGATAAAGTAATTAAGGCACTAGGATGAGGTTAGTGAGACTACACTCACATGTACTCAGTGACTGGTGCGTTGCTGACAGTGTGTGCCGCAGCGGGGAGGCTAGCCTCGCTGCCGTAGGTGCTGCTGCCACAGCTGTATAGGCTGGGCATGTGTACGCGGTACAGGTTATCATGCGGTGCCCGCGAGCCAAGTGTGGCTGAAGTCTCATCACCATCCTCCTCCTCAGACCTTCAGACAAATTAGAAGTCAAACAAGAAGCCCAGGGTCATAAGGATGGACAAAAGCTCTTCTCGCTACACTTGTGAAGACCTTCTAAAACCATCTAAATCCTTTTTTATGCCATTTTATTTGACTGTACAGTGTCCTTGTGGGTATCTTTAATTTTTGACCCTAGTTTTATCTCAAACTAGTAAAATTACATGACAGGGAAGATCTCTTACTGTATCCATACTTACATGTGTTTGGCAGATGCTTGTATTTGAAGTGATGTGCATGCATTTAGGTTATACATTTGATCTGTGTGTGTGTGTGTGTGTGTGTGTGTGTGTTCCTGAAAATCGAACCCACAACCTTTGCACTGCTAATGCAATGCTCTACCAACTGAAACCTAAAACTACCCGAGTAATCCAGCAAGTCCTATACGGTGTAAATCTGGATAATAATTGTATTACATGTCTAGGCGATTGAGAATGTTCATGACTCACAACTCAGAAGTGTTTGTTCTGTAACCTTTATGCGCTCTTCTTCAAGCCCCACCCCGACAAATTATTTTACAGATTCTGGTTACATAGAGTGTTCGGCCGGGAATCTGATTAAACCTATTAAACCTATGCTGACATGTCTTGATTTTTTAAGGCATTTTAATATTACTAATGAAAAACTGACAAAAACTGCAGAATGTTTAATGGATTGTTCCTAGTAAACTTTAAACGCTAAATTAAACAGCCACTACGCAAAAATCATTCTAAAAACACAAAAAGAAAAGAAAAAGTGAATCTGTGGTGTCAATTTGAATGCCACTTTTTCAAGATATGTTGTACGAGATATATATAAGTAACTCTGATCTGATGTTTTTTAAACTACTTTGCCCATGGTTTAAGCCACACAAATGACCAGCTTTCCTGCACAGCTTCATATCAACAACGTGTTTCAATAATAATGATACTCTTCACAAAAGTGTCAAAGTGCTGTAGTTTTCACTGCAGTCCAGAGGGAAGCAGCACTGTCTGCAGAGACATCAGTCTGCCTTAGCACAGAATTAAAAATAGTTTCTTTGTTCTTTCTTTTTGGGTGTAAACATGCACTAACACAAACACACACATGCAGACGATGTTGTACTGTCAGTCCAATATCAAATACCTCTGTAGTAATTTAAAACAAACTACTGTCATTTATGACATCATCCTAACACATCTGCATCTATAGTGAACTCTATAGAGCAAATGTGTCCCAAATGTGTGCACAGAAAGAGTTTCTCTACTACAAGTGGGTTTTCCAAATCTATTACACAGAGAGAAATGACCAACAACATGAGGAGATAATCAGTGTGAGAAAACATAAGGGCAGACGTGAAAGTGAAGACATTAAATACACATGAAAATGTAATTATTAAAGCTCTTATTGAGGTATTTCAAGCTGCTTTAGTATATTTTGTTTAATAGTAAGTTAATATAAACTGCCTGCTCCTCACTCCCTGTCTTTTTAGGCAGATTTTGACCTTTGCTCTCTCACCTCTTGCCCTGCCAGGTGTGAGGCACGCTGCAAACGATGGAGCTGAACATCAGTGCGGTGATAAAGGAGAACAGCGCCAGATAAATGAGCCCCTCAACTCCATCATAACACAGTCCAGTCAGAGCCTGCACATAGTCCTGTGAGAGGAGAAAGATCACATTATGTGAACAGTCCACGCTTGATTTACAGTGGAACAATTAAAGGTGCAGTAAGTGATTTCAGAGAAGATTTGACATCAACACTTAAACACACCCTACAAACAATTCAACAGACACAGAACAGACATATAGCAAATCATCAAAAATATTTGTTTGGGTGTTGGTTTCAATAGCCCTTCTCAGAAATCACTTACTGTAACTGTAAGATCTGAAGCTGCATATGCAGTACACCACAGAAAGGTGCATTTATTAAATATAATTGCACATTTACATAGAAACAAAACTGCTTATTTGATATTTGAAATAACCTTAATTATAACTATATTATCTTTATACAATGATACCATATATGCTACACCATATATGCTACCATGCTGCAACACTAAAATGCAATGTATATTTCATCATAACAAAGGAGTCATAAACAGCCCACAAGAAATCTCATGAGGTCATTTACACAGAAGAGAATGTTTAAACAGACCCGTACCATGTGCAAACTCCGACAATCAACCAGGGCAGTGAGGTGATGGAGGCTGGTCTCAGTGGAGTTTAACACTGCCTGCATCTCCTCCAGGTTATTCTGATAACCAGAGAGACAAAAACATAACCAGATTAACCTCCCCACACTGCTACATGCAGCCACATGCATGCACACCCTCGCACCTTTGTCTTGGGAAATTCTCTGATAGCTGAATGCAAGAGCTCAGAAACATCATCCTGCATCTCCACAAGAGCTTTGTGACTCCTAGACAGTTTCTGAAGAAACAGAAGAACAACTTATAATTAATGAGCTAAAGAGAGAGAACAAAAGAGAGACAGTGAGTGAGAGAGTGAGAGAAAAAAAAGAGAGAAAGTGAAGAGCAAAGGTATAAGATGGAGAAAGAGTAAGAGAGAGATGAACTACCTGCTGGAATGGGTTGGTGTGTCCCAGGCTGCACTTCAGATAGTACTGCAGGATATCTAACACACATAAGAAACAGTAACAACACACGTGATTATTGTTGCAGTTCTCAAATGTGTACGATTACTTAAAGGAGAAAGTGTCATTTCTGCCCCACTAACAACACAGTTTTAAAACTGCAATTTTGGCAATTTGCCACTTTTTCTGTTAAACAAATATCAGTTATTGATCAGGTACATGACAGATCATGTTCAACACTATCTCTTTACATTACCCTGATTCACAACAGTAAGTTTATAGTAATAATTTATCATTTGAGCTGTCGGGTCTGATTTCCCAGGAAATGTCAGTTTGGCTTCATTTGACTCCAACATACATAAAGAAGTATGTGAAGTAACCTGCAATTTTTATGTTTTAAACAGACATGGCGACAGAGAGGCAAACATTACAGACTGCAGCTTTAAACGCCTGAAGAGGAAACAGCTGATGTCAGAATGTCCATGAGTGTCATAACACACTGAACTTCTGATTTATAAGCATCTGAAAGCTGTGCACACATGAAAGAAGAATGCATATGTGAGAGATGAATGAGCCGTGAGCCGCGTTCCCTGTGGAAACTAATTAACAATCATGTCACGTGTGTCCTTAAAAGAGAAAGTCTGACAGCAGTCTAGTTTATGACTTGACAAAAATCAATACATTCAATTCATAATCATAATATTTTATCATACTATCTATATTAAAAGTATTGTAGATTAAGTTTGATGAGTTTAAGCATACCTTGGTTGATCACAGCATTCTCACGTGTCATTTTGGTTATGTAAGAGTCGGGGGCAACACAAAAATCACTGGCAGTCTGAGTAGGAGAGAATACATGAGACGGAGTTACACAAAACCTTTAAACTAGACCAGAGGTGTCCAATCCTGCTCCTGCAGATCCACTGACCACTGTTTAACTCCAACCCTAATCAATCTGAACTAGCCAATCAAGGCTGAGTATTACAGTACTTGAAAATTACAGACAGGTGTTTGATTAGGGATATTGGACACTGAACTGAGCTTTAGTTAAGCTTGTGTTTAAAATACCTTTAGATCTAGTGAAGGATTCAACAGCCACACCTTCAATGTCCCAAAGAAATATTGGCTTGAAAGTGAATTGACAGTAGCATTTGAAAACATTCCAGGTAATTTACTCACCACAGCAGCAGAGATCTCCAGCCCAAGAGAAGCCCAGCTAATCACCAGAGTAACCACAGCCAGCAAACAAACACTGAGGGAGAGAAACAGAAAATACAACTGGCAGAATCCAAAGTGACTTACAGCACACAATTACAAGCTATACATGTGAGATTAAAACCCATGACCTTACTGTTGCCTGCTCTACCAGTTACAGAAAGATTTAATACATATTTATTAGATTAATAAATACAATATTTATTATACAATATTTAATACATACAATATTTATATTTTACTTCATGTAATTACGGAATATAATTTTTAAGTGCTTTAAATTCCTCTGATGTATGAAATATAGTCCATGAGTCATATGAATTACCTTTATGGTTGTTTTTGGAAATTGACACAAATGTGTTTTGTGTTTTATTGATGAAAAAGTCATATGGATTGACATGATATGAAGGTGTATAATGAAGTTTTAATAATGCACTCAGGATTCTTTTTAAACTTCATGTCCAGTGTTTACATTAGATTTACAGTTCTTTTAAACAGCTGAAGTGAGATTTGTAAGAGACTTCATGAGATTTGTCTCTCTAGAGTTTTTGTGTTAGTTCTGACATGCACTCACCTGATTAAGATACTTCTGGAGTTACGTATAAGACCAGCCAGAACAAGCAGACAGATGAACACATCAAACAGCAGCAGGCCGAGGTAGCCCAGCCATCTACAAAACAAACACATCTGAGATCTCCTCCAGCTGGCCTGCGATTACAACTCAATCCGAGTTCTTTAAATGATGAAACTGCACTGACAAAGATTCCTGTGCCTTTAAATGACAGTCAATGATGTCAAAAGACATCTTCTCCATTCTTCTTGATAATGATAATATGATAATGATTATAATTTACTAAGGTGTGTGATCACCTGTACCAGTCAAACTGCTCAGTTACAGACGCCAGGTGATCCAGAGAGTAATCTGTGTTGCTCCAGAACGGCACCTCCACAATGCGACTGATCAGATCGGTCAACTGACCCTGCAGTCTGTGCACGATGGACAGATAGGCTGTGTGTTTGGAGAAAACTGTCTCCAGCTGAAGCAGACCCTCCTGCAGGCTTTCATTGAGACTGCTGGAGCTCTCTGATACCTACAAACACACCAGACATATTCTGGGCTCTGCACAATTACCCAGCTAACAATTTTAGATTGTAAGAATGTTTCTAGGAACATTCAAAATGTTCTTTTTCCAGATGTTGCTTGGTTATATAAACGCTACTAAAACTTTATTATTTGTTCCACTAACTGTTTAGGAATATTGTTTTAACGTGGTGGTTATGTGTTTGGTTAGGGGGGTAGAGTGTGAAAAACCAGCAGCAGAAGGGCAGTAGAGTGTTTTGCCAGTATTTTCAGTATTCTCAGCGTGAACAGAAAGATGAGTATCTCACCAGTTTATTGACACCCGCCACTGTTTGGTTCGCATGCCGCAGGGAATATGTCAGTCGTGTCACTCCGTCACACGTTTCCCCATTTCCATAGAAACCAACTGCAATGCCAGCGCTGCGGGGAAGTGATCAAAATAAGAATATTACCAAATTTTAAAGTTTGTTGATATAAATTAATTCCTAGTTCAAAAATAATATTTATGTTTGACATAAGCGTGTGAAGAGCTTCTGAAAACCTTTATTTACACTATTATAGACAAACAAATATAAATGAGCATTTTGAGGGTTTCAACTGGTGATTATCTCTGTCTTAATTACATCTGCAGGCAAACCGCCGTCGTCACCTGTTACTGACCCTGAAAATCTGCCTGTGACTCTGCAAGCAGAGACAAGAAGTGAACCTGATGGTGTTCTGAAGCCTGCTGAACTCTCAGCTCTAGTCTCAGGAGGAAGACACAGGACTCAGTGACAGAAATAATGAAGTGTTCTCACACTCAAATCTCACAACTGTTACACGGTCAAACAAATCACAATCTCAGAATCTCACAATCACAAATCACAGATCTCAGGGCAGCTTTATCATGTCTGCATTACAGTGTTTGATCCTGGACCATTTACACATTTATTGCGTGTTTGTCTCTGTCAATCAAATACAAAAGAATTTAGACAGGAGAACTCATAAGCTTTAGATGTGTGTGTGTGTGTGTGTGTGTGTGAGAGAGAGAGGTCAAGCTGTCTCTCTTTAAGGTCAAGTCACATGACTCTTAGAGGCTTTGTCCCCATACCCATAATCCTCTGCTCTGAAAGCACACACCACAATCACTTGTCTGTCTGTTGATGTGTTACATATAATTAGTTCTAGAATTAGTGAATTGTTTAAATTAAGGATGGGGCAATATGGTCAACTAGTCTAGCTAGTATATTACAACAGCAGTACTTACCATGATACCATGTCCAAACATTATGGTAATACCATGTGACATCTATTATAGTACTAACTGGTTAGGTAAATTTACATGCTTTTCCAAGGTATATTTAAAAAAATATCATGGTACTAATGTAGAACATCCAGTAGCACCAGTATAATTTACCCCAATGTAAGCCGTTCAAAGAGCAAAGACGTCTAATAATTTCAGTGTTTCTGTAAGTTGTTCTTACGTGCCACAGGTCACATGACTGAGGCTGTCATCATTCAGAGATGTGATCGGCTGGGACTGATGACATATATGGGTCACTAACAACCACAAATGTGAGTAGTCAAAGTAAATAGACTCAGACATTCAACTCAGACTCATTCAACAGATCCAATCAAATAAACATCATTGTTGGGGAAAACAAGTCATTATTTTTATGTGTCCATGTTGCTTTAAATTGAATCAGTTCTAGTTTCATGGGTCAGTTGCTAAGCCATATAGCTACTGTATGGGTGAACACAAAAGGACACGCTTAAAGGTTTCAATATTTTGCAAAAAGTAAACAGCAGACACAGATACACAGAGTCACATCTTTATGATGATCTAACCAGCATTAGCTGAGTTCACACACACACTGAGAGCTGCAATGTATTATACATCTGCAAACATCAGCCTTCAAACATCTAATTCTGTTGCCATAGCAACATCTCCAAGGCAGCCAGCCCTGCACACATCATATGATAAAAAAATCCTATTTTTAATCAGTGTTTGCTTTCTTTTTAGGAGAAACATCTTCAAAAGACGATACTGTACATTCCCATCAAATGATGGCATTAATTCCCTGTTTTCAGAGAATGTATCAGAATCCAGTAATAGATATTATAATTAAAGAATTAAACACTCCTATCCCTTCAGCTGATAGCATCTATTTAAACTTGAAGCATTTGTCTCCTCTTGCATGAGGAACAGACCAAAGTGTAGAGGTACAAGTAAATAAAAAAATAAAATATGATGGCAGGTCAGATTCGAAATCCTGTTTGGTCACATGACATGAGAACCAATGACGATCTGCACCATAACTGACATATTTGATTCTGGATGAACTTTCTTCAATTCCTTTCATAATTTTTTAAAAAGATTTTTTCTTTAGAAGTTCTTCTTAGAAACCTTCTGAATTAACATCCCTAATAACAGTATATATAAGATAGAACAGAATACTTTAGTTGTTACTGTACAGCTACAATGGCTCTCTCATTGGAAGTACAGACACTGACACACACACTGCACAGACACTGACACACACTGCACAGACACTGCCACACACTGCACAGACACTGCCACACACTGCACAGACACTGCCACACACTGCACAGACACTGCCACACACTGCACAGACACTGACACTGACACACACTGCACAGACACTGCCACACACTGCACAGACACTGCCACACACTGCACAGACACTGCCACACACTGCACTGACACTGCCACACACTGCACAGACACTGCCACACACTGCACAGACACTGACACTGACACTGCCACACACTGCACAGACACTGCCACACACTGCACAGACACTGCCACACACTGCCACACACTGCACAGACACTGCCACACACTGCACAGACACTGACACTGACACTGCCACACACTGCACAGACACTGACACTGCCACACACTGCACAGACACTGACACTGCCACACACTGCACTGACACTGCCACACACTGCACAGACACTGCCACACACTGCACAGACACTGCCACACACTGCACAGACACTGCCACACACTGCAAGACACTGACACTGACACTGCCACACTGCACAGACACTGCCACACCTGCAAGAACGCCACACACTGCACAGACACTGCCACACACTGCACAGACACTGCCACACACTGCACAGACACTGACACTGACACTGCCACACACTGCACAGACACTGCCACACACTGCACAGACACTGCCACACACTGCACAGACACTGCCACACACTGCACAGACACTGCCACACACTGCACAGACACTGCCACACACTGCACAGACACTGCCACACACTGCACAGACACTGCCACACACTGCACAGACACTGCCACACACTGCACAGACACTGCCACACACTGCACAGACACTGACACACACTGCACAGACACTGCCACACACTGCACAGACACTGCCACACACTGCACAGACACTGCCACACACTGCACAGACACTGCCACACACTGCACAGACACTGCCACACACTGCACAGACACTGCCACACCTGCACAGACACTGCCACACACTGCACAGACACTGCCACACACTGCACAGACACTGACACACACTGCACAGACACTGACACACACTGCACAGACACTGCCACACACTGCACAGACACTGCCACACACTGCACAGACACTGACACACACTGCACAGACACTGACACACACTGCACAGACACTGACACACACTGCACAGACACTTACACACACTGCACTGACACTGACACACACTGCACTGACACTGACACACACTGCACTGACACTGACACACACTGCACAGACACTGACACACACTGCACAGACACTGACACACACTGCACAGACACTGACACACACTGCACAGACACTGACACACACTGCACAGACACTGACACTGACACACACTGCACAGACACTGACACTGACACACACTGCACAGACACTGACACACACTGAGGCTGTGTCATTGTGCTGTGGATTTGATGACGTGCATGTGTTTCTTCTTACTAGCTTCACTCTAATCCTGCTTGCACACATAGTTCTGTAGACTGTGCTTTTGTTGTCTTTTTAGGCAAAATGCTAAATGCTTCCTTGGATAACAGCATCTTTTAAATGAATAAATGTAAGTGGCCACCTCATAGTGTAAGGTGGGTCACCTCATAATGGCTGCCATGTTGAGATCACATGACTATCTACGTTCAGCTCACTAATAAGACTCAAATGAATCCTATCCCGAGAAAAGAGACAGCAATATAAAGTACATTTTTTTGCATAAATTAACAGGCAGCTCCTGTGAACTTTGCAACAGACAGTGTAAACGTCATATGAAGTCTTCCCCTAAAATAACTGGAGTGCAGCGTTTCTATTTCACAATGACAGAACACAAAAGAGCAGCTGGCTTCATGATTTAAAGTCACGTCATTAAACCACTTAAAGGCACAGTTCACTTAAAAAGAAAATTCTTTCATTTCACAATTTTCTTCTTGGAACACAAAAGAAGATATTTCGAGAAATGTCTCAGTAGTTTTGTGTTCATACAATGGAAGTCAATGTGTGTCATACAGGTTTGGAATGAAATGGGGGTGAGTGGCCTGTTACTCTATACACACACACATTCCCTGATCCTTCATATCTTGTCTCTATTCTGTCTCACATGCTAATAAAGCTAATTCATTAGCATACAGTGTACAGGACGCTCCCTGCAGTTTACTCAGATACACATTATGATTACACATTCAGATGAGAAATCACTAGAAACACACACCTACTATTTCATATGACTATAAACACTCACTGGCGTGAGTTAAGCGTTTCATATGCCACCATATGCTAGGCTCTGATTAGTGCTCTGATTCATATGTGATATGCACAACTGTTACTTCACAGGTTTTGATTTCTAATGATTTCAGACATACTGACTCAAACCCAGTGAGCCGCAGATGATGCTGCTCTGAATGCTGAATATATACTTTTAAATAAACTATTTACTTTCCTAAAAGGCAGTCGCCTATAAAGGCAGTAAACAACAAGACAACTACCAGGTTAGTTACCAGGTTACCAGCTGAATAAACTGTGCTGAGGCTGCTGGTTTTATTTGTGTAGTAACAGCACAATAAGTGATCGTTCATGAGTGTATTGCAACATTGTGTGTGTTGGGGGCAGGAGGTGAAGGTGGTAAAGTACCGACCTGCACATCAGCGTGCCAATGATCACACACCAGGCTGTGCAGCAGCAGTCTGCATTGGGAGAATCCTGGGATTTCCTGCGACGACAACACAACCAAAAAGAGTAGAAGAGAAGAAAGAGGAGATCCAGCGCCAAACACACCAACACCACTGCACCTAACATCAACACTGCCTGCAGAGAGAGAGAGAGAGAGAGAGAGAGAGAGAGAGAGAGAGAGAGAGAGAGACAGAGACACAGAGACAGAGAGTGAGACAGAGAGTGAGACAGACAGAGAGAGAGAGAGACAGACAGAGAGAGAGAGACAGAGAGAGAGAGAGAGAGAGAGACAGAGACAGACAGAGAGAGACAGACAGAGAGGGAGAGACAGACAGAGAGGGAGAGACAGACAGAGAGGGAGAGACAGACAGAGACAGAAAGAGAGATACAGAGAGAGGGGAGAGACAGAGAGACAGACAGAAAGAGACAGAGAGAGAGACAGACAGAGAGAGAGAGATACAGAGAGAGAGAGAGACACAGAGAGAGAGACAGACAGACAGAGAGAGAGAGAGAGATACAGAGAGACAGACAGAGAGAGAGAGATACAGAGAGAGAGAGAGACACAGAGAGAGAGACACAGAGAGAGAGACAGACAGACAGAGAGAGAGAGAGAGAGAGAGAGATACAGAGAGACAGACAGAGAGAGAGAGATACAGAGAGAGAGAGAGACACAGAGAGACAGACAGACAGAGAGAGAGAGAGAGATACAGAGATACAGAGAGAGAGAACAGAGAGAGAGAGACAGAGAGAGAGAGATACAGAGAGAGAGAGAGAGACAGAGAGAGAGAGAGACTTGTGAGCCAAGAGTGTTTTACACCTCATTGTTTATGGTGAAGCAGTAAATAAACCACAAGCAGCTTAATAAACAATAAGATCTTGTAAAAGCCACTGTCTATCTTTTGATATTGTACAGCATCTCGTATACGTTTATATTCATTGTCGTACAATGATACACAATAATAGAGTTACATTTCCAAAAACCATGGTATTACTGAGGTACATTTCCAAAAAAAAACAGTTTACCCATAGTACCATGTCCAGAAAACACAGTGTAGTAGGCAAGTATCCTGGACAAAACTGACCAGTCTTATTTCATGCAGATGTACATGCCCAGCTCTTTACCAGCTCTATTTGTGTGAATCTATAGTGAGTACATGACACTTAACATCTTTCTGGCAGTCACAGTGATAATCTATCCATTAAATCAGAAGAAAATTATATTGTTAAAGCCCAAACCCTTAACTCCATCTGAAGAATGACAGTGAGATTAAAACACTGATCACTCTCATTTAACCATAGTGACATTTCTTTCTCTGTCCTGTGTGTGTGTTTGCCTGCAGTACATGTGTATGTGTGTATACTGTGTGTGTACTGTGCAGTGTTCTCATGAAATCCGTTTCATCACCACTTGTGAGACACTTCCTGCCAGCTGGGCCGTTTTCCTGTCAATATGCTTTCAATTACTCCAGTATTCCCTGTTGAGTAACAAACACCAGCTCATGTTATACACACCAGCTATCTGAGAACTTCTCAACTTATCGCAGAATTATCAATCTTCTCCTTCTGTACTGTGAATACACTAAGTTATGCTGACACCACCAGTACAGTTACACTGAAATTCTTTAGTTATCAAACAGATGTACAGCATCTGTTAATCTCACAATCCACATACAGGGAGGAGGCAGCCAGACAAAGGTGAACGAATCAAGTCTCAGATTTGCTCAGGACACAAACAATAACAAACTTGAGGAAAATTTAAGGCTTGGGGTTTTCAATTTCACTTCCAGATAAATCTTTTTGTATAATATTGTGTATATATAATACACAATATTATATATAACACACAATATTATATATAAAATATATATAATAATGTAAATATTGAAAGATTAATTCACAGGTTCATTTGTGTCGATATATAGATACGTAGTGTGTCAATTTTTTGTTGTATCATTATTCTACAAATGAGGCAACACAAGATGAGATGAACTCATAACACAAATATACAACTTTCAGTACAATTAACAACTAAATGATAAAGAGAACAGAGAGAATCCATCATCATAGAGATGTTTCAATCCAAACGTGCATGCGTGTTTCTCTGGGCCAGCACGTCAGCACAGTTTCAGGGATGTTGAGAGATCTGGAGAGAAACACTGAAGTGACACTGACTGAATCTAAATGTAAATGCTTGTGTTTCTTTGTAGTATTTTAAAAAGATTTGGCTGGATTGCTGTGTCTGCTAGCAAATCTGGTCAGAAAGGCCTAACATTTATTTTTAGAATTATTACACATGCACCGTTTATGACCTTCAGGTAAATGATTGACTTTGTTAATGACATTTTCACACTGCTCAAAAAGCTGAAATGAAGTCAACATAAAACAGACACACTTTATCCATTACAAACTTAAGATCAAAGATCAGGTAGTTCGTCTCTTTCTCTCTCTCTCTCTAAACAAGTGCAGATCCCAGTGTGAGACAGACAGCAGAGAAAGACTGTGTGCACTGGACAAAAGGATGCCTGCAAAGCACTCTGGGTAATACTGGGGATTAAACCCCATTTTCAGACCCTCACAGAAAGGGATGTTCTCACCCTCCTCTCATTCCTCTTGTCACCCTCACTCACTCTTTTTCCTTCGGCTCTGTTACACCAGACAGACCCCGGGGCTGGTCGTGATGTCATCTCATACAGATTTACCTCCTGGTTTTCCTGTGACCTCAGATCTAGCAGATCAGCTAGACTGCACAAACATTAATGTATAAACAGGCTGTAATGATGCTTTCTTGAGTTTTCAGCACATTCAAACACATACACCCCAGTTTTGCTTTTCTTTAAAGGGGAAGTGTGCCACTTCTGTGCCTCTGTTAAAACAAACCTGAAGCCCCGCCCCCAGAAGAATGCCATTGGCTGAGCCAAACACTGCTGTTAATCTGGACGGGGTGCTCAGGCAAACAGAGCAACGTATTAATTGCACTGCAGAACACAGGCATAGTTATTATATGCCTTTATTATATGTCATATATGCCTATTACATGAATGGCTTTCTTGCAGTTTTCTTAACATATTCTATCATTTAAAAGATACACTTCACCTTTACACGTAAAGTTAAACATAACCAGACCCTAACCTTCACAGCAAAAACACTCCTGAACCAACTGCACTTGAATCAAGTATATTTTACTGTGATGAAAAACTTTCAGCACTAAACATTACAGTCATCTAGACAGCTTCTCTGTGTGACAGCTTCTCTATGTGTGACTCTATGTGTTGTGTGTACGCTGAATGTGAGAGAAAGCTTCAGAGTTCAGGAATCCCATCACGGCTGGATAGTAACTTCAACCTGCTGTGAAGACTGAAGATCAATGTGACTTCAAACATTAAAGCTGTGCTTTACTGGAGCTGCCTTTATAAAAACTACACTGAACTAGAGTCCATCATCTCTCTCATATATATATATATACAAACATATGTTAAAATTTATCTGAATAAAATGTCTCACGATGAACTTCAAACCCATTTATTCAGCCAGTTGCCTTCACTGCAGTGCAGCCTCGCGGATGACGTCACGTCTTTGATGTCGCGGTCATTGTAACGCAGTCCCCGGTTGCACGCCGCACTCGAACCAGCGACTTACCTTCTGATACTCGGAGTCCTCGGGGCGGAAATCGCTGCTGGTCCGCCGAAACTGCAGGTTGACGTGGGGCAGGCGATGGAGAAGGTTCACCCACCACGGCGGAGAATAATTCACAACGGAAGCCATAGCGATCATGTCGCTTCAGACGCGTCACTGCAAAAGAAAAACGGCGCTGCGATCAGCAGCACGACATCACGTCGCATTGCATCACAGTGTCCCTCCAGTTACGCAGGGGTTAAAATTTGCACCAGAGACCCCAAAGCAAACCAATGCGCCGCTTCACCAACTATTTGCTTGCATTTTGTATTGTATGAAATCGATTAATTCAATGCCCGTGATAATACTGATTACAATGCATTATTCGATCACTAGGGATGTTAAAATGCAGTCTGCTCACACAGGTTTCTGTTGCTCAGACTCTTACCTTTTAATAGTCTAAACCATATTTACAGCTGAAACGCCCAATAAGCGCAAGACATGGTTATTGATTATAAACGCACGAAACAAAAGCCTGCACGATCGCAGTCCGTGTTTGATGAATGAAGTCTTGTCTTGATCACCGGCAGGTTTCTCTGCTCAGCGTGAAAGAAACAAGATGTCCACCGTATCTTCTGAGGTAAGCAACGCTTATATCAGCGATGTGAGCTGTGAGCTCTGCGGTCTTCTGATGGCGAGATGTTTGTTTTACGGTCCGCTCTTCTCTAATGCACGCCTGTGATCAGCGCTTCTCTCTGTCTATCCAGTTCAAGTGAAAATGTACTCAGAGTCACACAGTGACAATAAAACATTACGAGTCTGAGCTGGAGATTAATGAGCAGCAAACAGTAAGAAACAAACATCAATCAATCACGTCCGTCTGGTTCATACACAAATGAATTGATGTATTTTCTGACCTCTGCTGGCCGTGAGACGCAACTACAACTCGATCACGCCTGTACACATTCACGTTTATACACAGTGACTGTATTTAATCACAGGAATGATGTACTGCTTTGAAAATCACGTTTCTTCTTCTACGCAACAGTACATGTTCTGCTTTATAACCACTTATAATCAATTAAAATCCACAGTTGTTTAAATCCATATTTGTGATAAGTCTTCATTCTTCCAAAAAGTAATTGCCTTGCATTTATTTAACCATATTTAAAGGCAGTCTACAACATTTCCATCCAAACCACAATTAACTGTGTCCAATAACAATTAACTTGCGCTTTGGGTTTTAATCATTATGCCCCCAACTCCGATATTTTGGTCTCCAAACAAATAAAAGTCTTCCCGCTTTATTGTGACATTCATGTGCATTTGTTTAAAAAACATTTTCATTCGGACATGACCTGAAAACAGCAGTTGTACTACAGTAAAGTGAGTGTTTGAGTATTAAGCATCTGTTGGTAGATGTCTTTAGCATCTTCAGAGAACTTTTTGAGTTTTCCTTATGGTCCTCACACACCCACCTCACCAGCGACAGCCTTATTTCTGCCCTTTAGAACAGACAAAAGAACCAAGATCCTCCTGGGAAAACCTATCCAGTCTGCTCTAACTAAATCACAAGTGAAAAACATACAGCATTTGTTGACTCTTACATAAGTTCATTAATAAAGAACTGTGATGTGAGCAGAAGACCTTGTGTTTCAGATTCCCTTGAACTTATTACAGCCTGCTTCACTCTCGCACAACACCCCCCACACACATTCTGATACAGCCTGTCTAAACTGCACACACTCAGCTGACATTCCAGTGATGACCTGATTAAGGTGTAAACTTACTGTAATAGCTCTGCATTCAAATCAGTCAGATCAATGCCCTACATCCATCATGAGTGTTTGTGACTGCAGAAACTTCACTTGCACTGTGTCACACTGCAAAACGTCTGTGATTTCAGTTGTCAAATTGCTTTTTGTATATCAGTGCCTCTTCAAAGATTTAAAGTGGGATAAAGCAACAGACTGTTGCCACATTAGCTGATCATAATCCAGATGTTTACAGTTTTGATATGTATACTGCTGTTTACATCATATCTGGATACAGTTCTGATATGCTGTAATTCACGTTTGGAACTCAGGAGTTGTAAAAACTTTGAACACATAAATAAATACATAAATAAATAGATATTAAAAAGGTGTGGTTCTGAAAAGTACACTGCTGTACAACTGCAGTGACAGGTAGACAGGTAAAATGTTAATAATTGCCACAAATACATCAGTAATGTCTGTGTATTCATGTCTCTCAACCACAAAACCATACTAATACTAAACCACACTAAAGACTAATTACGTTAAAAAGTAATCCAGGTATTGATAAAATGATTAAAATAGAAACGAAAGTGAGAGCATTTAGAGTTAATGAGAATTCTGTTTAAATATAAATATAATATTTATTTCGCCATATATAACCTACATATTGTGTCTGAATTTGTTTGAACCTGATTTTGTTTCATACTACAACAGTATGTAATTCAATATTAAAGTTTCTGATTATCAGACTTGTGTTTTGAAATGTGGTGTGATGACGTCACTCTCCTCACCGGAAGTCTGTTTGTTAAGGAGAAGGCGTCCCGTTACTCGCTTTCATTATCAAGAGCGAGAATAATTTCGTTTTCTTCGAGCAGAAACATCATCGTTTCGGAGAAATAGGCGAAGGCTTCACAACATGTCGTACAAACATTACTGAAGACGCGAGGTGTCTGATCGGTGGGGGCGACATTTTTCTTCATCAATAAAAACCATCGCGAAGATTTTCTGTTGTCCAGAGCAAAGATGTCAGGAAATAATTTCAACGTCCACGAAGTGGGCTGCTGCATCAAATACTTCATATTCGGATTTAATATAATATTCTGGGTGAGTCGGGCGCGTTGTGTGTTCAGGGTGAGGAGATTATACATGACTGCGCATGACCCACATTCTGCTGTAATGATTTTCTCACATATTAAAACCTCGTCTCACGGGATGTTTGTGAGTGTCTCCTGACTTCTGTGCTGTCCGACACGTTTGCTTTGTCGTGAAGTCTAGAGAGCTTTGTTGACCGTCAATGTGATGTTTAAACGCGCTTATAATGGTTAAAATATGCTAATATAAAGTTTATAGAAATATGCTAGTATAAAGCAAAAGTCATGTAACCACAGATGAAATATAGGAAGTTTTATTTACACTTTATTAAGGTACTTTTATACTGTGCTGATGCGAGATCTAACTGCCCTTCTTTCTCTCTTGTTTCAATTCTCTCTCTCTCTCTCTCTCTCTCTCTCTCTGGGTCTCTCTCTCTCTTTGTGTGTGTCTCTCTCTCTCTCTCTGGGTCTCTCTCTCTCTGGGTCTCTCTCTCTCTCTCTCTCTCTCTCTCTGGGTCTCTCTCTCTGTGTGTCTCTCTTTGGTGTCTGTCTGTCTGTCTCTCAGCTGCTGGGGGTGGCATTCCTGTCTGTGGCTCTGTGGGCCTGGAGTGAGAAGGTACAACACATACAGTGTTATGTTTGAGACTCTCTCTGTAATGTTTCAAATATGTTTTCCTACTCCACAGTTTAAGGTTTGTAATGAAACAATTTACGCAATTAAAGTGCATTGTATGTCAAACTGTAAAAAACTCAGGTTTTATTAAAGGTTTATTCATACATTGTGGTTTGAACATGTATTAAATATATTTCCTTAGGGAGTTCTCTCCAACATCTCCTCCATCACAGATCTGGGTGGGTTCGACCCCGTCTGGTTGTTTCTGGTGGTGGGTGGGGTGATGTTTGTGCTGGGCTTTGCCGGATGCATCGGAGCGCTGAGGGAAAACTCATTTCTTCTTAAGTTTGTATGTCCTGTTTTGTTTTTAATCGCATCTTTCCCCCAAACTCTCAGTTTTCCATTGACATAAATGAAAACAATATTTGCAATGTGTTTGTAATCTGTCTTGGATTATGTTGCAAGATAAAGTTGGGTGCATTTCAAGAAATTCATTTGAAACAAAATTAATTTGCATTTCTAAAACAGCATTAGAATAATGTTAAATGTTTAGGTAAGCTTTAGTTTGCATCATATTTACTTTACATATTTACCCGCTTTTGTGCTTTATATGTAATGTGGTTAAAATGCTAAATAACTGTTCGAAAGGAAAGACTATTAATAATTTATAGATGTGACAGGAGAAATTAATACTGTATGTAAATAAATGCAAGAAAGAAGACCAATCGCAATTTGATAAAATTGCTGCAAGTTGGACTTAAAATGCGTCACATCCTGGGAGATTTTTAAACTTTAATTTCTTATGAAGTATAAATGGAGTCCAGTTGCTATATGAATTTGATAATTGTATTATCTAGTATTGGGGTTTGAAACAATCCCAAACATGAATATTTAATAAATATCAACAGCATTTAATGACACACTGTAATTAATTGAACATCATCTGGATGCCTCACACCATAAGACTGCAGTACAGACGACATGAGGACAGAGCAGGCGAAGAGGCCTGAGTTTCCCTGGCTGACTGACTGAAGTACATAAGAGCAAACCCACAAGCTTTTGCACTGCTAACACAATGCTACAGGAACACAGTGTGTAAGACAGTGTTGTGAAAGTTCCTGTGCAGACATCTGTGTACATCTGGAAGCAACAGCTAAGTGCTGATGGCACTCAAGAAGTATTCATTGTGGTCACTGTGGGAAAGACCTCACTTACTTTACTTGTAAACGTGCATGTACAATTACAGATGAACCCTTTTTAAACAACGGCACATCTGGTTTTGATTAAGTGAGTTAGAGAATGACCTCGTTTCTGAAGATGTCTCTCTGTGAACGTGTCGAGGGATTTTGGCCGGATTGCGAGTTCTTTGTCATAAAACAGAGAACATCAGTTTGGGTTAACACATTAGGGAAATACAACCCTTTCCTGACTCTTCCTGACCATTATCCAGACTTATCTGCTGTTCTCTCTGCAGTTTTCTGTGTTTCTGGGAATCATCTTTTTCCTGGAGCTAACGGCAGGAGTCTTGGCATTTGTTTTTAAAGACTGGATCAAAGACCAGCTGAAGTTCTTCATCAACAACAACATCCGAGCTTACAGAGACGACATTGACCTGCAGAATCTCATCGACTTCACGCAGGATTATGTAAGAACAAACTCAAACATTGTGTTGAAGGCCTAACATGGAGAGATTTACATTGAGGTAACCTTATCTTTTACAGCAACCGACTTAGCAACACCTTAGTAACTGCATAGCAAAGCCCTGAAAACCATTCACAACATCATTACACCATGGCTGCAGTTTTTGCACAAGCAAAGACAAAAGCAAAGTTGTTCAGAAAATGTCAGATTTGTGCTTTGGGTTGGCTGTGAGAAAACATGCCTGCTTGTTTCTGCAGTGGGAGTGTTGTGGAGCATTTGGACCTGAAGACTGGAATCTGAACATCTACTTCAACTGTACTGACACGAATCTGAGCCGAGAGAAGTGTGGAGTTCCCTTCTCCTGCTGCACTAAAGACCCTGCTGTGAGTCAATACACACTCACACACACTCATTAGACACATACTTACAACACATACAAATCGAAGCTGTAATCAAAGCTGTATTAGTGAAATCTCATAGATACAGTGATTCTCATAGAAAGATTTAAAACTTTCACATGATGTAAACCATTTATTCTCAAAAGTGGCTTTTTAAACATTTCACTTTTAAAAAAAAATACATTTTCAAAAGTGTGACCCTCATGAGTACAGCCAAATGTACACACAAAAGCACACATATATCATGCACATACATACAGTTCCAGCCATCTGTCTTAATGTGCCACTGTCTCTTTCCAGAAAACGTGGGAACATAAACAGGGAGTGATTTTGACACTGCAGAGAAAACACCACATTTACATACAGAATTATACTTCTCTGTTCTGTTATATAATTATGCTTTTGTTCTCTATTCTATATTTATATTTCTCTGTTCTCTGGCCAGATCCTGTTTTAATGTTAAGACAAGTTTTCACCCGATTTCTTTCTCCAGGAGGACGTGATAAACACGCAGTGTGGTTACGACATTCGAGCTAAAGGTGTAAGTAGACTATATAGCAATCATTAAGTCACCATGAAACTTTTCTCTTTTTTTCTGTCTTTTCTCTATGGTGACATATCTGATTGAAACAACTTCTGGAATGAGAAAACATGTAAAGCGGGGCTTAATTTTGTTCCTCAGGAATTGATTGGATGGTTGGAAGGTGAAGGGCAACAAACTGCTCACACTAGAACTGTACGAGAACTCTGACTAATGACTTTCATTCTGACTTTCACCTGACTAATCCCTAATGCTCTAGTCTATCCTCACAACAAAAAAATCTCCTTGTCTCTTGTTCATCTCGTCTCTTGTTCATCTCGTCTCTTGTTCATCTCGTCTCTTGTTCATCTCGTCTCTTGTTCATCTCGTGTCTAGTAGCAGAATACAGTATCTCTTGTAAATGTAGCTTTGTAGATTTGGCTTGTCGGCTCGCAAGGCAAAATGTTCAATGCTCTCGTCCTTTTGTAAGTCACTTTGGATAAAAGTGTCTGCTAAATGACTAAATGTAAACTCTGAAATATGCGAAAGGGACACGTTTTAGATCAATTATACTGGATTAAATCCCTGTTTACACCTGTATTAATATTCATCTGGTTAATGTCTTAAGCTAACACACAGATAATCATGTTTATAATCAGCTGAACTATTCAGCACTTTTCAGGTGTGTATGGTTGACATTACTTACCACCAAAATATCATCATCTATTTGTGAATATCCATTCACACACTATTTGTCTGTCTTAATTTGACTTTGGCAGTTTCTCCTCTCATGATAAATAATCAGTTTTTATTAGCTGTAGTTTTGGTCGGTGGAATTGTGTAATATTTTTAATTTCTCTGTGGTTATTGTGTATTTTGTTTACAGGACAGTGAACAGAAGATGTTTATACACACAAAAGGATGTGTGCCTCAGTTTGAGAAATGGCTGCAGGAGAATCTAACTGTGGTTGCTGGAATCTTTATAGGAATCGCACTTCTGCAGGTGAATACGGAATTGATCACATGCCTGCGTGTGTGTGTGTGTCTGCTGGTGTATGTCCCACTATAAAGACAAGTGTAAGGAAACCAGAATTGTGTGTATGGGCTCTATAAAATTTAATGTTGTACCTTTATCAAAACTTGAATATTGTTTAAAATTGTTGATTTATAGCAAAGGTATCACAATTGTTCTTGCAGTTACATTAGCAGAATGTTGTTTTCAACACAACAATAGGAAACGTTCTTACATCCTAAATGTTGTATCTAAGGCAATCCTTCAGGAAGGTATTAGGTTTTCCAGAATGAATGTATGTCCAGGAGACACTCATGAGGAGACACTAACCCGTCTTCTGCTTCCAGATATTCGGGATCTGTCTGGCTCAGAATCTCCTGAGTGATATTGAGGCAGTGAGAGAGAGCTGGTGAGAAACAGCACAACAGCAGTGTTGTAGAGTCACAAAACACAGCAGCTTCATAACATTTGTATCTTTTTCATCCTCCAGTTTGTTCACCTGAAACCTTCAAGCTGATCAGCAGACAAAGACTTGATCTTTCTATCACCCGGCAACAGTCGGAACATTGTCATCAAGGTACCTTAGCAACCACTGAGGGATTCTGTTCACATAACTCTCATGTACAGCAGCATATATGTTTTCATTTATGGTGCTCAAGATAGATTGGTTTCTTTTTTAACATTTTAATTACTGTATAACCATTTTTACAAATATTGCGCACTTAAAATTGGACTGTACTAACATACCAACACTTTTGTTACAACACTTTTGGCTGTGTATTGCGTTCTGTCTGTGCAATTTTATTAGTGTTTGCATACACACACTTTAGCACGAATGTCACATTTTGAAGATGCCATGTCGTGTTTACAGTAGTTAGACTTAAAAAAATGTGTCTTTGAGAAAGCAAGAACGTGTCTTTTATGTATATGTGTGCCCCCTAACGCATTTTTACATAACTGCAAGTTGATTAGTCGTGCAGACCACGTGATAGTTTTGTAAGTCATGAGCTGTTTTCTGTCTAATGTGAGCCTATTTACTCAAAATTAATACTAATTAATTCACCCTACAATTAATTAGTAGGACTAAATTGAATCTGTGCCCTTTTTCTGTATAGATTTTGGGGGGAAATTTGTGTAATTCTGTTTAGAATGGATTTAAACATTTAAACAAAATGTGTTAAACAGTGTTAAGAGTATAAAGGCCTGTTTGCACTAAGAACAATACCTATAATGATAACCATAACTTTATTCCTGTCTATATCAACTAACATTATGTTTATTATAAGCTCGCACGCTGCAGTTTCAAAGTCACACAGCTGGATGTAAATGACCTGCTGTTGCTTTGTTTCACAAAGAAATCAGGGTGATGATACTTTTGGGTACATGACATCCTTTATAGGCCAAAAGAGCAGGGAGAATCCGTCATTGTTGAGAGAGTTGTCATCTTTTAAAGACAAATTGTATTCATACTCCTGTATAAGTCTAATGTCTTCTGCCATTTTAAAAGCGCAACCCCTTTAAATTTCAAATGATTTTGATTGGCTGTCAGTATTTTATCGTACAATGCACTTCAACACTTTCTTAAATGAATCTTATTTTTTACAGTTATCGTTATGTCCTGTGAACGGGCCTTTACATTTTAATCATGTGACGCAGTATCAAATTACTCAAAATTGAGAGATGTGTAGAATTATGTGAGTAACATGCATTTGAAAACGGACGCGTTTTCTGGTGTAATTTTTATAAAAAGCAGTTTTCTGAGGAGTTACGGCCTTCCGAGAACTACATTAATTGGCTGTCATTCTAACATGAAATGTACATAATTCACATTTGTTTATTTTGTTCACATTGTGAGATTGTGTGTGTGTATTACCTGTTAAATGGATTTTATAAAAACAGTTTGCTTTTCAATCTAAGGAACAATTCACTGCATGCTTATTGAAATGACACAACATTTTTTCCAGTGTGTTCAGTTACATGAAAATATTTTGTGAATTGTTAACCTGGGTTTTGAGATTATAGCCACCGTATGTTACTAGAATGTTAAAAAAGCAGTGAGATTAAATGAGATTGAAATGTTTAATTCAGACAGTCCTTCTCAGATCGTTGAAGGTCTGACCACGTCATATTTCATATTTGTGAAATGAATCTCAACAGCCTGTCAGTGGTTTTGTGACTTTGTAAAAACAGGGTTTGTCAGACAATTTGAACACAAGCTGGTCTGATGAATTGTGGAAATGTGGTTGTGTTTTTTTTTTTTTGCACTCTCCACGTGTGTACTCTTAATATATCATAATCTATTTGTTTTTAGTTAATTTGAAATGGTTTACAGTCTGTGTGCAGGGTGACATGCACAGCACTAGAATAATGGTGAACAGGGATATTTCAGGATTTCAGAGTCGCAGGTCTAAACCAGTCCTGTTCTTTGAAACAGACCTCACATGAATGTATCCTAAAATTTGATTGGTGGAGCCACATTCTTAATAAATTTGTTTTGAATATGCCCAGCCTTTAAAAAAAAACTACACGTCCTGTTAAAAATATGGTGTAAAAACTACATTTTTATGATTAAAAACTGGAAAATGTTGTGGCTTGTGTGATTTATCTTGTTTTTGTGACTTTGCAAAAATGTATTTGTTTTAAACACAGTATCTCCTAATAATTGAAGGTAAATAACAGATTTTTAACTGAAGGTAAATAAATCACATGTTAAGCAGATATGCACGACTTGTGAAGCAGGATTTTGAGCTAGGTCTGCATATTATACGAGCAGAATGTTCTTTTGTTTTCATTGTCCTCATGATCCTGTGTCATTTATTAAGATAAATTTTTACATGATCTAAATTAACATTTAAAATCATTTACATGATTTCTCACGATGGGGATGAATTGGAAACAAAACAATTTCATATGTTTTTGTATGTGATAAGCCTGTGTTAATGTCTGTGACTAATATTATAATAAATATATTATTATACAGTATTATATATTATATGATTATATATTATAATATGTGTCTTTGAGCCCCTATATACAAATGAGGCTCTGAGTACTGTTGGTCATTTCTATGAACCAAAAGTTAACATTCAATTCAAATTCCAGCCTCACAGGGCCTGGGAATCGATTTAGTCAATGATCATGACACACGTTATACTAAAGTGTTAAACGAAAAGCGCTCGACACAGTCCTCATATGATGTGAGTTTGGACACTGGCGCTAAATGCTAAAGACGTTCTGCATTACAAATGCATGAACATGTTATATAGCCTATATTACTCCAGATGCAGTAAGATTGACAGAGACATTTTTATATGAATCATTCATTAAAGTTAGCTGCGGCAAAATGTTCAGAGCATGACAAACAAGGATTTGTTTATGAGCTACTCATTGGTGATTTTTGTAACACGTGACACATGCACAGATAAACTTTTAGCAAAGGCGTCTATAAACACAGAATACATTGTTTGCTCATGACCTGCATTTATCTCTAGTTAAATGAAATACTGTATTTCACAATGTCCTGTAGGAACCTGATTTAACTCTTTTTTGCCATCAGCAAACCTACAAGTGTAAA
The DNA here is from genome assembly GCA_036877525.1 of Chromobotia macracanthus. NCBI lineage: Eukaryota > Metazoa > Chordata > Actinopteri > Cypriniformes > Botiidae > Chromobotia > Chromobotia macracanthus. The sequence goes on along the minus strand of JAZGTH010000088.1, from coordinate 974,088 downwards.
TATAAAGCAAATGGCACATTGTACGATTAAAATATACACACACAGGTGCATCTTAACTGAGTGTCAGAGGTGTATCCATCTTGAGACCTCACTGGAAATTAAAATGAGATGTCTAAATTACCTGAAGTGCCCTTCCTCACACAGCCTCCCTTCTTCCTCCCTCTGAGAGCAGCACGGGTAATCTGTGCAGATTAGGATCAACTGTGTCATCTCAATCCCACCACGATTAAAACAGGATTAAAACTCATTTCCTGAACTCAGTATCACAGTAATTGCTCTCTCTCAATCTATCACTCTCTATCTCTCTATCGCTCACTCTCCCAAAGGGTCACTGTGTTTTGACCTTTCACAGTTTCACTCTCCTCTACGCTGAAAAGACCATCAATGCTGGTTACTAGTATAGTAGCCTGGGATATTTAACTAGCAGGCTTTCCTTAAGCAACCAGCTTCATCAGAAAGACCATGCTGGTTAACCCACATGTTGTGCTGGTGAACAACATGATCAAGAGTAATCCAGCAAAAAAATCTAGCTTTCCTGAAAATTCATGCAGGTCAAAACATGAATCTTTTCAGTGGGATAAGCGACAAAATGGCATCACCAATAATGCTACAGAATATTAATGGGGTATCACAGTACTCAGTATAGTACAGTATGTGTAACCTGAACAGACATAATTCACCAGCATGTAAGTATGACTTTGGATGTAAGAGGAAATATGATGATGTAAGCTCTAGCTCAGTGGGTTTTCTCTTTAAAAACTCCTCATTTATGATGATGAATCCTGCTGCAGAACAGAGAAAGCCGCAGGTCAGAGGTGTTCACACACTTGGTGAGATTTTCCATAGAATGACCAGATTCCTGGTTTTATTTCCTGGAAGATTGTGTGGTGGTTGTCGGTGGAATTAGTCAATAGTTAAGCTGAAATGTCCTCTGTGCAGGACAGGGTCAGGTTCAGCTGCATCCAGTGTGCTGTGCTCACATGCTATTTAAAGATAGCAAAAGCTCACACACCTAATCTGCTCTTCACACAGATGCATTAAGCTGTGCTCTCAGTTTTTGATGCTAGATGGCAGCAAAAGGGGGAGGGCCTTTATTCTGCTTCAGGGGCCTGGCGTTCCTTTATGAGGGGCCATGGCTCTTATCTTTCTCTGAGGCCATGTTCAGAGTTTATCTGAAAGGCAGGGACAGCATGGGAAGAGATTGCATAATCTAACAGCCAATGGTGTAAGAGACTCAGTGTGGCTAAAGGTGCTAGAACCTGTAACAGAGATAATCTGTTCAAGACTAACATCATAGACATATAGATGGCTAGTGATGTCATCAGGTTTAAAGATTTCCCTCCAAAACTGATGCGATGAGCTAGAATATTATGAATAAGTGTGATATTATTGAAATATTTTCCAGCCATGCAACCTATAGAACTTTTCTAGTATCTGCATTCTTACCAGTGGATCTAAAATATGCTGTAAAACGTTTGTCAGGTAACTTAGAGAAAATTGTGTCAATTGTGATTACATTTAAATAGAATAAAATGTAAATCATCTGGTTTTACTCAAGATAAAAAAGAATCTGGTTTTATTCATAATAAATAAATTGTTTCTATTCAAGTAAAAACAAATAAACTGGTTTCATTCAATTCAGACTATGACTTTGTTAGGTTACACTTACAAGAAGAATTACTGAGAATTAAATCAAACTCAGCGTCAGCGAGTGGTTATAAATTGACACCATATTAGTTTATGTGCTCAAGGACAGACCAAACGGGTGAGGGATGGGGTGAGAGAGAGAGAGCGAGAGAGAGAGATCAGAGCTCTCCTGTAACTGTGGCAGCAGCAGCACTCTTCATCCAGTACAGTGGAAGTGGTTGATACTAGTGAGAAGATTCTCCAGCCACAGTCACTCTCAGACACGAAGGTAAATGACTTTATTTACTTTATTTTGGTGTGTGGTGTTTATTTTGTTTCTGTTTTTATTTTGTGCAGCTGAAACGTTTTATGTAAGCATGTGGGATCTGTAACACCAGAGTCAAGGGAAGGGTGCATATATATATATATATATTTAATTATCATGAAACGATGGAAAGATGATTGTAAATGAAGGTGATGTTGGCTCACACGCACCCTCAAACCTGTCACGGGTGTGATGCAGGTGTGACTGATAATTGCTGATATACAGATATTTGTGTGAGATATCAGATATACTGAAGACAAGCTAATCAGGAGAACACTGGCCTATTGATCCGATTAAATCCTTAACCTGACAGATGGACTCAGCAGAGAAAGCAGCTGGGATTTTGCTAAATTCACTTAATGCTGCAATTGTAACTTTTTTAAATGAATGAACAGAAATCAGTTATTGAGCAAGTACATGACAGATCAGTGTTCAGCACAATCTCCTTACATTAACCTGATTCACAACAGTGAGTTTATAATAATGATTTATCATTTGATTTATAAATTGGTCCGTCTGTAAACAGAAAGAAGATCCAGCTGCTGTATCATGTGCTGGTGCTGTAGATGCTGCAGTGTTTGTATCTTGTTCTCACAGCAGTTGTTTACAATTTAAACTCGTCATCCATGTTAAGAATAAAATGAAACCTTAAAATTTATATTTTAAATGAAGAATCTGGGAATTATATAAATCCAAAAAGTTTCCAATAACTCCAAAGAACACAATAAATCAGAAGAATCTACCGCACAATAAAACAAGGGGATAGAAAAAGAAACGTATGTATGAATATGATTTTAAGAAACCTAATGACATGTTGATAATGTATAATATTACAGTGTAATATTGCTCTGGTATCTAATATTACCTTGTGCTGGGCAGTGATGTGGTTTATTTAAAAGAATCATTATTGTTTCCTGTAGATTTTGCTCATTTAGTTAATGTGTTGTATAAAATGTTTTGTCAGGTAACCAGTAATGTACTTCACGTTTTGTGTTATTTGTTTTAATAAACACACTTGAATCAACCTGACTACTTTAAGTTACAACAGACGTAGTTTTAAGGGTCAGATCAGGTACAGATAGTAATTCTGACATATAAAAAACGATGTCTTTGCACCAAGTTTAAACTATGAGGAGTTTACAGTAGATAAGTGGTGTGAGAAGAGATTAGGGCAAGCTTCTCGGTTGCTATGGTGATCACATTGATTAGGATTGTCTTTAAACCGCTAGTTATGTGTGCCAAACCAAAACCACAGCATCTGTCATCCCCAACTCTTCCATCACCGTTCAGCTTAACCTGTGGCCTGAAACAGAATGGTGTAGTTTAAAGCTAGAGCTTTCAGACAGTTTGATCTGTAGACATAAAACTGTTTTGGCCAGTAAGATTTTAAAGGAGGATTCCATACTAATGTGACTCTCTTTACTTTCAGTGGTGAGTTAGTTAACATTACTGGTGAGATTAAGCAGAAGTCATCCTTTTTCTTCTTGTAAACAGTCATACAGGTGTATGATCATCTAGAAACTCTCCTGTCCTCCTGCACCACTGCTAACAGACACTGTTAGTTAATAGGTTACAGCGAAGTGACTGACAGAAAGCCACTGTTTCTGACTGCCTGTACCTGACCGACTGTACCTGACTCTACTTGACTGACTCTACCTGACTGACTGTACCTGACCGACTGTACCTGACCGACTGTACCTGACTGACTGTACCTGACTCTACCTGACCGACTCTACCTGACCGACTGTACCTGACCGACTGTACCTGACTGCCTGTACCTGACCGACTGTACCTGACTGACTGTACCTGACTGACTGTACCTGACGACTGTACCTGACTGACTGTACCTGACCGACTGTACCTGACCGACTGTACCTGACTGCCTGTACCTGACCGACTGTACCTGACTGACTGTACCTGACTGACTGTACCTGACCGACTGTACCTGACTGACTGTACCTGACCGACTGTACCTGACTGACTGTACCTGACTGACTGTACCTGCCTGACTGTAACTGAGAAAAGCATCAGTTATTTGAATCCTTCAGTCAGACAACTAAAACGTCTAAGCAGCTATTTTATAACATAATATTTTAAAAGGGAAATTTGAAACTGTATTCTTTATGATGACCCAGACTAATCTAAACTCTCTCTCACTTTCATGTTTATTTTCAGAGAATATTATGAGGAAACCATTAAAGCCCTCAAACCCTGTGAGAACTCGGGGGGGTTCATTTTTCCTGTCAGGTGGGCGCGTAGTCATGCCCGGCTCTCCATAGATTAGAGACTGTCGGACCCCTGCTATCTGTGAACCATGTATCCCATGTTACCCTCTGCCAGCCTGGGGTCATATTCCAACCCTTCGGCTCGGAGCAGCAGACGTCACCGAGCGCAGTGTGTGAGGAGTAAACTCCGTCCAACACGGATCTTCAGTTTCATTCTAAGCATCTCTGCCCTCTCCATCTTTCTGTCCTGGAGTGCCTTCATGTCCACTTTTGGGTCGTTTTCAAAATGGACACCACTGACATCACCCACCAACCATGAAGGGCAAGTGCCACACAGAACTGTCCTCTCATCCGAGGATGAGCACAACGTGTCGGCCAATATCCCCATCGCCATGGCAACGTCTAGTGAGCATGCTAAGGGAGAATATCCTGAGGACTTGTTTTCTCTCGAGGAGAGACGACAAGGGGCCGTTGTGCTGCACATGTTCGGGATGATGTACATGTTCATCGCTCTTGCCATCGTGTGTGACGAGTTCTTCGTTCCTGCACTCACTGTCATAACAGAAAAACTCCAGATATCAGATGATGTGGCAGGCGCTACCTTCATGGCCGCCGGGGGCTCCGCCCCTGAGCTCTTCACCTCTGTGATTGGTGTGTTCATATCGCACAGCAACGTGGGTATCGGAACCATCGTGGGTTCTGCGGTCTTCAACATTTTGTTTGTGATCGGGATGTGTGCACTCTTCTCACGGGAGATTCTGAACCTCACCTGGTGGCCGCTGTTTAGAGACGTCAGCTTTTATATCGTCGGACTAATTATGCTCATCATCTTCTTCCTGGATAACTACATCACCTACTTGGAGAGCCTTGGACTGCTGTTCTGCTACATTAGTTATGTCACGTTCATGAAGTTCAACGTGACTGTAGAGACCACGATCAAAACCAGACTGCTCAGGAATCAAGTGGATGACATTGAAGTTTCGAAGGTGAGTTGAATTGTTCTAGGTTTGATGTTTGATTGAAAGAGGATGTTGAATAACATGACCAATGAGCAGATTCCCACGGCTGGCTAATAATCGGTCATTGCCAAGATGATGGTTTTATCACCTCTGTGAGCTGGATTAGGCCTTATATTAAGTGTCACCTGGACAAAGCAAACCACACATTCAGCTGAGACAGAACCACTGCTGGGAAAATGAGATCCACAAGACTGAAAGGTTTAGAAAGATGAATGATTACAGGTGAGAAATAGTCTGAGCAATATGTTAGTGATTGAAACAGTTTATCTGGTTTCACTACTTTATTTTAGTTAATGTTTTTAAAGTGCACGGTAACATTGTGCCACCCAGTACATATCCATGGTTTACTAAAATTGCCATTTTTATTACCAAAGTTTTAATACTAACATTGTGATTAAAATATGAATCCTGTAGTGAGATTATGGTAAATTTGTGGTTACTGTGATTTTACCACAAGCACCATAGTAAAACCATAGTTAATATCCATAAGTGGTTCTGTCTCAGCTGAATGTTGTAGCATATGATACTCTGAGCACTGTCTGAAACTTGTATTGTGAGCACTTATTGTGTCTAGTTGCCTCTTCAGGTTGACTCGCTTGTATTCCACACTTGTAAGTCGCTTTGGATAAAAGCGTCTGCTAAATGAATAAATGTAAATGTAAGGGTGGTGGCTGGTAATTTTTAATTTCTAATAAATATTGATTCTATTATTTTTTTGTGACATTCTTCACAAATATCACAAATATTGACCACCTGCTGGGTGTGCTTTTACTGTTCTGCATGATAGTACACCAGTGAAACAGCAGAAATCACAGAACATGTCATGATTTATCACATGGTTATGTTATGGTTGTGTGGAGCAGGAGGTCTGTCTGTAAATGTTCACCTCCTGCTCAAACAGCTGCAGTTGGATTTGTTGGTTGCAGATGTGGTTTGTCCTGCGTGTGGAACACAGGAGAATTAGCTGAACTTTGTTCTTTGCATTAGTATTGCACAGGAAATAACTTTACCATAATTATTAAGCTCAGTCATTAGTGTTACATTGCTCATTGGTGTTGCAGTACAGTTTGGCATGTGGTGCTAAAACACTGGTTAAAACACGCAGGTAAAAAGAGAAGAATTGTTGAGTACTTTCCAAAAGATTTTCACCCCTTTAGTATACACCCCTTTAGTTTTCACCCCTTTGGTTTACAGAGACTGGTAAAATGTAAATAAAGATTTTGATAGGTAGCAGGGCCATAGCTGTGAATCCAGGGCCCCTTCACTGTACTGTATATTCCTAGACTGAATAATTGTGGGGCCCCTGATCATTTTGGCCCCTGGAATTATTCCCTGGTGGGTAGATGGACAGATGAAAAGAGGGAAGGATGGTACATGTGATCTTTGAAGTTCCTTTAGCTGAGGCTCGGGCTAATCCAATAAGACTGTGATCCTTTTAGTACCACTAAATATAGACAGCAGTGCAGTTCTTCTTTAAACTGGACTCAGACACTGAGTATTGTACAGAAAACCTGAGGTTCCTGAGGTTGAGAAGCCTGATGTTGTGTGTATGAGACTCTTTTGTGTTCATCACTGATTAATCAAGGGCTTCAAAACATCATCAGTATCTTCTGATCATTGTGATCATAGTTTCGGATTCCCAGCCTGAAATCCTTTGTAATTCCAAATCAACTGCTTACAGGGGTTAACACCAGCTAGAGTTAAAAGACTCTTAGTGTTGAGGGGAGCGACCTGCAGTCTGAAACACACTTCCTTACTGGTTTAGTTGACAGAATATATTTTCATGAGTGGGTTTCACACATGAATGTAGGTTGTGTATGTGTGCATATTGTTTTAATGCAACACATTTCAAAATTCTAGAAAAATGCTGGTTTTCATTTATTTAAAATGCAACAGATATTTGTGTAAACAGTTGAACAAGCGTGAATACAGTATTACATTGATTAAATGTTATATTCTTGAATTCTTATTTGCATTTATACTTCAATTAATCACTGAACTGTTACTGTAGGTTTAGTTTTTGTTAGTTAGTAGTTTTATCAGCTATCTGCCCATGGATTCAAAATAAAAGGTTTAAGGCATAATTTTCTAGTTTAATGGAGCCTGATTTTTTAACTGTGACTCAAAGAGATATTGTGATTAAAAGTTTGCATTTGTAAGCAGGTGAGAGATGCTAGAGTGTTCTGTTGGTTGCCAGGGTGTTGCTATGCAGCTGCTTATTTGTTCAGAATAGTCTTTAGTGTGTTGCTAGGTAGTTTCCAGGATGCTCTGTTTGGTTTCTTTGCTTTCTCCTTCAATCAGTGTAAGTATAAAACATTTTTGCCTTTATCATGTCTAGAAAACAAATAACACATCTAGCAGGATGTAGAAGACATGTTGGTCTCCTGTTGGCTGACTTCTGCCTCTGCTCTACAGAAACTAGAGCTAATCTCTTACCTGCAGAAAGTGCAAAGCTGGTGAGAGAGAAACGTGAACAATGAGCAAATAGCAGGTGCCTCTAACCACTAACAAAACATACTTGAGCTCTCTGTGTTTAACTGATGCAGCTTAATTACGGCTGCTTGTGTCACTTTCTGTGAGTGGCAATAACAAGCAGCAGATCGTGTTCGTGGCCTTAAAATGTGTTTAAACTAAAGACTATTGGCTAGTTGCTTTGTTCTGAAAAAAGCATTTTAAAAGTGCTTGGTGTGTTCAGAATGTTCAAATATTATTTTCTTGTCACTTTTAGGTCAGTATGTATTTAGAATTTGATTTAGTAGATTATTATTATTATTAAATTAGCCAACATTGTACTCCCTTTCTATTCATTATAAAAACATTATAGTGAAAACAATGTTATTGACAAAAAGCACAAATGCAAATAAGCATTAAAATTCAGCTTCCAAAATGACGGTTTGATATTTGACGGTTTTAAAGCAGCATATAGGGATCAGTTAAGTGAAGAAGTGCTGCTCAAGAGTTGAGGCCATTTCTGAGTCAGATTTCATTCCTGTAATGACCTGATCTGCTGTAAGAACTGGCTTCAATCTTCCAGATTTTATATTAAAGGTGGGTCACATCTCTGTGTTCTTGTAAAGGTGGGACACATTTTCGTGAATGGCCTCTATATATGATGTTTAGATGCAGAAGACCAGAACTGCTTAGTGTTCTCAGGTATAGAGACAGATTAGTCTTTATACTAATAATTCTATTTGCCATTTGTTTAATTGCATCATTAGAGTAACACTGATAGATTTAACAGAGGATTCTTTCACTGTGTTAGCACAGAGGTGTGTAAGGTTAATAATTGTCAGTATAACAACTATAAGAGTAATTATCATTTTTAGCTGTATGATAATTTACTTTAGCTAAATGGTGAGTGTGTTTATTACTAGTCATTTACCCGATGTTATTAGAGGTTTTTTTATTAAGTGGCCCAATAATTTGGGTGCTTCCTGAACCATAATGGACAATTTAAAAGTACTAAGTGTGCTACAATGATATCATGAAGTATGTACTTGTGTACTTCAGCACACACTTCATCACAGGAAACATGGCCAGTAACCCTAGAGAAACAGTGTTAGGACAAACATGCATTCAGTTAGTGCTCAGTTCAAGACTTCCTCCTGCTCTGTACTGTTCGCCAGAGGACATAGTTACTGCTTACATTCTTAGAAAACCGGAATTACATTTACTGAATGCTTCCTGTATTTTAATCTGGTTGCTGGTCATGTTTTTCTGGATGATTTAAAGCTTTTCCCTCCTTCTTTAGTTTCAGAGCTTCTGAGTTATCATACGTTTTTCTCTTTTTTTATTCAATGTTCTTAATCTCACAATTGTTGGATCTTATTAAAAGCCCAAATGAAACACGTACAAAGTAAAATATCAAATGTTTTTAGAACATTTTACACATGATAAGAAAGAACTGATCAATGTACTTAACAAATCACTAATCTGCTCTCACACTGGCTTGTGTTGTGTTTCTTTCTGTTTGTGTGAAATTTTCCTTTTCACACTAAATTTGAGTTCTGTCTGTCTGTTCATCAGGAAAACAGCGCAGGAGACGATGAAAATAAGCTTTCTGTAAGTACATATCAACAAAACATAAAATGGTGGACAGTAAAACAGACTCATCATTATGAGATCAAAATTCTGAATATCTGAAAAGATTACTTTTCATGCACTCATATATTATATGCTTCCTTTCCCCCCCATAGGCTAAGCCCCACCTCCAGAGAGGAGGAAGCTCTGCCTCCTTGCACAACACAATGATGAGAAACAGTATCTTCCATCTAATGATCCACACGCTCGATCCACTCAGTGAAGGTGACAAACACAAACAGAGTCACGCTGCTGATTTGGAAAGTTTTCTTCATGTATTCTGTTATATGTGCTGCAGGGAAGTTCAAAGAGAAGGCATCAATTCTCCACAATATCGCAAGAAAAAAGGGACAAGAGGAAAATGGTGTTGGTAAGTTTAAACCCTGTTTAACATGAAGTGACATTCAAACACATTTACTTTAAAAATGAGCTGTTTAACCATTACATAGGATAGTAATGAGAAAATGTGGGTGGAGCTGAAAAAGACCTAAATGTGATTGGCGGGCTTACAAAACACTCGAGGGATTAATGAAGACAAACTTTCTTCATTAAAAATTTTCTTCAGAAGAACATGTAGACAGGAAGTCTTCATATTACAGGAAGATTTTATTCTTTATTCAGAATGTAAATGGGGACAATCTTATGTCATGATGTGTTTAATGAATTCCATTTCAGGTTTGATTTATTTATGCTTACATGACATTTCTTTTTGTTTAACTCTCTTGTAGATACGAGTCTTCCCAACAGCACCAGTGTGGAGGTAGAGGTGACTCCACCCATGAACGGCAGCATGGTCAATCCCGAGGTGATGCAGCATGAGCCAATCACCTGTCAGCATAGTCTTTGACAGTGTTAATGAATATGTATGCCTAAACTTGTACTAATACTCCGGAACAATGAATATGTAAATTAGTCCCCGCCTCCACTCAATCACACATGCTCAGATTACCTGATCCACTCTTTGACGTGATTGGTTACAACATGTTAGTAAAGTAGAAAACATGGGCAGTTTTAAAAGGCGTTTTTGAGACTGTCTTCTGTACACTGCAGTATGAAGGAGAAAATACTCAGCAATGGTGTTGGTTTTTAAAAACACCACATATAAACAACTTGAGGAACCTGGTTTTCATCACACCGGGTCTTTAAATATTGACTGAGATTATTGCCTTTTATGTGTTTCAAAGGATGAAGAGGAAGACGAGGAAGATGGGGACCAGCCTTTGAGTTTGGCATGGCCAAACACCCCGCGAAGACAAGTGACATACCTCTTAATTTTCCCTATTGTCTTTCCACTGTGGCTGACACTTCCAGATGTTCGCAGAGACGTATGTTTGTCTACCATTATCTGCATTTGAGCAATTCTGTACATATTTAAAGTGGCAGTGTGCAATTTCTGTGTTCTAGTGGCACCAAATGGTATTGCAAACATTAATTGTTTATTAAGGAAACAGACACACCCCCCCACTGCTGTCTATGGTTCAGTCAAACAGGGGCAGTAACCCCTACCCCAAATTTTGGGCTGCCGAAACAAACAATTTTTTTGGTGCTGCTGGGTGGCAGACATTACGTGCTGCTCATTGATATAATATTTAATAATTATTAATAATACAGTTATAATATTTTATTAATATGGTCTTTCCCCAGAGTTCAAGGAAATTTTTTCCAATCACGTTTTTGGGATCAATTTCCTGGATTGCTGTTTTCTCTTATCTGATGGTGTGGTGGGCTCACCAGGTAACCAGACACACACTATGATCATATTGTGATCTTCTGTCTTCTAAGTACCTTTGTTTTCATTATTCTTTATCTGTCTGCACTGTTCCTCAAGTAACCTAAAGTAACTTCTCTGTCAGAACGAATGTGTGAGATTCTTAATCCAAAGCAAAACAGAGAAGCAGATTGATTCTGTTGAATCAGACATTTTCATGTATCAGCAATGATAAATAAAAATGAGAAAGTGGTAGAAAACTGTACAATGACTAACAGGAGACTTACAATCGTATTCACAATCATCTACAAAAGAGTTTTGTGTTAGTGAATGTTTCTAAGATAACAACTTGATATGCTAAAAACCTTTAAAACATACATAACAAACATGCTGACAAATATACACACAAATATTGGATAAAATTTTCTGGTTTTAAAAGATTGGTATTGAATGAAATATACAGTACCAGTCAAAAGTTTGGAAACACTTCACTGAAATGTCAGATTAAAAATCTTTTAATCTGAAGACAATTGATTCAATGTTTAAATTGTAAAAATAAAATTATAATATAATTGTACCAACATATTCATTTCAATTTAATTTTTGTTATCAGAAAACTGCAGTTTAAAAAAAACTGTAGTTGTTTTTGAAATAGATGATTTGGACCAAATAATGAAGAAAAAAGCAGCCAATAAGAGCAGGATAAAGGGGAACTTCAAAACTCTTTAAAAATCTTCTCAGGATGATTCCTCAAGAAAATGAGTGATGGAAAATGTCAAGAAAATATATTTTATATATTTAATATTGAATATATATTGAATATGCTAGAATATATCCTATTTTACCTTACCTTAGTCACAACATAATTCCTAAAGTTACATTTGTGTTATTTCATAGTTTTGATACGTTTACTATTATTCATAAATTAAAAAATATGAACAAAGAAAAAGTGTTTCCAAACTTTTGACTGGTGGTGTAGTTATATATTAAATAGCCATTAATGAATTTTTTGAGCTAATGGCAATGAATTGTGGGATTACCTTATCTGTGCAGGATACATCATATAAAAAACTGCTTTAGATTTTGGCCACAACAGTTAATGTTTATGTTGGAGAAGGTAAAGAATTAAATGTTTTGACATTGGATCCCAGATTATATTAGCTTGCGTATTTATAGCTTTTATGCTCATGAGATGAGTATGTGTATGGGGGTGTGATGCGTTCAGCCATGTTTATTGTATTCATTTCTCCTGCAGGTTGGTGAGACTATTGGAATCACGGAGGAAATAATGGGTTTAACTATTCTCGCGGCTGGAACCTCCATTCCTGATCTCATCACCAGTGTTATTGTCGCAAGGAAAGGCCTTGGAGACATGGCCGTGTCCAGCTCAGTTGGGTCCAATATATTTGACATCACTGTTGGGTGAGAAAGATTTATCAACGAAACAACATTCATCCTACTTTTAATTTAAAGGGATAGTTCACCCAAAAATAAATAGGTTTGCAATCAAACAGGTTTGCAATGACACGAGGGCGAGTAAATGGTGGAAGAATGTTTAGTGTTGGGTGGACTGTCCCTTTAAGAGAGTAAGACAGTTGGGTTCCACATGTAAAAATTTCATACATTTTCTTTAGACAAAGATTTGTTGAGATAATGTGTAAACTTTATCAGGGAAGCTTTTAAAGCAATGATATATGCTTCTGTATTAGTTATGAGTTAACTGAACAGTGAGAAACTAAAAGTGACTGTGGAGGACACGGCTGTGTTCATAACATAACATTGCAATGTATCTTTTTGTGTCTTTGTGTTTATCATCCCCAGCCTGCCGTTTCCCTGGTTACTGTATTCCTTGTTGAACAGCCTGAGCCCGGTGGCGGTGAGCAGCAACGGTTTGTTCTGCGCCATTGTTCTGCTCTTCCTCATGCTGCTCTTCGTCATTATCTCCATCGGCGTGTGCAAGTGGAAGATGAGCAAGCTGCTCGGGTTCTTCATGTTCCTCTTGTACTTTGTCTTTCTGGTGGTCAGTGTAATGCTGGAGGACAAGGTCATCGTCTGCCCAGTCTCTATCTGAGTCCCTCATCCTCCTGAACGCCCTCCTGCTAGCATGCACACTTGGACGAGGAAGTGCGTCTAAAAAGTAGTTCTTTATGGGAAACTAGTGTGATTTTTGCATGCATTCTCACAAGCAGGACACAGACACTCTGTGTGGTGTACTGTAGATTTAGTCATTTTTAATACTCTGTGTGCAGAGGTTGAACTTTAACAAGGGACTTTAGGACCATGGAGACACATATACAAGTAGGAGACATTTCAAGATATGTACAGACTCAGGAAAGAACCTGTGGTGCGGATATACAATAAAACAAAACTACCAGCAAGTACAACAGCAAACACTGATCCTTGTGTTGCACTATCATGAGTGACAAAGATTCAGGGAAGAAATGAAGCTCCTCATGGCCGAATCCTAATGCTGGTCCTTTCTGAATGTTCCTTGAGCTTTATCATTCTCTGTATATGATATAACTTATTGAATAGACTTGTGGACAGCCTTCTGCAGTCACAGATCTGGAGAACTAGAAATATTGAATATCATCAGTTATATTCACTGTGTTGTTTGTAAATGCAATATTTTATAAATGTATTCTCTGATGTTTAATTTGATGTGATTTATTTGGCAAATCAAAGAAATGAATGAACTGTGAGAGACATTCACTGACTCTAGAGGAAACCGATCATCTTACAGTCGGTTACAGCAAAACCAGTATAGTTTATTACACCATAAAATGTGTCTTCAGTATTCATTTCATCTGTGTAGCACATACAGAAACCGTGACTCCACTGTGATCAGGCTGCAGCTGGTGTACATGTGATTGTCTGTAGAGTTCACTGAAGTGTGTCAGTAACTCACTGCCTGTATCTCTCTTTACTGTCTGACTGGATAGAATTTGAAAGTAAAATAACTCTATTGGTGCTTTTAAATGAAACTGAGCGCCCAACAGCTTTCAAGCTGACTGTTATTCTTAGTTAAATTACATTTATCTATCTGTTCATAATGTCTGTATATTTACATAAGTGATGGACAAAATAAAATGATTTATGACATTACATGCAAGTATTATTTAAAAAAAATAGGATTTATTTGAACTTTTAAACGCGTAAAACAGTCATTTGAATTATGAATGAAATCAGTTTGATTAAACAAGCCACCGGAGTCCAGTAAAATAGTAATATTACAGTATAATATAATACAGAGTCTGAAGAGATCAGAGCGTGCTGTAGAGGGCGCTGTAGAGCTACAATAATCAGAACTGTCGAGATCTGATTCACAAGACTTTCCAAACATTTGTTTTGGGTTAATTCTTTACAGTATATCGCTAAAATGAAGAATAAACAAGCATACATACTGAACGTTTATTTAAAGTGAGAACTACTGTAATATGTACATAAATGCATGCGGTGTACTTCTCCTGCACTGAGCTAAACTGGCCAGCTGGAGGCACTCTTCCTTAAAATACACTAGAATAAAACTTCTCTATAACTCATGCAAAACACAACACATGAGACAGAAGTATTCACACTCTTATGTGAGTATAAGAAACGAATGTGTACTTTACAGTTGTTTTATTAAAAGCTGCTGTCCTTTAGGTTCAGTTTCTTACTGTCAATAACATTACCCATAAGCAGAAGACTTAACACTCTAAAAGTAAAAAAAAAAATCAGTTTATAACACATGAAAAATAGACAATTACAACCAAAGTGAGTGTGAGCTGTGTGTTTGAGAATTTCTCTGTCTGTGTAAGTGTTGAAGTTCCCACAGTTTATAGCCACAATATGAAGCCATGTGAGTGTTCGGTCAAAAGACTTCAACCATTAGTGTTAATTCATTCATGTCTTTGAAATGTTAAATATATATCTGTAAAGAGCTCTTGTGGTAGTTAAGGTGTGTAATGGCAATCGCTTCATTGTTGATCTGTAGACCATAAAGACCAAAAGGTACACATAATACCTCTAGACAAGCCTAATAAAATAGGTTTAACCTCTTTGGAAAAGCTTTAACAATAAGACTTTTGTTTCAGAGGTGCAGGGGTCAACTGGCTCTTATCGGAAAGTAAAACAAGATTATTGTTTGCTTTTGGTTCTCAGTGAATAGTGAACTTGTAGGATTTTACTTGTTTACTTGACTTCAGTGAGAATTGTTATTATATTGTCTGACACATTTCTGTGTGTGTGTGTGTGTGTGTAGGTCATGTGCGCTGAGATGGCTGAAATCCACGCGTGTCCAGGAACCTCGCACCCGTGTGCGGCAATGATTGGACTGAGTCCAGAGAGTGAATTTCAAGACGGGAATCTTTTATCTATGTTATAGCCTCCAAACACTCTGCAAATTTCATACATAAATACAGTGGGATTTTCTGCATGTATGGTTTAAAAATACAAAATATATCCTCAACTACAGTCTTTCAGTGAATCATTTATTAATATGTTTTAAATAGCAGTATATGTTTTTCATAATATAACAGCAGTTCGGTGTCTTTTTCAGGAGAACCAGCTCAAACATTTCATAGTTTTTCCTAAATCTCCTGCAGCTCAACTGGCTGAGAGTGGCGCTAGCAACAGTAAGATCATGAGTTTGATTCCAGAAGAACACACACAGATAAAACATGTACTTTGAATGTACTGTAGGTCTAATATGCTGAATGCAGGAAAGTAAACAATTCTGTGGAGACTGTCTGAGTGATTCAAGAGAATGTATGTGGGATTTAATAGACTGTAACATGAAACACAGAAGAACATGGGAAAACACATGGGACATGGGAAAACTGCACTCATGTTTGAAAGAACATGCTCAGTTCAGTAAAACTTCCTCCAGCATCCGTCACATGTTGTCAAACACAACACAGATTGCAACATACAATATAATCTAATACACAAAACTGTTGCAACTTATTTTAACTGATGCATCCGTCAGTAACATCTGCATGTATTGCAACAGAATTACATAATCCAGTTCTGTACAACATGCAACCTGAAAGAGATGACATAACTACCCTGAAGCTCTGTTTACAATAAAGAACACATACAGAAACTGTCATGAATGTATTCAGAGGAATACCAGACATTCAGCTGCACAGAACACCAGTTCACCTCGAAGTCAATGATACAGACAACTAACAGCTGAAGTAAATACATGCAGGAATGAATCGGCCTGTGCACAGTGATGAAAACGTGGTTGGGGAAAATGCGATGGTGTATTTAGTTCAAAAATGGAATTTAGCTCCTAACCGCAAAGATTTGGACAAAGAACAACAGTGTTGGAGCAGTTTTTGTAGTAATAAAAATCCAGACTTTTAAAAATGTTTGTTTATTGCTTTCAAAGTGACAACACTCCCTTCAGTGTAGTACAAAATATTTTTGGTCACCTAAAAGACATTTTAAGCTTTCACTAATAAAAATGATTGTCTATTAAAAAGGTAACAGCTAATATTTTACAACAGTGTCCATGTTACAGATATTATTATTATATCTTAATTTAATTAATTATGATGGAGAAACGATATCAATATATTATACACTTGTTCTCACACAATACTTTCCTACTGTACATACTGTAATATTACAGTAACATGAACACTACTGTAAATCTGAGCTATAAAACCTGACCACTGACACATACTGTACATACTAACAACATATGTGTCAGATTTAATTATTAATTCTCATGTGAAATAAAAGTGTTTAGTTTTAAAGAGTATGCAGTTATAAAAGGTTTTTACAACCTTTACAAATTTACAGGGTGAAATCTTGACACCTGATTACCCAGAATTAATTATTAATCTAGGATCAGATAAAATGACCCTGGGTTAACAGATTTAAGCATGAAAAGTTCAACAGAGAAACAAATTTGTAACCCATACAGACATGTAGTCCCTATGTCAGTGTCATATTTAAAGCAGTTATATCAGTCAAGATCTGCGTTTACTGACCATTTGCATGGAAGATATATGAGATTTTATTTCTAGACAAGTTTAAGTTTTTTACTTAGCAAATCCTGACTGTTTGGCTGTGTGATCTTACAGATGTGACTTTTCTCTGAAGTGTGAAGGCTAAATGTCTCTTAGCTCCAGAGACTTCATGGCCTGCCAATGTCCACTGTGATTTTGGTGTACAGCTGGTCTCTCTCGATGTTTTTCACTTTGTACTTGAGTGACTTAATGCCGTCCACATTCATGGTCTGACGTGCGAGGCGAATATTTTTAAATCTGTAGAACAGAAATGTGCAGAAATGAGCTTCAGATTCAATGTATATTATATTTATGCATGTGCACACGTGTGTATGTGTATTAGAGAAAGATCACCTCTGCGGGTTTGGCTCATTTTGTTTGTCTCTCTTGTGACGAATCATTCGGCATTTACCGATGTCTCCGCTCGGCCGTGAAATTTTCATGCCTCGAAATGAAATCCTAGGATAATCTCCAAACAATTAACAGTGATAAAATATAATACACGGCCACTCACACCAATGTTCAATTAACAGTCACATTAGTAAGTGATAATTCATTATTGGATTAAGGAATTTTTTATTATAGAAATGTTACATCAGGTCTACTCTTAAAATAAAGGTGCTGGAGGATGCCATAGAAGAACCTTGATTCTGATTGGTTGATGTAAATGAATCTATAAGCACACACCTGTGACCTCATGAATACACTGCTGCATCTGTGTGTTTCTCGACAGCTATATTACAGCAGAGGAAGAATATTTTTATCAGTATCATGTGTTTCTTTTTTAACTCTGCAGGTAGATGGAATAATGGTCTTATAAAGAAAACCAGCTGCAAGGATCTGTAGTGAATGCAGAGCAGCTGTTGTTAGTGGCGCATCAATACAGATGGACGAACACTGATGCATTCAGCAGTGTTGTACAATGTTCAGTTTTCCTCACCGGTAAAAGATGTCATCATCTTCTCCACCCCAGCCCCAGTAGTTATTGGGAAAACCGTTGATCTTCTGAAACTGCTGTTTGCTCATTGCTGACACACCTCCAAAATAATTCTTATACGGCAATCTGCATTTGATCAAAAACACAATCATCAAAAACTGTGTATACTGACATTATATTAAACACAGTATATGACAAGCAATCTACCTAAATATATACAAAAAATAAACCAGTTTGCATCACAATTATGTTTACACGCTCCCAACTCAGAGAGCAAAACTTTCCCACTTACGTCATCAAATACGTGATGTTTACTGTATGTGCACGTTTATAATACATCATCCTGACATTCTGACACGCAGGATTACTGAAAACAAATTCTGTTTTACATTCAGTTTTACAGAGAAAACTACTGTAAACATAATACTGTAGAGATGGGAACGGCTGCATTCCTATATTCAAAAACACTCTGTCAAGAAAACACAAAGGCTTCATGGGCAATCCACTGGATTTCGCTTTCAGGTTTAATGTTTTCTCGGCAGCTATTCAGTTTAAAACCATATGACAATGATTGTGAGTGATTTAGAAACCTGACACTTATCACAACACATTTCAGCAAAAAGCTGATGAATGAATGCTGAATGAATCTGTGTGTTGTGATACTCATGGAGGTGTGGTTGTGTGTTGTGTACTTCTGATGTACAAAGCCATAAGAAACACTGGTGTGAAATTACAGACACAAAAGATACAATTCATACTCTGAATGCTTTTATGTTACAGACAATGTACAATACAATTAGATAGAACTGAATGTGCAATTTATATTGGGGCATTAACAAATACATTACATTACCATTAATGTAATGTATCTAAAAATGCTATAGACTATATTTAAATGGGATAATTCAGATGAATTTTGGAAGTAATTTCAAATCACATATAAATCCCCTAAGACTCATGTCTGCTATGGATGGTGTTTCTATGTGGGTCTGTTAGAGTCACAGTTGTGAGTACTAGTTGTATATTGTAACTGCAGTGCCTGCATGTATCACATACATCATGAAATATTGCTTTCATCTGCTGGAATTCCACATCCAGACACACTCACAGATTCTCTCTCTCTGCAGTGATGTGGTATGTACAGCAGCTTTATCATCACTGTCTTTCTGTACAGTTAAAAGAATGTGATTGTGAAGTGTGATGTGTCTGGGTCAGTTAGTGTTGCATCTTTCATCTGAGGTTGTTTAGATTGACTTTAGATCACATGTCAGATTCTGCTGAAGGATTTGCTGGGACTTCGGACTGTTTACTAAAGCACCATCTCCCGCCTTTGTTGAGCTGAACTTATATGTAAATGAATGATTACATTTTAATGTAAGATTTAATTAAAGATCTGAAAAACTTTTAAAGTTACCCTTCCAACAATGTTCACAACATTTAATTCATCTAAACATTCAAGACTTCACTACAGCAAAAGCTTGATTGATGGTAGGACACCTGACAACAGTTGCTAGGGTAGAATCCTGTCAGTTTATCTTTTCACTAGCATCAGACTGTAAAAATAAAGTAACAGAATATTTAATCCATGCAAGCCTTGAGTTTGGCTGTTGTGTTTCTTCTGAAGATATTTTGTTTATGTAAATTGGTTTTTGGGTAAATGCAAGCTGTTCTTTTAAACCTCAGTGGTCAGAACTGGACTGCTACTGCATACTGGTTTCTTGAATTTCAGCCACTCTGCCAACACACTGCCACAGCTGTTTCAATATAGACTACACATAAACGAGTAAACAAATAAGTTGTTTTTATGTCAAAGTGTTTTCATTGCACTGTAAACAAGACAATAATGCATGAACTTGTGACTGTAACTGCTAACAATGATTTTGGGAAACTCACATCAGAGCGACAGGCTACAGAATACTGTTACAAAGTTTGGACTTTAATGTTATGAGACTTTCTTCAAATGTCATGTGTTTTCTCTTTCACTGTCATATTGCCAGACCAAAAGATCTTGAGTTATTATCAGACAGCATTTACTGCCATCCAGAATTAAATAAATGTAAAGCAAAGAAATGAGAAGTGAATAGGAGGTATTCAAGAATATGTGCCATTTTAAGATCATTAATCAAATGTAAACATGTCTGTGACTTTCAGCAGGTTAACTCATTGTACAGAAGCTAAAATGTCATACAGGATGTTTTTATGAATCGTTCAGGATCATCATTATTTTTATTATTTTATTTATTATTTTGCACATATGAAGAATGAATTGTTTTTAATTTGATCTCAGGCTTTTGGATCCCATTGGTAAAACTGTGACACATTTGTGGGCGGCGTGTTGTCTTACCTGAAGCCAAACTTGTCCATGGACACAGACAGGTGACGTGGCTGGCTGGAGCACTTGTAGCTGTTTCGGTCATCCATAGGGATGATGTCCACATCACTGAAGATGAAACAGTCATAGTCGTACTCCTTCAGCGCCTCTGCGTATCCCACATTGAGCAGTTTGGCCCTGTTAAACGTGCCCTGACCATCCTGCTCATGCAGCACAATGGAAATGTGTTTCAGAGTTTGTGTGGAAAAGAACATTGGAACATGCGTGTTGTAGAACACATGTATAATGAAAGAAAACCCTTACATTATTCACGACCTCGCTGGGTTATTATTATATTAAACAATCAGTGTGAGATTGTAAATGCTTTCAACAATCTCAGTCTAGAGCAAATACATCTGAATTCAAGCTGAATTCGTTCATTCTGCTTTCTCATAACACTTGATAACATCATAATGATTTTAAAACGACCAAAACGATCACTGTCCATCGGTCATGGCTTTCACTCTTGAACAAACACACGCATGTACACAAAGACAAATACACAAATAAGCATCTGTCTACGGTTCGTTAGTCTGCAACACTGTTTGCATGTTGATTTTACATGCGGCGTGGTGCACAAACCAAGAAGAATGTTTAAAATGACACAAAAGGAACCAGCAGGACAGGAAGTTATTGGAACACAACAGAAACATACAGGTGGTAAACAAAACATATTCATATATCTCACAGTGCAGATCTGAGGGACAATACATTCTGTATGGTTAGAAACAGAACTGGAAAAGTGTTGAAATGAATAAATGAATAAGAGAGTAAATAGATACTACAAGCACAGGTCAGATACCAAGATCTCCAATAATAAAAGAACTTCATTGTTTCCCAGTGCTGAGAACTACAAAACATTATAAAGGATTTACAAAACACACATGCAAGCAAACTGAAAGTAACAGGTGTTATGTTATATAGAACAGCCTGTATTTGGTGTTTTTTAAAGGTTGTGTTTCTTCTGTTCTCTTTCACTGTGGTTATGGAGCAGTAAATGTCAGTAAATGTCAGCTGCCGGTGTATGCAAAACTGAATCACAGATTTTCATACGTAAAGGTCACCTGTGTTTGACCAGGCCTCCATTATTACCCACATTTTACTGCTGCACACATCTATCTCTCTGTCTGTCAGTGTGTGTCTGTGTGTCTGTATGTCTGTCTGTCTGTGGATGCTGATATTTTTCAGGTGTTGTGTGTAAACCACACCACAGTTTGAGGAGAAGTGAGTAAACTGTAGATGAGTCTTACCTGTTCTATAACATAAACTCCATAATCCAGCTGCTGTCTCTGCAGGATGGGGTGAAGGTAATGGAGCCAGTACTTTAGGTGCTCGCCTCTGTTTCTGTAGGGAATGATTACTGCCACTTTCTGATGAGACACACAGTTGCTGGGTTTATACTTGCCGCCCAAATCGATCCCAGGATTCTGTGCTCGCACCTCATCCAATGTTACAGGTTTGGTAAGCTCAACTTTCATTGCACCCACTACAACAGGACGTAGAAAACAGTATAACAAAGAGAGAATGAGGGTTGAGAAAGACCCTTTCATATGCAGCAGCAGGGTCCTGATCCCATTAAATGTCCTGCCCCTCTTCTCACTCCCTGTTTGTCATGGTTCCTCTAACTAAAGTGTTTCTCTTTTATTCTGACCAATAAGAAAGAAAGACTACAGAATTATTAAACTATTTAGGTTCATTATTTTTATATAATAATCAGTTCATACACACATTATAAAACTGACCTCAGAACTTCTTTAGGAGGGTGGTTAGGTTTTCATTCATTGTGCCCTGCCTTCAGTAAAACCAGTTCGTTTATACATCAGCAAAAGCACCGCTGCTGTTAAATTACCTAACAGTGGAGAGGTCTGCGGGCACGGCTGCAGGACGTGGTCCGTGAAGTTCACTGGACTGAGATCAGTCTGTATGGAGCCGTTGCTGTAGAGCTGGATGAGCCGCAGCGCGTTTCTTCTGTGACTCGAGAGTGAAGGGTCCCCGGGGAGAAGCTCTGCGGTCGGTCGGTAACTCGTGTATTGATTGAGCTCCGACTCTGAAGAACCGAGGAGCAGAGTGATGATGATGTGCACCCCGCACACGACACTGACCGCCACACACGCCCTAACGAGGACACCCACATTCAGCACCACGTCCCACATCCCGACGCTCATACGGCTCCTCTCCGCCCGCGGCGCCGGTTCCGCTCTGCGGTGACGGTCCAGACGGATGGAGGTGACCGGTGGGCGTGACCCGTGAGTTCATTCATTCAGAGTTAAAGACATTAAACGGGAGGAAGACAATATTCATAAATATGTTTTTCTCGATGAATGAAGTTAAATGAAACACAAAGCAGACAGCAGTATGTTTAACAAGTGCATTGTAAATGATTCGGATGATTCGTCAGTAATGTCTTCTTTATGTGTATACAGCACACAGCCTGCATACAGCCGCATAACGGGACAAAATCATTCTGATATTAAAGTATCATGTCAAAACTTTCAATACTAAACTCACAAACGTGTGAAGTTTCACAGATTTCTAATAAGGGTGTGAGTGCTGGTGCACCCCCGTGTGTTCACTTAGTGACTCTCTCTCTCTCTCTCTCTCTCTCTCTGTCTCTCTTTCTCTCTCTCTCTCGCTCTGTCTCTCTCTCTCTCCTCTTGTCTCTCCCTCTCTCTCTCTGTCTCTCTCTCTCTCTCTCTCTCTCTCTCTCTCTCTCTCTGTCTCTCCCTCTGTCTCTCTCTCTCTCTCTCTCTCTCTCTCTGTCTCTCGCTCTGTCTCTCTCTCTCTGTCTCTCTCTCTGTCTCTCTCTCGCTCTGTCTCTCGCTCTGTCTCTCCCTCTGTCTCTCTCTCTCTCTCTCTCTCTGTCACTCTATCTCTCTCTCTCTCTCTCTCTCTCTCTCTGTCTCTCTCTCTGTCACTCTATCTCTCTCTCTCTCTCTCTCTCTCTGTCTCACTCTCTCTCTCTCTCCCTCTCTGTCTCTCTCTCTCTCTCTCTCTCTCTCTCTCACTCTCTCTCTCTCTCTCTCTCTCTCTCTCTCTCTCTCTCTCTGTCTCTCTCTCTCTCTCTGTCTCTCTCTCACACTCTCTCTCACTCTCTGTCTCTCTCTCTCTCTCTCTCTCTCTCTCTCTCTCTCTCTCTCTCTCTGTCTCTCTCTCTCTCACACACTCTCTCTCACTCTCTGTCTCTCTCTCTCTCTCCCTCTCTCTCTCTGTCTCTCTCTCTCTCTCCTCTCTCTCTCTCTCTCTCTCTCTCTCTCTCTCTCTCTGTCTCTCTCTCTCTCTCTCTCTCTCTCTCACTCTCTGTCTCTCTCTCTCTGTCTCTCTCTCTGTCTCTCTCCCTCTCTCTCTCTCTCTCTCTCTCTCTCTCTCTCTCTCTCTCTCTCTCTCTCTCTCTCTCTCTGTCTCTCTCCTCTCTCTCTCTCTCTCTCTCTGAGACGCTGCGCTGGTCCGGGTTTGGAGATTTGGTCAGGACCAAGCACCGGAGCAGACTTTCTTCCGCCGTGTCTGGCGTTGTTCTTAGAGAGCCGCTCTTTGAAGCAGCACATCTGTGTGAAGAGAAACCACATCTGGTCAAAGTGTTGAGCTGTCACATGCGCGGTGTATAGTCTGGATCAGTCTGGATCAGTCTGGATCAGTGCTGGAAGTGAGAACTTTGACCTGTAACAGCACACAGCAAGTACAGCATTTCATTTACCTTGCCATTGTGATATCAGAGTAACAGTTACTTTCATGTGTCTTCACTTGTCTGAATACATCAAGGACAGCAGAGATGAGCTACACAGATCCCAGACCTGTCTTCAGTTACACAGCCTGCTGTTTATCTCTAATATCTTTGTTAGTGACTGTATCGTTTTAAACCAGAAACAAATTCATTAATAATCATCTAAAATAGTATATTAATTCATTCAGCATCAAGATTTTATTGGACTTATTTCTGTCTGATTAAATTCTACAAGTAGACTTAATGGTCGTCCTGTCTCTCGTGTCTTCAGTCAGGTCCTGTAGTCAGGGGCTCATCTGTTCCTGTAGGTCTGTCCTGTATTTCGTGTTCTGTGTCCTCTTCCTCTTTATTCTTATCATCATGTATCATAAGGAGATGGAGAAGTATCGAGATGTGGATGAAGACGAGCTTCTGCAGAGTCTGAGTGATGAAGACCTCAGAAGACTGGAGGATGAACTTGAGGAGCTAGATCCTGATGTAAGACACATTTAAGACTTACAGGCCCATGTGAGGTCCTGACTCCATTTAAATTACATTTCATTTAAATTGAAATATTAATAAACACGCTGATGTCACACACCTTATACAAGATTCTGGATACGTAAGAACTTGTAAATAATCATGTACTCATCATGAACGCTCTTATAATATTCCTTAACTGTACAGAAGTGTTCACTGCATGAAAAGTAAAAAGATTTTTAAACAGCAACTGTGTTGTTTCACAGTAGTTGTTGTTTAACTGTGCTGTATTGAATGGTGAGTTCACAGATTATTTGTTTCTAGTGTTTTTAGTTTAAATCAGAGTTTCTGGTTTAGCTCCAGCTCTAAGCACTTCTTGACAGATTTAGACAGAAGCAGAAGAAATATCCAGAAGCTGAGAGGAGGATTATCTGGGTACAGCTAATAAATGGTTTAACTCTGGTACCATTTCCAAAAGTAAAGACATGGTAACATTTTTTTGGTAGGGTACTACACAGATGAACACTACTACAGTGGTAATACCACAGCATCACAGTATATGAGCATGGTAAACACAGTTTATATCAAATAACATCATATTATACATATATCTGGTGCCAGGTATTGTACCATGATGACCATCGAGTTGAAGGTACGAAGTGTAATGTTTCACAATAATTGTCAATGTCTATAAATGGGTTTTTAAATTAAAGATTATTTTTAAAAATGCAAAGTTAGTTCATAATTCATTGGTATATTCAGTATGTTTAGTTTCATGTTTGCCCTAATGTGACTGTATATGAATGATGTGGTTTCCAGAATGCTCTGTTGCCGGCAGGATTCAGACAGAGGGATCAAACTAAGAAAGCCCCAACAGGAATGTTCCGGAGAGACAGCCTGCTCACTCACCTGGAGAAACAGGCCAAAGAAGATCCAGACCGAGACGATCTGATTCCCTTTACAGGAGAGAAAAGAGGTGAGGGAGGATTTCTGTCTGAAAACAAGGAAGAGGGCTGAGGAGTTACAAATTCATCTTTGTTTTATTTGCCTCTCTCTCTTTCTTTCTCTCTCTCTCTCTTTCTCTGTGTATATGTAGGAAAACCTTGGGTGCCCAAGACAAAAATTGTTGATCCTGTTCTGGAGGATGTGAGACTGGAGCCTGAGCTTGAAGAGGCGTTATCTAACGCTACAGATGCAGAGCTCTGCGATATAGCAGGTACAATACCAACAATCACGCTGTCATATGGTATAAGACTTTACATGTACATAATCTGTAACAGAGTTTAAAGAGGTTATAATCACAGATTTATTTTATAAAATATGCGTTTTTTATGAAGGAAAGTCGTAATTTGGAGCGGGGTGTGCAAATACTAACAGAATTTAGTTTTTGGGTGATCTGTTTCTTTAAATGCAGTGTGCACCAGACGAATTCCTCTGCAAGTTTACTGAGTCCTTTTTTACAACAGTGACATCATTGTGTTCTAGAAATGCACGATTAAAACACATTCAGCCCTCAGCCACTTGACTGTCTGAAAATGAGATCAGCTGTTTTTGTGTCTTCTGGATCATGTTGCAAAACGTGGAAGATTTAAGTTGAGTTGATTAGAACAGACAGTTGAGTTGATTTGTGTGCAAACAAGGTCCATATAGAAACATTTTACTATGTCTGAATTCCATCATGCCTGCATGTCCCGTATTTGTCATTAAACCATGTATATGTGCTAAAGAGCTTCTTTATTCCCATCAGTTGTCTTTGTGTCTGTGTTCTGGGTGCAGAGTCAGCCTCTGGGTAACAAGGTGGAGATGGAGATAATATTTTGGAGAAGAAGCTCCACTTGGCTGTTTCTTCACTGTTGCATCTTCTGTTGTCTTTTGCAGATTTTTTGCAACCCAAAGTCTTGTTTGTTTTCATGGTGTGCTTGTTTTCTCAGTTGTTTTGTTTGTCTGTTTTGTTTGAATGGCTATCTGATGGGGTTTTTTCAGGTCTTTCATGTTTCTGATCTTTCTTCATCATTGAGAGCTGTTGACATCAGCTCTCCTAAATATTCCTAAAGTTTTCCTTGAGTATTTCTACTTTTCAGTGTCCGTCAAGCTCCAAAAGGACCAAAAGTAAGATGAAATTGCGTTCATGTGATTCCACTTCCACTGAATCCATACAAACTCGACCTGTAATTGGTTGGTGTGTCTTTAATTGCATTTTCCAGTTTCTTGGATGTCTTTAGATCTTGTTGTTTTCTGTTGCTTTCAGCTGTGGACTGTTGAAATCTAAAGCCCATCTTTGTGTGTACTTTATGCAGTGATTGGTTCTTTTTGTTTTTGTGTGCAGTAAGAAAGAGAAGGCATGAAGAAGGGCCCATTAGCAGCAGCAGGAAACCCTCCAGGACTCCGGACCTGCACCAGCCTACATCCCCTCCTTATATCCTCTTATCTCCTCCACCCGTTTCTGTCTCCTCCACACACACAGTAACAGACACTGATTTCTGTCCCATGAAGTCAGATAAACCGTCTGTGATAGGATTCTCACATCATCAGAAAAGAAAAACATTTAATTCTAAATATGAGTTTATTTTTTTAAGAACCCCATTTGGAAAAAGTTCCCACCTTCTGTTTATCAGTTACATAGTTACTAATGGTGGAGTGTTTTAAAAATAATGAAACTTCCTGCCATAACAGCAGAGTAAAATCATTTATTTGTATTTGGGCTCTCAGCTGACCTGCTCTTCTTACTGTTGGACCCTAAAGCCGGCAGTTGCTCTGTGTTTGAAGATTGTGTGTGGTGGTTTCACAGTATTGTCTAGCTGTAAACATCATGTGCCCTTTGCACACTGAGACACGGACTCATTACCGCTGCGGTTTTGCTTTTATCAGGTTAGTTTGAGTATCATTGTAATGACAGTAAATATTAACACACTGCATAGAAGCATGCTGTTAATGTGTGAGATCTGAGTTATTCAGTATGTTTGATCTGTTCTAGTCTTTTACTAGTAAAGTTTAGATTTTCATTATTAAATTGACACGTTTAAGGTGTTTTTACACTAAGAGCACTGAAGTTGCTGCCCTGTTTTGAGTGTGTGTAATTAAGCCAACAGCAGGATTAAGGCAGATCACATGACCTCTGTCTGTTCTCTAATTGGTGGCTGCACATTTGGATTAGACCTCACCTGTGATCTCACCTGTTCAGCTCATCCCCTGTTCTCATAGAAAACAGAGGATTTCCTGTTGCTTTATCACTGATAATCGCTGTTAGAGTGAGTATGTTGTTTATTACCTGAAATCCATACAATCTCCAGCTCTGTCTGTCTGCACCACTACAATATATTTATTTGATCATTTATAATAGTTCAGTTTCTGTTGTTTGTTTGAGGAGGGAGAGCATCTTTTTAAACAGTTTTCTGTTTAAAAACAATTTTCTGCAGTTGTAATGATCTCTCATATGCGGTTCTGTGTATTAACTCTCTTACAACTGGATGTAACCAATGTGTTACATCTTCACTGTAGTAAACGTCCTCATTATTTCAATCATTACCCATCTGGCTCATATTGCACCCCAGAATTAAAGTGTCCAGCCCATGCACTCCTCCAGCACTGTTCAAGTGTAATTGTAACATTTTTATATTTTGGGGGTTTTGTTCTGTGTAAAACCAAAAGGTAACGTGTTCACTGCATTGTAAGCAGCCCCAGTGTCTGGACTGATGCACATATGATCATTTTGATAGTGCAGCTTTACTGTCTGTGTGTTATTCAGTTAATAAGCACTGAGACATCTGTGTGAACATCTGTGTTTTCACCACATTCATACAGATTCAAGCAAGTTTTCATCATTTTCAGTCTGCATCATTTTCAGATGAATGGAATTGGCCAGAGAATATTACAGCTGATCTTCAGCGCCGCTGTGTGGTGTGGTGTGGTAATGACAGCACCGCTCTCAGAGATGCGCAGGCTTTATTTTTGCAGCAACAAAAATATTAAGTTCACTTTAACAGTAACGTGATGTGACAAATTAATTTATGAAAGTATTTACGCGATTCTCAAATAATGAAAATGTATAAAACTATATATACTAACTATACTGTTATCGTAAATGTAAATGTTATTTCTAAATCGTTTTAGATTCATTATAACACGTCACTGCAGGTTCAAGCGCAGATGGTGGATGTGTGATTGTTTATTACAGCGCCATACGCATGACGTCATCCATCTACAAGCATCACAAATCATTCCTGCACGCTAATGATTCTCTTTCTTGTTTTACTGCGCACAAACAGAAAATGTTATTATTGCTGTTATTATTAATGTTGTGGATCACATGAGTTCACATCAATCACAGTCGAGCCAAAAGTGAAACAGCTTCAATCTGAAAATCAAAACTGCACTTTCCTCTCCAGATCCTTCATAAGTTCATAATCGCTCTTAAGCACAAAAACGTGAGGATGCATTCAAAGATGGACTGAACGCTGTAGTTATAATGCACTTACAGCTCGGGAAAATGTTATTGCCTTCTTTAAACGATTGAGACGACGAATAACACGATGAGTGTGCACACACTGGACACATGCATGAGTACGTGTTCATCAGAAATATAACTTCATCTCCAATACACACACTGGAGGTCATGCAGACAGCCTGTAATATCGCTGTTTAGTTACTGGATACGAAAGAACTGCGCGACGATTCCGGTTTCCCAGTAAAGATCAAATATGGCTTATATTCTGATTATTAACCCTTCTCGCTTGACCGATCTGTCTGATGTCTGAAGCTCTTCACAAATCTAATGTGTAAACGGTGAGTGGGTTAGTCTGTGTACTATTATCAGCTCTCTCACAATATCTCAATATCTTAAAGCGGCGTGTGCTATTATTTCTTCAGCATGTCCTGCAATGGCCCGGGTAGATACTTCATCACCGTATCCATAATGTTTTCCTCCTCGTCCTCGTCCCCGCAGCCGGACGGTACCGCCTTCTTTGGACGGGTCAGACTGCCCTCACTGGCTTGCTCCATCGCCGCCTGCGCCTCGGCCTCCGCCTCCTCTCGTTTCTTAATGCCGTACTGATACACGGAACAAACCATCGACAACACCGTTCAGTAATGAATGACCATGATACAGTCTCAAAGGTTCCTGTATAAAACTGCAGTCTAACTTCAGCCTCTCTGCTGTCGTCTCTGTTTGAAACATAAAACTGCAGTCTAACTTCAGCCTCTCTGCTGTCGTCTCTGTTTGAAACATAAAACTGCAGTCTAACTTCTGCCTCTCTGCTGTCGTCTCTGTTTGAAACATAAAACTGCAGTCTAACTTCAGCCTCTCTACTGTCGTCTCTGTTTGAAACATAAAGCTGCAGTCTAACTTCAGCCTCTCTGCTGTCGTCTCTGTCTGAAACATAAAACTGCAGTCTAACTTCAGCATCTCTACTGTCGTCTCTGTCTGAAACATAAAACTGCAGTCTAACTTCCACCTCTCTACTGTCGTCTCTGTTTGAAACATAAAGCTGCAGTCTAACTTCAGCATCTCTGCTGTCGTCTCTGTCTGAAACATAAAACTGCAGTCTAACTTCTGCCTCTCTGCTGTCGTCTCTGTCTGAAACATAAAACTGCAGTCTAACTTCTGCCTCTCTACTGTCGTCTCTGTCTGAAACATAAAACTGCAGTCTAACTTCTGCCTCTCTGCTGTCGTCTCTGTCTGAAACATAAAACTGCAGTCTAACTTCAGCATCTCTACTGTCGTCTCTGTCTGAAACATAAAACTGCAGTCTAACTTCTGCCTCTCTGCTGTCGTCTCTGTTTGAAACATAAAACTGCAGTCTAACTTCAGCCTCTCTACTGTCGTCTCTGTCTGAAACATAAAACTGCAGTCTAACTTCTGCCTCTCTACTGTCGTCTCTGTCTGAAACATAAAACTGCAGTCTAACTTCTGCCTCTCTACTGTCGTCTCTGTCTGAAACATAAAACTGCAGTCTAACTTCTGCCTCTCTGCTGTCGTCTCTGTCTGAAACATAAAACTGCAGTCTAACTTCAGCCTCTCTGCTGTCGTCTCTGTCTGAAACATAAAACTGCAGTCTAACTTCAGCCTCTCTACTGTCGTCTCTGTCTGAAACATAAAACTGCAGTCTAACTTCTGCCTCTCTGCTGTCGTCTCTGTCTGAAACATAAAACTGCAGTCTAACTTCAGCCTCTCTGCTGTCGTTCTGTTTGAAACATAAAACTGCAGTCTAACTTCCGCCTCTCTGCTGTCGTCTCTGTTTGAAACATAAAACTGCAGTCTAACTTCTGCCTCTCTACTGTCGTCTCTGTTTGAAACATAAAACTGCAGTCTAACTTCAGCCTCTCTGCTGTCGTCTCTGTCTGAAACATAAAGCTGCAGTCTAACTTCAGCCTCTCTGCTGTCATCTCTGTTTGAAACATAAAACTGCAGTCTAACTTCAGCCTCTCTGCTGTCGTCTCTGTTTGAAACATAAAACTGCAGTCTAACTTCCGCCTCTCTGCTGTCGTCTCTGTTTGAAACATAAAGCTGCAGTCTAACTTCCGCCTCTCTGCTGTCGTCTCTGTTTGAAACATAAAACTGCAGTCTAACTTCAGCATCTCTACTGTCGTCTCTGTCTGAAACATAAAACTGCAGTCTAACTTCAGCCTCTCTACTGTCGTCTCTGTCTGAAACATAAAACTGCAGTCTAACTTCTGCCTCTCTGCTGTCGTCTCTGTCTGAAACATAAAACTGCAGTCTAACTTCAGCCTCTCTGCTGTCGTCTCTGTTTGAAACATAAAACTGCAGTCTAACTTCCGCCTCTCTGCTGTCGTCTCTGTTTGAAACATAAAACTGCAGTCTAACTTCTGCCTCTCTACTGTCGTCTCTGTTTGAAACATAAAACTGCAGTCTAACTTCAGCCTCTCTGCTGTCGTCTCTGTCTGAAACATAAAGCTGCAGTCTAACTTCAGCCTCTCTGCTGTCATCTCTGTTTGAAACATAAAACTGCAGTCTAACTTCAGCCTCTCTGCTGTCGTCTCTGTTTGAAACATAAAACTGCAGTCTAACTTCCGCCTCTCTGCTGTCGTCTCTGTTTGAAACATAAAGCTGCAGTCTAACTTCCGCCTCTCTGCTGTCGTCTCTGTTTGAAACATAAAACTGCAGTCTAACTTCAGCATCTCTACTGTCGTCTCTGTCTGAAACATAAAACTGCAGTCTAACTTCCGCCTCTCTGCTGTCGTCTCTGTCTGAAACATAAAGCTGCAGTCTAACTTCAGCATCTCTGCTGTCGTCTCTGTCTGAAACATAAAACTGCAGTCTAACTTCTGCCTCTCTGCTGTCGTCTCTGTCTGAAACATAAAGCTGCAGTCTAACTTCCGCCTCTCTGCTGTCGTCTCTGTTTGAAACATAAAACTGCAGTCTAACTTCCGCCTCTCTGCTGTCGTCTCTGTCTGAAACATAAAACTGCAGTCTAACTTCAGCCTCTCTACTGTCGTCTCTGTTTGAAACATAAAACTGCAGTCTAACTTCAGCCTCTCTGCTGTCGTCTCTGTCTGAAACATAAAGCTGCAGTCTAACTTCCGCCTCTCTGCTGTCGTCTCTGTTTGAAACATAAAACTGCAGTCTAACTTCCGCCTCTCTACTGTCGTCTCTGTCTGAAACATAAAACTGCAGTCTAACTTCAGCCTCTCTGCTGTCGTCTCTGTCTGAAACATAAAACTGCAGTCTAACTTCCACCTCTCTACTGTCGTCTCTGTTTGAAACATAAAACTGCAGTCTAACTTCCACCTCTCTGCTGTCGTCTCTGTTTGAAACATAAAACTGCAGTCTAACTTCTGCCTCTCTACTGTCGTCTCTGTTTGAAACATAAAGCTGCAGTCTAACTTCCGCCTCTCTGCTGTCGTCTCTGTTTGAAACATAAAACTGCAGTCTAACTTCAGCCTCTCTACTGTCGTCTCTGTCTGAAACATAAAACTGCAGTCTAACTTCAGCCTCTCTGCTGTCGTCTCTGTCTGAAACATAAAACTGCAGTCTAACTTCCACCTCTCTACTGTCGTCTCTGTTTGAAACATAAAGCTGCAGTCTAACTTCCGCCTCTCTGCTGTCGTCTCTGTCTGAAACATAAAACTGCAGTCTAACTTCCGCCTCTCTACTGTCGTCTCTGTCTGAAACATAAAACTGCAGTCTAACTTCAGCATCTCTACTGTCGTCTCTGTTTGAAACATAAAACTGCAGTCTAACTTCAGCCTCTCTGCTGTCGTCTCTGTTTGAAACATAAAACTGCAGTCTAACTTCCACCTCTCTACTGTCGTCTCTGTCTGAAACATAAAACTGCAGTCTAACTTCTGCCTCTCTGCTGTCGTCTCTGTTTGAAACATAAAACTGCAGTCTAACTTCTGCCTCTCTGCTGTCGTCTCTGTCTGAAACATAAAACTGCAGTCTAACTTCCGCCTCTCTACTGTCGTCTCTGTTTGAAACATAAAGCTGCAGTCTAACTTCAGCCTCTCTGCTGTCGTCTCTGTTTGAAACATAAAACTGCAGTCTAACTTCTGCCTCTCTACTGTCGTCTCTGTTTGAAACATAAAGCTGCAGTCTAACTTCCGCCTCTCTGCTGTCGTCTCTGTTTGAAACATAAAACTGCAGTCTAACTTCAGCCTCTCTACTGTCGTCTCTGTCTGAAACATAAAACTGCAGTCTAACTTCAGCCTCTCTGCTGTCGTCTCTGTCTGAAACATAAAACTGCAGTCTAACTTCCACCTCTCTACTGTCGTCTCTGTTTGAAACATAAAGCTGCAGTCTAACTTCCGCCTCTCTGCTGTCGTCTCTGTCTGAAACATAAAACTGCAGTCTAACTTCCGCCTCTCTACTGTCGTCTCTGTCTGAAACATAAAGCTGCAGTCTAACTTCAGCCTCTCTACTGTCGTCTCTGTTTGAAACATAAAGCTGCAGTCTAACTTCAGCCTCTCTGCTGTCGTCTCTGTTTGAAACATAAAACTGCAGTCTAACTTCTGCCTCTCTGCTGTCGTCTCTGTTTGAAACATAAAACTGCAGGTTACTTTCTGCAGTTATTTTCTTAACATGGATGACGAGTTTAAATTGTAAACAACTGCTGTTAGAACAAGATACAAACACTGCAGCATCTACAGCACCAGCACATGATACAGCAGCTGGATCTTCCTTCTGTTTACAGACGGACCAATTTATAAATCAAATGATAAATCATTATTATAAACTCACTGTTGTGAATCAGGGTAATGTAAGGAGATTGTGCTGAACACTGATCTGTCATGTTAAAGTGTTTCACAGAGGAGAGAAAGCAGATGTGTTTGGAAAAACTGAGAGTGCTGAGAGAATTTTAAGTGAACTGTTGCTTTAAGAATGATTATAATGACTGTTGTTGTTATATAGTTGTTCTGACCTTGTCTCTGATGCCCTGTCTTATGACTTCTCGCTCTGCTTCCATCTTCGTGTGTTTGGCTTTCCTCTCCTCCTCCTGCTGACGCAGAGCTTCCTGTTTCTGCTC
Source organism: Chromobotia macracanthus (assembly GCA_036877525.1). Taxonomy (NCBI): domain Eukaryota; kingdom Metazoa; phylum Chordata; class Actinopteri; order Cypriniformes; family Botiidae; genus Chromobotia; species Chromobotia macracanthus. The sequence goes on along the minus strand of JAZGTH010000088.1, from coordinate 940,139 downwards.
CTCTTTCTCTCTCTCTGCTTCAGGGTCTTTCTCCTCATCTCCTCCCATCATTTTACCCACATCAGGGGGACCTCCTTCACACCGACAGGAAATGAGTTATCAGACACGTTACAAATCAATGTTATTGAAACTGGTTATAAAATACATACAGAGTGATTTGTGTTGTTTTTTGCTGTAGGCCTTGTCAATGACCAAATATGCGCTGTTGCTTAATTGCTTTTCGATATTTGTGAGTGTATGTTTTAAGAAGCCTAATGTGTTAGATAAAGTGGAGCGGTTAGCTCATGAGGGTCCAGTAACAAGCCAGCTGTGATGTTCTATAAACCACAGAACTAATATAATCAAATGTAAATACTGTATTTATTGGGCATTATTCAAACTGCAGCATGTATTTGCTATAAACCTAAAAACGCTACAAATTCAGAGCAGATCAAGTAATCTCAGAACATATAAGTGAAGAACTCATCCAGCCACTGAAAGAAGTCCTGCACACAGGATCAAAACTCACAGCAGGAACAAGCATACTGAATGGTCACAAATCATTTATTGCTATTTCTGCAGAGACAACACAAGGAAAGGATTTCTGTCACTTCTGTAGATCTATCACCAGAAGAATCAACCTCTGTAACATACAAACTCACAAAATACCTGCATGGCCACCCTCCCAGAACCTCTAGTACAGAAGGAGACATTCAGAAACCTCAGAAGTTTCTCAACAAAATCTAGATTTAAACAGCAACCAGATTCAAAAAATGTTGTAAGAGACAAAATAAGCTATCTAGTTTACTTCAAAATGATAACATGGCACTAATTGTATTCTCTCTTCTGATTTTGTACATCTACCCAGATGGCATAAAGATGTTTTCTTTTTGAAACATTAAAAACAAAGATGCTGTTTTCACATTCTGTGTTCAGGGCTGATGGACTAATCTGACTAATAAACTTCTGTGAGATCAGTTCGTATCGTGTGTTTGAATCCTGTAGTCTGGGGAACGTGTGAGCGGTCAGCTGCTGCAGATGTGTTCTCAGAACCGGTCCTTCAAACACACTTTCATAAAGCAAATGTTGATACGTTTTGGTAATGTTTTACAATAAGGTTCCATTCGTTAACATTAGTTAAAGTATTAGCTAACATACAGCAATATAATAATACAATATATTTTACAATATTTATTCATCTTTGTTAATGTTAGTTAATGCAAATGTTCTTTGATCATTCTTGTTAGTTCTTTGTGTATTAAGTACATAATGTTAACAGATAAAACTTTTGATTTTGCAAATGTATCAGCAATTGTTGAAATTAGCATTCAAGAATTTCTATAATGCTGTTATTTGTTATTTTATGTTAATTATGGTATTTATCTAATGTGAACTATTTGAATGTTGTTGTTAGGTGTTAGCCTTTATTCAGTGGACACTGAATATAAAGTTACACGTCTTATGACTGTAATCACGTTGTGAAGGAAAACTAACAGCTGCTGTATGTCATTTACAGGCTCTTATAGCGATGTGTTAGTGATGTGATAATGACCGTCACTCTCTTCTGAAGGAGTGAGTGTGAACTTCTCACCGCTGCAGGCCGGAGCTCTGACTCCAGACTGTAACTCACTCACCTCCCAGAGCGGCCTTCAGCAGGAAGTTCATGATCTTCTCCTCAACACCTCCGATTTATATGAGCAGAGATCTTTATATCTGCAGCGGAAATAAACCTTAGTTATAATAATAACAATAATGCAAACGGTAACAATCTGCTTCTTCTGTTCATAATAATAATAATAATAGTAATCTACACTAAACTAAAATAAAAGATCTACAAAGATATACTAATATTTATGATGCTAATACTCCGGAAAGCATGCATAACTTCATCACAACGCTTTGTCCTTCAGCTCAGGGTTCTCCTTGTGCGTCTCATGCACTCAGCTCACACCGCCACACTTTCCTCCAGTCCTCCCGTGAAGCTGATCCACCCCACCGGACTCTCAGTGGATTTCATGTGCGTTACTGTCCATCAAGACACGTATTGCCCCTTCCGGAGGTCAGAGATCCGATGTAACTTTGAATCACTACCTCATATATCTTACCCCCCGGCGGTCTTGGTGCATTACCTTAGCTGAACCCCCGCCGCAAAGACGCGGCAGTGTTGAGGCACACGAGCCGCTTTCAGCACCACCGTCAGCGGACAGCGCCCGATCGTGCCCGCTGATCGGATGTTCAAACTGTCCGGTAAACCGGATCCGCGAAGCGACGAGGACCGCGCTGGTGTGGAAGCGGACGTGTGCGGGTGTTACGGGTGTCTCCTGCTCGCCCAGCCGGTCACGGTGTTGGTCTGGAGAACTGCAGCGGGAACGCAAGCCGGTCCAACTCTAGCGCATTACGCGTAACGTTTCCATCAACACGTCCTCAAGCAGCCGGCGATGAAACGCGTCGTGTTTCTGTCTGAGGTTGTGTTGTAAGCATCATGTACCAGATGCTGTCAGACGTGCAGAATGAGGCAGGAGACCAAGAGTAACGCGTCGTGAAAAGTGCTGAATCAGAGTCGATGGCTCAGGCTGATCTTTACAGCTGCAACATACCCACGTTAACATTATATATGATATAGTTCCCCTCTTATACATGTATGAAGGGCTTTACAAAACAAAATATTAAACATATAGCACAAGAATACTTTCCACACAAAATATTTTGCATAAAAAAGTTTCTTAGTACACATTGTGCTATTTGATCAAATAAGAAATAAAAAGTTAAAGACGGACTGATTGTCCGAAAACATAAAAAACATGAAGGTATTTTGTTAACAACACCTGTGGTTACTCAGGACACTCAGGACAGGTTAACTGGTTACCCATCCAATACAAATGATGCTGGAACAAACTGGTTAAAAGTCAAACTGTGTCCAGCTGACGGGTCATCCACATCTTTAGATTAACATCACGCAGTTGTGCTTAACAAACTGGCACAAAATACTTATATGATCCTTTATTGTGTATGAGAGAGAGAGAGATTAAGCATTAAACAATTTGCTTAAATAGAGTGATATTGTCAGTGTACAAGCTGCAAATGTACATCAGCGTGTATATTGTTTAATATGTATAAAATACAGTGATATTCTGGAGACAGCTTTAAATGAAGACTCCCCACATTACTACACCATATACACACACTTACAGTAGAGTAACACTGTACTGCACAACTGTCCCTACAGACATAACAACTTCCTGTTGCTGTGGTGCTTTTCACAGCCCACTGAGACATGAAAAAGATTTAGTACTCCATCATTCTCTCTACTGTGGAGGAGACACCCCAACAAAAAGTATAATACTCCAGCATTTCTTACATCTTAAAAGCTGTCTTAGTGGACACTTCAAAATGAACTTTATAATGCTCTGTAATATTCTCTCTGTATTCTGTCTACACACAGATGTATTCATCTCACTAGATCTTCATTACATCATGAACAGAACAGTCCCTCTGAAATGATCACTTGTATTGATCATGACTGTGAATCAATACTGACTGAGAGAGAGAGAGTTTTATGGCCTCACTGTTTCTGCTGAACTTTTATTCAGTGAGGATTTATCTCTTCTGGATAGCAGCCAAACAGGAAACACTGATTTATTCCCTCTGAGCGCAGGAAGAGCCTGAGTGGACAAAAGTGTGAAAGAGGAGAGCGGAGGAAACAGGTAGAAACAAACTCATGTTTAGTAAAATGTATGTAAAATGAAAGGTTAAAGGACTGCTGTGTTGTCCAGACATTAAAGAACAAGAGTGTGTATTTCTCTTTGTATTGTAAACAATATTTGGGCAGAACTGAGAAGTAACCCAAGGTCATGTTCATCTCTGTTCATCTCTTCACTGGACAGCATGCTTTAACATTTCCTCCTGGCATTTCCACTCGCACTGCCTGAAGCATTTGAAGAGATCAGAAGCAGCATCAAAACGTGACAAAGTGAAGAGCAGCAAGCAGCCTGTTCTGTGTTGCTCCAGTTAGGGTGCTCATGAGGGACGTTTCGCCTGTCAGGTGTTTATAAAGTGATGATAACCTAATTAAGTCTGCTGGTTTGGTGCTTTTGTTTGCTGGAATGCATAACACACAATACTAATAATACAGTTTCCCCGTTAAACCGCACCAGCCGCAGTTTTCGGGTGAGTCGCAGTTTGCGGGTGAGCCGCAGTTTTCGGGTGAGTCGCAGTTTTCGGGTGAGCCGCAGTTTTCGGGTGAGCCGCAGTTTTCGGGTGAGTCGCAGTTTTCGGGTGAGCCGCAGTTTTCGGGTGAGTCGCAGTTTTCGGGTGAGCCGCAGTTTTCGGGTGAGCTCTTACTGACGCTCGTTCACTTTCGCGCTCATCCTGCGAGCGCCACTGCAATGCAGCACCGAGCGTGACGCGAGCAGATGACGCGTGACGCGAGCAGGTGACGCGTGACGCGAGCAGATGACGCGTGACGCGAGCAGGTGACGCGTGACGCGGTTTTATAACGCTTAGCTCGCCAGTACACTAACTCTCTATCTGAAGGGGAATAAAGAGGGACAAACCGAACAAACATCTTCATATAGGCCCACTGACACCATCTATTTGCTTGTGTGAGGTTCTGTATGGTGAGTTAACAATAGTTATAGAAACACAAACCAGGTGTTATACATTATGTGCACACTCATAAAGCTACAGTCTGATATGTTAAAAGAAAATTGAAAAATGAAATACATACACAACAGTGTAAATGTATGTTTCTGTTATGCTTATTTTTTCATTTTTCTTTCTTTTTCTTTCATGTCTTTTAAGCGGCTTAGAAATGAAAGTGAATTGAAACTGTTTGTATTTAGACGTACTTTCTTGTTTTGTACTCACAGTTGAATAAGAGCTCACAGGCGCTCCAGTAGGTGGCAGCAGCGAGCTGTGACGCGTCTCGTGTGCTGCCGCTCAACAGAGAAGAAGACTTCAGCGGCGGATAGCGCTGACAGGTCTCTGTTTATGTATATTATGTATGTTATGTATATTATGTATATTATGTATATTATGTATATTATGTATGTTTATGATCTGTGAAACGTTCAGTAAATCCACTCTGAATGTTTGTGAGTGAGTGTTAACATCAGTCTTTACACAAGTGAATTTACCTCAGATAATCGTGTCAACGTAAGTAGTATGAGATTCATTCTTTGAGCCCGCACACACACTTTAGTCATTTCCAGGTGATAATGGTTTTATCACTTCACTTATATTTAATTTAATATTTTTTTGTACAGTTATACATTTGGCAGATGCTTTTAGCCAAAGTGACTTACAGTGCATTCACAGAATACATTTTATCAGTACCCGTGTTTCTTGGGAATCAAACCCACAACCTTTGTGTTGCTAACACAGTGCTCCACCAGTTAAGCGTTAAGAAAAGCATCTTTTCAAGGCTGTGTCATGCTTTAAAAATCAGAGGAAATTCATGACCTTTACCTGCTGCTGTTATTGCTAGAGCCTCTAGAGAAGACAGAGTGTGGGGCAGCATACTTAGTTTAAGCCTGCAGAAGAAGAGATGTCTGTTTTATCAGTGTGTAATAAAGCAATAACTTTCATATAATACACATCGCTGTCAATCTGTCCGTTAGTACAGTAGGATGTGTGAGTTGAAATGCAAACAGAAACATCCTTTTCCACCGAACCTACATCATGCCACGTAAGTCTCAGCACACAACACACCCTCACAGAACTAAACAGAGTAAAGAGTGTATGTCGTCACAGACACATACCTGCTTGGTTACCTGTGTAAGGAGGAAACAGGTTATGAAGACGTGGCCTTCTTATTTGACGGCACAAAGACAACCACGTCAAAGACAAATTAGTCGAACACATTTTTTCCCTGTTTGGTTGATGTTGGATTGTTTAATTTGAAATTGTCACTACAGCCTAGAATAAAATATCTTATGCATTCCTGATTCTGACACACACATATATATATCTATATATACAATCACACACACTCCTTCATGAACAGGAGAGGATGCAGGCTGTGGGTCCATTGGACTTACATCTGTCCCACACCGCCAATCGGTTTACAAGCCCTGATCTGACCCCGCCCCCTGAGCTGTCACTGTCTGAGCTGCTTTTGTGTGAAGTGTGTGGCAATTGTCTCTCCTTTTGCTTTAATGGGTGTCAGAAACGCTGAATAGAGGCAGAGCAGAAAACACAAGAAACAGATAACACTGTAACACTGTGTGCACCATGTTACCAGGACAGGCTAGAAACCCACATGTGAGTCTGATGCCATTTTGACATTTCATATTGGTCTATTCCTCTGTCTCTGTCCTTCTGTTTCCTGATTCTCCTGGTGTTTGCTGGAAACGTAGATTTCTCAATCTGCTGTATAGATCACATACGTAGTCTGCATGATGTGCTAGCCTCTGTTATTTTGATCTAGAAGAGAGAAACAGGCAGGTTGGACAGATAGACAGCGCTCTAGAATCATGGTTCTTTATCTCAGGAGGTGTTTAGCTGCGAGAGTGAGGAAGATTTCCACAGACTCTACCATATGCCATCAAAACCTCATTTCTGTTGGGCGTGTATGAGTCGGACCTGAAGATGTTTTTTAGAGAGTGCTGCAGTGCAGACAGCATGCTGTCAGAGTAACATCAGTCCTTAAATCAGAACCTTTTCATATGTGTGGGAGTCTTCTTGTGGCTGCACACTTCTTGAAACTCTTTGCTTGAGTTGCTTTAACGGGTTGTAGAGCAAACCAGTAGCTTTAAGAATGGATCCACATGATGTCACACATTTTGTCAGCCAGTATAACCAGCGTGTGTCTGATAATCAGTGTGACACGTCAAGTGTCTCAGCTGAAACTGTTGGATTTCTCAATAGAACGCGAGTATTGATGTTTAGAATGTTTCAAATGCACTTTATTTAGTTTTATTTAACTAATATTTTTAACCAAACACATCACTTAAAATACATTTTTATTAGCAAAGTATAGTTCATTTTTAAAATTATACTTTTCATTAATTAGTTAACGATAACAGGCCTGTTACAAAAGCCAAGGAACTGATAAATCACTACAACTGCATGTGATTCTGTGGGATTTGATTAATTTTAATTATTTTTTGTTCCAAACTGATATTGTAAGTTTTAAAGAAGAGGTTTTCTCTTTACCAACTGTAAGGTTTTTTTGACTCAGAGAAATGCTGTAACGAAAACAATGCAAAGTGTTTTAAGTAAATTATTTTTTTAATTTTTACTGTACTAATATGACATTTTTACACTTGAAAATCATTCAAGTGTAAAAATGTCATATTAGTACAGTAAAAATCTCATTCAAATCACTCTTTATCCATTTATTAACAGTCCTGAGATCATAAGAACGAACAGATTTAAAAACTTCAGCCTGCTAAATCAAGCTCATGTTGTGTGATGCAGGGGGAAGAACTGTTTGTACATTCTGCACTATTTCCAGGTCATTTCTTGTCAAATGTAGACAGATGTGTGACATTAATCATGTCTCAGGTCAAATGTTTTTGGTCTTGATACTGTTTAAAAAGTTCTCAGATGATGATGTTATAACATGAATGATGTTGTAAACATAATTAAGTATGTGCTGTCAGCAAAGCAAAAAAGAAGTTCTTAAATGAGTGCCAATTTTTCAATTCAACCAAAGTTTAATATTGAAAACAGCTAGTGGTTTCTAGCTTTTGGTTAAGCCAGTCATTAACTTAAAATGATGAAAAACAACTTAATTCTTTAAATGCTAGTTTTGTTTTTTTGATTTTATCGTACAGATTGTGCAGAAACGTAAAGGTTTTGTGATGTGCTTCTGTAGCTCAACTGTTAGAGCATTACGTTACCAACGCAAAGTTTGTGGGTTTGATTCCCAGCAAACACACATGCTGATAAATAAATGTGTGTTGAATGTACTGTAAGATGCTGTGAAAAAAATGTAAATATTTTCTATTCATCATTTATACCATTGTTATTTATCACTCAGTTCTGGTCACACCGGGTCCATTTAAATAAGCACTATAAACAAGAGCTCTCTGAAGCAGCAGCTTTGTCATTCCATTCACATTTGACATAACCAGATTTTCCAGTCATATCTGCATTGTGACAAAAGAAGAACCCCTGTCACACTGAATGTGTTCACACTGAGACACACCTCTCTGCTGCGGGGGAATATGAGCGCTTTTATCCATGACTGGAGATCTCTGGCTGTGTCTCTAGTTCAGCAGGAAGTGTGTTAATGAATCAGAGGACATTATGAATCAGATTTTATTAATCTCATCCTATCAACAAGATCTGAAAATTGATTTGTAACCACACTTATGAGCTCCACCTATCTGTTTATTTATTAACACAATTTAACAGCTAGATCAGAGCAGATTGTATTCATATATTCCTCAGAAATGTTTTGTTCTCATAAACCTCCATTATGATATAAATCCTGCTTCATTTCCTTATGGCAAATGATTTGAGAATGTGAGAGGACTTTTTGATTTAGACAGTTTCTGTTATTTGGGACTTTATTACAATACTGTAATAGAAAAAACTTTCGACACTGGTCTGTCCATTACCTGTTATATTATAAAATAATGAATCAGCATTATAGATTTATATTTCTTCCTAATTCAATATTAGGAATTCAATTGAATATTATTACTCATAAACAACTGAATCAACATAATGAATTAACATATGTTTAATAAAGACACTGTGATTGATCCACTTTGTGTCATTTATCTTAGCATGAGTCTGTTTATCTCTAGTTGTTGGTTAAAAGTTGACCTGATTGATTATTGAATTCATTCGGTTTTTATCTTTATTTCTCGGGGCTACATTTTACTTAAACTCAGTAAAGATTGTGTGGAGTTCAATGTCAGTGTTTTGAGTGAGTGTGACTTCAGTTGGGTTGGTGATTTCCCTCAGTGTGGTGATGTTGACTTCAGTCAGTGTGGAGTTATGCTGTTTACTGGCAGATCTGAGCATATGAGCAGTCCAGGTGCTCAACAGAAGGGTTTAAAAAGAAGACTTCCTGTATAGCTCAACTGTTAGTGTCACATTAGCAGTGCAAAAGGTTGTGGGTTCCCAGGGAACGCATACTAATCAAATGTATAGTTTGAATGCGCTGTAAGTCGCTTTGGATAAAAGCATCTGTAAAATGCATAAATGTAATTACATTCTGTGTAATAACTAGTTAGGGTTAGTAACTAGTCAGACAAGCTGCTGTTTAAACAGATTCATAGTTTTATTGGGCTGTTTAAAGTGACGTCGCTCTGTCTGCCTCTTCTTTATTGTGTTCATGCCTCAGAAGGTCAGGAAAATTCATGTAAGTACAGTTCTTTTTAACCTGACTATCCTGACATGAGAGTCTTGCTCTGATTCACTGCAGTTTTCTTTCTGCTTTTTTACTGAATAAGTAAGCTAGTTCTGCATCTGAATGCTGATTGGTCAATGTGGGATTCCAGTATATATGTAAACGTTTTATTGTCTCGCATTACCGATTTACCTGTGAAGTAAATTATAGTGACAATAAGCATGATGTTGGCTCTCAAAGCTAATCAGTGAACCCTATGAGATCTCTGAAGACTGTACACACACACTGAGAGTACGTGTTCTGTGTGCAGGAGCAGTACTTTCTGAAGACCCAGCGAGCGCAGGCGAAGATGGATCAGTCGGAGGCGGCATTGAAACGTCCCTTACATGTCTGTGTGGCCACCTGTAACAGAGCCGACTACTCCAAACTGGCTCCCATCATGTTTGGGATCAAGTCTCATCCAGACATCTTTCAGCTGGAGGTGGTGGTGCTGGGTTCACATCTCATCGATGATTATGGGTGAGAAATCCACTGTCTGGTCTTCAGTTCATGTTTAAGCTGATTCAGCTCATTTCAAGAGATCTGACTAAAACTTCTACCTTCTGCTCCATTTGTTTTGAGCAGACAATTTAATATAATGATTCATTTTTTCATATGATAGTGATAACAGTTAAAGTTTGAAACAATCTATGTTGCATTTACTGTGATTCTACATTATTGCTCTCACAAATTGGCAGATGTTATAACAGTGGTTATTTGTATGCTAAAATGGAAAGAAATCTTCTCTTACCGGCCTTAAGGATGCAAAAAGATCAGTGTAACCTCTAACTCTTACTGACCTACCAGCTAGCAGGGAATGTTCTCAGAATGTTGGCTAACATTTTCTATAAGTTCTCTTAAAGTTATTAAAAACGTTTCTTCGTTGTTACGTATTATTTTCAACATTCTAAAAACTTAAGCATAAAAACAGTATTCTGAACTTGTTAGTTGAATGTGTTAAAAACATTACAGAATTTTGTTACTTAATGGAAATGTTAGGGAAATGTTCTTTCAACCTAAAATTGTTTGCTGGGCTTCTCATACTCATATAAAGTCTTTTATTTTATGAGATCTGATGACAATAAACAGCTGAAGATGCAATGAATATTGATTTGTGTAAATTTGTGTTTTTCAGAAACACCTTCCGTATGATCGAGCAGGATGAGTTTGATGTCAGATCTAAACTGCACACCATTGTTCGAGGTGAGGATGAAGCTGCTATGGTGGAGTCTGTCGGTCTCGCGCTCGTGAAACTGCCCGACGTGCTGCAGCGTCTCGCCCCCGACATTCTGCTTGTCCACGGTGATCGTTTTGACGCACTGGCGCTGGCAACGGCGGCGGCGCTCATGAACATTCGCATTTTGCACCTAGAGGGCGGAGAAGTTAGTGGAACGATCGATGATTCTATTCGACATGCCATCTCCAAATTGGCGCACTACCACGCTGTCTGCACACGCTCGGCTGAGAGACACCTCATCTCTATGTGTGAAGACCACTCTCGCATCCTGTTGGCCGGCTGCCCGTCATATGATAAGCTGCTGACTGCCCACCATCGAGACGATTACTCTGACATCATCAGATCTTGGCTTGGTAAGTAGATGAGTGGGGTGAGATTTTTATCATCTTTACTATAGGTAAACCAAGATAACCACAAATTAACCACGCTTTTGCTAAAGCAACCAGAGTTTAATCATGGTATATGTTGTAATTACTTACAGTTTGCATGCACATGTGACTCTTTCCCAAACAGGAGATCATGTGATGGATCAGGACTATATTGTAGCTCTACAACATCCTGTTACCACGGACATCCAGAACTCCATTAAGATCTACGAGTTAATGCTGGACGCTCTCATCTCCTTTAATAAGAGGACTCTGGTACTCTTCCCTAACATAGACGCAGGTCAGCCGTTTCTCTCAGACCCCCTTCACATCTGATATTCACTCTGAATCCGCTCTTCGGATTAGAAGTGCTAAAAATGGGTGTAAACGGGTTCCAGAGTTTCAGAGTTTTGTGATCATGTCACATTTAAAATGTAAACGCTAATACCTTTAAAAATCTGATCTTAAGTGTTCAGTGGAGATGCTCTTGACCTGAACATTAACACTAGTGTAAACAGCAATCGTATGAGACTTGACATTTTATGCTTCCTGAGTAAGTCTGCAGTTTCTGTTCAGAATAAAGTCTTTCTGTCACCATCACTGCATTTATCAGCAGCATACGATAACTTACAAGGACGCTGCAGACAGACAGAAGAGAGGTGCTTTGTTCTGAACATAATGCTAATGGAAGGCAGAGCTACTTTTACTCTGTTAGAATATAAAACATGTCTGTTTACAGTCTGTTTCCAGTAACTCAGTCAGAGCATTAGAAGGACCTGACAGAGTTTTTAAACTGCAGAATTAGTGAAAGAGCATCTCAGAGATCAAGACCACGAGCCAAATTAAACCTGTTTAATATTCATCAGAATCCTCCTGAAACCTTAAAGGGACCCCCAGATCACCCCAGAATGGAAAGCTGCTGTTCATTCACTCACCTTCAGTCCACACAAGGTGTAGGTGACATTCTTCTACAGCAGAACAATAAAGAGGATTTTTATTCATTTTTCATATCATTTTTTTACTGAAGCTGTTGCTCTTTTCTCAAGCCTGTGGGTGCTGATAGAGGCAACACAAAATAAATTGTTCATGACGATATTTTGAAGTCTTCTAAAGCGAACCGATCAGTCTGTGCAAGAAACCGACGTTATTTATTAGAGGAAACTCACAGCCCTAGCCAACTGGTCCTCAGCGTCTCAGCTGTGTCGAAACTGTATGTGCTACATGACTGTAGAATAATGGTTTTAACACTTTACTGCTGTGCTTGTCTGGTACAGGCAGTAAAGAGATGGTTCGAGTAATGAGGAGGAAGGGAATCGAGCAGCACCCGAACTTCTGTGCGGTCAAACACGTTCCGTTTGACCAGTTCATCCAGCTGGTGGCTCACGCCGGCTGTGTGATCGGAAACAGCAGCTGCGGCGTCAGGGAGGCCGGAGCGTTCGGGACACCCGTTATTAACCTGGGCACTCGACAGACGGGTCGAGAGACAGGTGAGATAGCAGTTTATCAGTGTCCAGAGAAGAATCTGAGACTTACAGCTGAAATGAGCTGATCAAACTCTCGCTACTCTGTGTAGTGTCTTCAGCGTTATGGACAATTTTAGCTTCATGTGCAGGACAACTTTAAACAGAGCCTTCATGGCTCGCTCTGGCTCGTTCAGAACATAGTTTTGTTTGTTTGAACATCCTGATCAGACAGACACAACAACACTGGTTCAGCCAATGAAGGGAGGTTGGTACATATGGACCCAGAAAACTTGCCTTGAAAACTTGAAACTGTTTTAAAAAACTGAGTATTTACAGTCTTAGAATTCACAACAAACATCAGCAGTTTAAAAACACGTATTTGTGACTTTATGCCATTAAAACAATTCAATTTTACTAAATATCAAATGTCCACAATTTGAGCTTAGAAAGTTTAAATTCAAAACTACACTACATTATCGAGTTTCTGAGTTTCTTTTTTTAAACAGACTGTTGTGTGTATTTTTAATGCTATTTCATGTCTTCAAAAGTAGGTTTGATGAATCAGTTGTAGTAACTCATGTTAATATGACAACAGGGGAAAATGTTCTACATGTGCGAGACGCAGATACACACAATAAAATCTTTCACGCCCTGCAGTTGCAGTTTGGAAAACGCTACCCCTGGTAAATGAATCTCTGTTTCTTAAAGATTATTTCAGCCAATAATACAACTCCTGTAATTATATACTCAAACCCATGATGTTTCAAAACCATATGAATTTCTTCCTGCATTGTCATTGCATGAAAAAACATTGCATCGCTCTGTGTCGTCCAGTTCCAAGATCTATGGTGATGGAAATGCGGTCCAGCGCATCTTAAAGTTCCTGCAGACGATTAACCTGTCAGAACCACTTCAGAAGAAGTTTTGCTTCCCTCCAGTGAAGGAGTGCATCTCTCAAGACATTGACCACATTCTGGAGACTCAGAGTGCTCTTGCCGTGGACCTCGGGGGTACCAACCTGCGCGTGGGCATCATCAGTATGAAGGTACGAGCAGACACCTGCATCATCTTCAACATCTTCGTGCTAAAGGGCATGATAAACCACTGGTTGTCATTACAGCTCGGTTTGATTATAATAATATATATAGTGTGTGTTGAATTTTATGAGGCAGAATTTGACTATGTGTCAGTGTTGCATTTTTTTGACGGGCAGCTCAGGTTGTGTAATCTTGTCCTGCTGCGTGCCATGAGCGATACAGAATTATGTTCAGAGTTTAATGAGCCATTAGACTGACAGGTGTCTCATAACTGCCTTGAGAATAAACACAAAACCCTGTCATGTGACTGATCACTATCACTTTGTGATTGGTGGGTTTGGTTTGTTAATGCAGTTGATATATAAGGAGTAGACTGATGTCAATGACAACTTAATTACAACAAATAAAATCTATACCAAACTAATTTCAATGAACAATTTAATTCTTTGCAATACTGAAAATTTGTTTTTGGTAAATCTGAGTTTTGGTAGATCTCAGAATGGTCATATATTAGCTAAATGATTTGATCTGGTTGATATATCAGTCTCTGTTTTGAGTTATTCACATACAGGGAAATTGCTTTATTTCTTTAGAATTCTTACACACTGGAGTGAAATTTCTGTTCCCTCCTGAAACAGCAATAAGACTGAGTGCTTTATTAGTTTAGTGTGTAACAATGACAAAAACTACAAAATCAGTGGTGATAAAAGATTAATCTGTTATCACTGTGTGTGTGTGTATATATTATGTATATATGTTTGCATAATTCGTTATGTATATAATCATCTTCAGAGTAACAATACTTATTGCTATTGTTTCTCTTGTCATTCTTAACATGAGTATTGAATTTAATCAAGTGTGTTTACTTGTTTCTCAGGGTAAATTGGTTAAGAGGTATAAACAGCTGAATCCCAAGATGTACGAGGAGAGGATCGAGCTCATACTGAGCATGTGCAAGCAGGCGATTGCTGATGCCGTTCACCTGAACTGCAGAATTCTGGGAGTCGGTACGTTAGCGATCCGTTCCGTTTTTTCTGTGTGTCTTCCGACTGTTGATTTATGAATTTGATTGCATTTCTTCAGGCGTGAGCACAGGTGGGCGTGTCAATCCTCAGGACGGGGTGGTTCTTCACTCCACTAAACTGATAAACGAGTGGAGCTCAGTGGACATCCGCACGCCGCTCTCCAGTGCCCTCCACCTGCCCGTATGGGTCGACAATGACGGGAACTGCGCAGCGCTCGCAGAGAAGAAGTTCGGTCACGGGAAGGGCGTGGAGAACTTTGTCACCATTATCACCGGAACCGGTGCGTTCTGTTTTTAAAATCCTTTCCTGCTGTTGCTAGGCGACAGTGAGGAGTGGGATCTGCTATTAGACAATAATTAGAATAACAAACTCGGCATTTTAAAACAGCTCAGACTAGTTAAACTGGTTAATCTGGTTACCAAATAATCTTTAAGTTGTCATACAGCTGCCTTCCCCTTTACATGCGGCGGCTGTTTTCAGAAGCAGTGCCTTTTGTGGCTGAACATTTGGGAAGGTTTTTAAATATTTAATTTTGAAAGGATATTGCTGAAAAAGCATATTTTTAAACCTCAGACCAAAAGAACCAGAACCAAAACCCTTCCCCAAAGTTTGGTTAGAGGCCATCAAATATGTTTATTCCAGTCTTCAGTCAAACTATTTCTCCAGTCCTAAACATGAAATTACAGTCTTACAAAGTAGAAAATATTTTTGTGTCTTTATTTATAATTTAGGCTCACTCAAACTAGGTTTAACCCAAAAGTTGTTTCTAAAAATGTTTTTTCCATGATGGTATGTTTGGAATTTTTATATTTTATAAGAATTATTAGCATTATAAGTCATGGTGGCACACATAGTAAAAAAAAAAGTGAATTATGCTTTTCTGTTTAATGTTTAATAGATCCCACATTTGATTATATGTAACATGTAGCGTAGTGTGTGTGACAGTCTAAAGCAAATGTTTGACAAGCGTTTGTTTGGAATTTTGTCTGTTAATGTCTGTGGGTTTGTGTGTGTGTGTCTGTGTAGGTATTGGAGGTGGTATAATGCAGCACAATGAGCTGATCCATGGCAGTACGTTTTGTGCTGCAGAATTAGGGCACATCGTGGTCTCTCTGGATGGACCAGAGTGCACATGTGGTGGTCACGGATGTATAGAAGCTTATTCCTCAGGTCACGCCCTGCAGAGAGAAGCTAAGAAACTACACAATGGTGAGACGAGCAGACGAATACTCAGACAATTCATCACTCGCTCCACCCTGATGTTCTGATTTCACAGCTGTGTCCATTTACATTCCCTGCAGCCAAACTGTTTCATTCAGCCGTTTGTAAATCGTCACAGTTACATAAAGCTCTCAATGTTGTTTTTTTACACACATCTGCATCATCTTCATCCTTTATTCAATCTTCATTCTTAACATACCAACTCTCAAAAACCAAAAGTTGAACTTGCACCCGAAAATTGTTTTTCTATGTTTGTCAGATTTCAAATGTTCTCACAAAACGTTATCTATTTAATCTTTAAAGACAAACACACATGACTGGTATGAGAGAGTGGTCACACTGCATACTGGTTGGTTAGTCTCTTTGCAACACTACATTTCTCAGTAGCTATAAAAATAGTATTGCTCCTTTAGTTACTACTTTTTTCTTCTACGTAACTGGGTGATTAAGTAATCAAACTATGCATGGAATTTACAAGCTGTCAAGCTCTTAAAAGACAACAAATGTAGCACAATCTAATGGCCATCTGTTACTATTAGTTTTAGTGATTTCATGGCTAATTCGTATGAATTTGTACAATCTCATTTGTATGTTTTCGTACGATCTGCTTTTGCCCCATTGATTAGGTGATTAAGTTTAGGGGTGGGCTTAGGGGTGCACCTTCATGTTTTTGTAACAATCACGCCGTTTGAATTCATTCAAAATTTTGTCAACTCTTTTTGCGTGAGATCAAATTGACTTGTGCTTGTTTATTCTGATGTAACTGAAACCTGGTACAACACGCCATGTATAATAACATTTTCTTGGCTTTATTAGGGTTAGCAACAGGAATGTCTTTGCATATAAGAAGAAAGTTCAAAAATGCATGTGTTGATGCATGTGTATCATTTGAATGCATGTGCAAATGATATGTTTCATTTGATGACAGAGGACCTGCTGTTAGTGAATGGAATGACTGTGAATAAAGAACAGGTGAGCGCCACTCATCTCATCAGTGCGGCCCAGTGTGGCAACTCCAAAGCTAAGAGCATACTTCACACAGGTGAGAATCTCCAGAAGAGTGCAATGTGCTCTGTTACTAAGTTACGTTGACCCAGAGTCACAGGCAGTTTTATGCAGTCAAGTAAAAAGTCTCTAACCTCTTTAAAGGCATCATTAAAGCTGCTTTAGCCTCTCTGCCCCCTCTGTTTGATACGTAACCTTTTGTTTTAGACAAAATAACCTCTGAAGACTGCAGACAGTTCAGTTTTGTTTGCAAAATAAAACCACTGATCATCTGTCTCATTGTTCCCCTCTCAGCTGGTACTGCTCTGGGTTTGGGTATAGTGAACATCCTGCACATGGTTAACCCGTCCCTGGTGATTCTCTCTGGTGTCATGGCGAAACACTATGAGAATCCAGTGCGTCAGGTCATCAGTCAGCACGCCCTCCTCTCAGTACAGGACACAAAAGTCATGGTGTCTGACCTTGATGACCCGGCTCTGCTCGGGGCCGCCAGCATGGTACTGGACTACACCACCCGCCGTACCTACTGAGAATGTTTGAAAACCCGGAACCAATCATGTAGGCTGTGGGACCGAGGGCCAGTCATGTGTTGTGCCTGTACTTTATGCCCATAGTGGCTTTTAAAAAGTGTGAAAAAGTCTTGTTTTCTTGTGTCTAATGTGTTTGAGGAGAGCACAGATCATGTTCTACTTGCAGTCACAGGAGGTGCTGTTGTATTTGGGATCAAACGCCTAATGAAAGATGTGTAATTTTAAAGATTAATTTATGAAGTTTATGAAGGAAGATTGGATTGTGGGTATTTATAATGGGAAGATCTTCTCTGTATTGCTTTCATTTATCGCTCTCGTTTTCCTTCTTTGAGCCTTGTTGATCTGTTGCCAAATATGTCTTTTGTCCCACATGTTTTTTGTTACTTGTTTGTCCAGCTTTTATAAATGAATAATGAGAACACACTGTTTGTTCAATATGTTTACTTGATTTAATTTTTGTCTCAGAAAAGAAAATCATCTTAATTGTGCTCATATTGCCAGTGAAGTATTCATATTTTCAACTGAGCTGCCCTCACATCAAATATAAGCTTTATATCTGTTATTACAGGGACTGCAGGTTTGTTGCATTCAGACTGTTCAGTGAAGTAAACTTCAGTTTACATAAGTACTCCCAGTTTCACCTGTACAAATGTACATTTCAAAGATATTAATTAAGTTCTTGTTCCATGTGATGTTGCATTTATTATATTTGTTTAATTTTCCTCTTTCTTTATCTTCTCCTTCCTAACTTATTTTTAAATAAACTTTAATTGTGTATAAATAAACAGGTTTGTGTGTATTGACTGAAACGATTACACAGTTTTAAGCCTGTGGTAGACATCCTTTAGTAGTCTGCAGTTTTCTGTTTATCTAGAGGCAACAGTTTCTTCCTCACAGTTAATGTTGTGGTTGAAACTGTATAAATATATATATATATAATGTATATAAGAAAAACTTAAGGAATAATATCAAAATAGATGCTCTGGATGGGAATTTCACTGATAATTCTAAAATGATCACGGCATTTCTTTCGTATGTAAAGGCCTCACAAAAAGGCTTAAACAAAGGCTGCAGAAAGCGGACTTTTATTTTGAAGCGCATAAATAAAGCCGGAAGTTGTCCGAGTTCCGTCATCTGGCGTGTGACGCGCTCGTGCGGGTCAGTCAGACTCTGACATCTGATCTGTCTGATTTTGTGCGCTTGTTTCTAACATGCCTCTTGAATTTGAGTTGTGTCCCGGCCGCAGGATCGGAGGCAATAACCCGTGTTTCATTATAGCAGAGATCGGACAGAATCATCAGGGAGACATTGAAATAGCCAAGAAAATGATCAAGATGGCCAAGGTAAGATTTGATTTAAAGTGAGCAACATCAAGCCACATTCACTCATGACTGTAAACCTGCAACGAACAGTGACGTCATTACAGAGCCGCTGTCTCATTAATGAACGAAAGCGCCTTTACTGCAGCGCAGTGTTGGGGATTGTAATCCAGCTGATGGCGGGGGGGTGTAACAGTGCTGTAAACCTCGCGTCTCTCTGCAGGACTGCGGCGCGGACTGCGCGAAGTTTCAGAAGAGTGAGCTGGAGCACAAGTTCAACAGGAAAGCGCTGCAGCGGCCCTACACCTCCACACACTCCTGGGGTGAAACGTACGGAGAGCACAAGCGCCACCTGGAGTTCAGCCATGAGCAGTACAGAGAGCTGCAGCGGTACGCCGGAGAGGTGGACATCTACTTCACTGCGTCAGGAATGGACGAGGTGAGCAAAGTCCCCACATCAGAGTTCATCTCCAGTCCTGATGAATCTCACCTGAAGCAGCTGATCAAGATAGGAAGGATCATAATAAGACTGATATAAATCCAACATAACAGCAACAGCATAATAGTAGTAATAATGATGATTTTACAACACAATCAAATAAGGATAAAGAAGAATGAATATATATATATAATATATATGTATGTACATACATAAACTTGAATGTGAATATGCTGTTGACTCAAACGATGCCTGCTTTTCACATTAAACTGTCATCTCTCCTACATGTCTTATGTATTTGTTGTCATGTGTCTGATGGCTGTACTGTGGTACTACAGTGAATACAGTGGTATTACATGAACTCTGTCATCTTGTTCTCAGATGGCTGTTGAATTCCTTCATAAACTCGATGTGCCTTTCTTCAAAGTTGGATCTGGAGACACCAACAACTTCCCTTACCTCAAGAAAACGGCCCAGAAAGGTTTCTGCAGTTGACATGCAGCTCATGTAAACTGAAGCATTATTGCAAACATTTGTTGTTTTAATCAATGAGATTAAAACAAGAGTTGTAATTTGTTTGTAAACATGATCATAGTGTTAATAATATTTGTTTCATTGTACCCTTTCTATAGTTTATTATGATGCATTAATGTGATTATAGTAAATATAATAAGCTGATGTTTTTGTGGGTGGGTAACAGGTCGTCCTATGGTCGTGTCCAGTGGAATGCAGTCCATGGAGACGATGCGTCGTGTTTACCAGACTGTTAAAGAGCACAACCAAAACTTCTGCATCCTGCAGTGCACTAGTGCATATCCACTGGAGCCTGAAGACGTCAACCTGCGCGTCATCATGGTAAAGAGAACAGTTTCCTGTTCACGGCCAGATCTCATTTATTCAGCACATCTGATGTTTGTCAGATTCATTACAGTCAGCACTAGGAATACTTCTTGATTTACTGAACATGTTTTAGACTTTGAGATGAATGTTTTGACAATAACGCATTCTGTTTACATGAAACAACAATCAGAATTATCTGTGCACGTAACACACCCATATTTAAACCAACAGGAATACCAGAAGGAATTTCCAGACATTCCTATTGGATATTCAGGTCATGAGAGTGGAATCTCCATCACAGTGGCCGCAGTGGCTCTTGGGGCAAAGGTTGTGGAAAGACACATTACTCTGAACAAGACCTGGAAGGGCAGTGACCATGCGGCGTCTCTGGAGCCTGAAGAGCTCGCTGATCTCGTGCGATCCATCCGTACAGTTGAGAGAGCTTTAGGCTCTGGGGAGAAATGCATGCTGCCCTGCGAGGTGCCGTGTCATGACAAGGTCAGAACAAAAGCAGAATAAACACTGAGAAGATCAATTCTCTTCCATGTTGTTTATCAATAATTCTGAATATGTAAGTGATAATATGTAAGACTGACTGTACATTATTCCAATAAATAAATTGCCTTGAAATGTAAATTTGAATTAAGTGGCCATAACACCAAAAATTTGATTACACAATGCTTTGAAGAACCACTCAAAATGAGGAATGTTGTTGTTACTGGACTCTTGCTCAGTGAGGTGTTATGTTTTCAACATCATCTTAAAATCATTTGATTCGTCAGTATGTTCATTATTCTTCTGTCTTTCACTCCTCTTTTACTAGTTGGGTAAGTCTGTGGTGGCCAAGACAGCCATCCAAAAAGGAACCGCATTAACCCTTGACATGCTGACTGTGAAAGTAGCAGAACCAAAGGGTGTCGCTCCAGAGGACATCTTCCAACTGGTGGGCAAGAAAGTGACGATGGACATCGAGGAAGATGAGAGCATCACTGTGGAAGCAGTCGACAACTATGGCAAGAAAATCAAAGCTTAAGGAAAGTTAAATGTCTCTTCAGAGTCTCTAAAGGACTTAATGGACGTCTACATGCATTTTCACATCGTAGCCCACATCTGCATTACTGCAGACCTTCTGTCAGAATGGCAACGACAGAAAAAACAGATATAATTCAACACGTTTTTTATATTATTACACCTTTTGTTGCTATTGACTGAGTTATCACTTGCAAAAATTACAGAATAAATGATGGAAAACAATACATGTCTCCAGTCCTTATAGTGTATATTAATCATTAACAAATAATTGTGAAGGGTTTCATTTCTAAATAATGTCATGAATATAATATCTTATGTTTATATATATTATTATGTTTATATATTTGTATTGATGTAATAAATGTAGAAGAGTTCAGGTGAGGTTTTAAATATGAACGTCTTCTGTGCCATACTGCAGCCATGTGGATGTCGCTGACCGTCACGTCACTCCCTCAGCCACTGTTTAGTCATTTCATTGGCTGACGTCTCGTCTCCTGCTCATCTGTATGGACAACAGAAGTGTCCGTCAAAAATGCGCTTATTCTATTGGCTGGGAGGCGGTCTCTTGCCCCCCGCGGACGCTCCGTGCTCTCGCGCCGCTCGGTCTCGACACGTTAACCGCTCATGGAGGGCGCGGAGAGCGGACCGGCGGACGGGGACCCGGCGGACGAGGACCCGGCGGACGGGGACCCGGCGGCGGCGTTTCTGGCCCAGCAGGAGAGCGAGGTCGCGGGCATCGAGAATGACGAGGGCTGCAGCATGCTGGACGGAGATGATGTGCCTTATCCCCGGACAGAGGGACGGCGGTCGTCCACCGGGCCCAGCAGGAAGAGCGCAAACCCAGCCTACGCGGGCCAAACGAGAATGACGAAAAGCCTGACCCGAGACCAAGCTGGCTAACGGAGATGAAGCCTGCCTTCAAACCCAGCCACCCGAGCTGAGACCGAGCACGGAGCGAACCCACAACCCGAGACCAAACCGAGCCTAACCCGAGCTCAAACCCAGCCTAACCCGAGACCAAACCCAGCCTAACCCGAGCTCAAACCCAGCCTAACCCGAGACCAAACCCAGCCTAACCCGAGCTCAAACCCAGCCTAACCCGAGACCAACCCGAGCCGTGCGCTTCAGTGTGAGATCAGTGCAGTAACGGTGATCAGTGATGCGGTTTTAACCATTCAGTAAGACCCGCAGTGTAAACACGCATTAGTGACTTCAGTGTATGTTCCCTTATATAACACACCAGAGAGAGAGAGAGTGTGTGTGTGTGTGTGTGTGTGTGTGTGTGTGTGTGTGTGTGTGTGTGTGTGTGTGTGTGTGTGTGTCTGCTGATCCGTATCAGTAATGAAGAGGATGCTGCTTCACTGACACAGAGGTGTGCTCTTATGAGGACACAGAGGTGTGCTCTTATGAGGACACAGAGGTGTGCTCTTATGAAGACAGTAATGAAGAACTGGAGAAAGACTTAAATAGAGTTACATGTTAAATACACTATATACACTGAAAACAGAACGGAGGAAAGATGTTACGTACGCTTTCTACTCATTCAGGGGAAGAAAGTCGAGCAGTAAAACCAGAGACTTGACCATATATCCTGTCCTTCAGTTCACATTAACACTAGAACCCTGGTCCATTTAAAGCAACAGTACCACATTGTGCTGTATGCATTCACTTCAACATGAGCTGACCCAAGGACAGTTCAAAGAATAGTTATGATACTGATTGACAACACTGTATAAACATTTGCCCAGAACTGTATTTTTAACCCTTCTGTTTCTTTTGTCTTTCAGGCGGTGCAGTAAATGGAGCTCTGCATGGGGTAAGAGCTTGAGGAGTACTGGTTCTGGTACTGGTTCTGGTACTGCTACTACTTCTGGTTCTGGTACTGCTACTGGTTCTGGTACTGCTACTACTTCTGGTTCTGGTACTGCTACTGGTTCTGGTACTGCTACTGGTTCTGGTACTGCTACTACTTCTGGTTCTGGTTAACAGTGGTTTTCAGTTCTTTTCACTCATCACACTTTGGCTCACTGTGGCTCATTGTGTTGAATCTTTGGTATAACCCTAATATGTAGATAAAACACACAATACCTAACTTTAGTTAATTTCTGT
The DNA here is from genome assembly GCA_036877525.1 of Chromobotia macracanthus. NCBI lineage: Eukaryota > Metazoa > Chordata > Actinopteri > Cypriniformes > Botiidae > Chromobotia > Chromobotia macracanthus. The sequence goes on along the minus strand of JAZGTH010000088.1, from coordinate 917,192 downwards.
GCTTTTTTAAACTAGATTGTTTTAACAGTGTCTCAAATCTTGAATCCAGTTGTCAGTACTGGCTGTCTGGTGGAAATTATTGCTCTTCTGCCTGAAGGGGAAAAAATGACCTTTTTTAGATCAGAGGCAAATGGCTGAAGAACAGAGAGATAATGTTAAGCTGTATCACTCACCTTCTGTATTCAGCAGAGTTTAGAGCCCTCACATTCTGCTGTGTGTTCTGCAGGAGAGTAACGGTCCTTCAGACATGTACGCAGCCATTTCCAGTGCAGACAGATTACAAGCTGAACCCGAGAGCTTGAGGAAGTGGAGAGAGGAGCAGTGTGAGAGACTGGAGCAGCTCGGTAAACCAGAATCCACAGACAATCACTGAAGCTCAGAAGATCAAGGTGTGAAGGTCTGACGGATGTTCTCTTCATGTTTGCAGATGCTAACTCACGTAAGCAGGAGGCAGAGTGGAAGGAGAAGGCCAAGCTGGAGCTGGAAGAGTGGCACACCAGACAGAACGAACAGCTGGAGAAGACCAAAGCCAACAACAGGTACACCACACTGTAGCTGCTGGTGGAGCCATAGAAACTCATACCAGCTGCTCAAACTGTCTTTCCATCATATTCACAGTCACAGTGTGTCACAGTGTGTGCTACTGCTGTACAGAACAGTCCAAGAGCAAACGTCTGTATATATGAGCAATGGTGATAATGACAATTGGTCATGTGACACTCCTGCAGCGCTGAAGTCACATGATCATGACTGGCCCAGTCTGAAGCAGTTATTACTGCATTGTATGAGTTTGTGCTATTAGAATAGAATAAGGAACTCCCTGAAAAGTCTCTTTGCTGTCCAATGTTATATAACCTGAGTAACTAAATGTAATATGACAGCTTGAGGGTGAGAGCATAAATAAACAGCAATATTGAAGAGACACCTATAAAAATAAAGAGACTTTATATTTTAACACCAGCAGCTGTATTTGAATCAAATGAAGATGGATGTCTTTTTGTGGTGATGTGTCCGTGCACTAGTTCTGTGTGTGGATGTAGTTGATCGTGACAGTGATGATCTCATTGGCTTCTCATTTCCATTTTGCTGTGTATATGTGATTAGTACTGGAGGCTTTTGCAGCTCTGCCGCACTGAGTGCACAGCACAGGAAGCGGTTTGTTATAGGACAGGTGGAAATGGGAATAGTTTGGGAAATTAATTGAACATGATCATATCCAAACTGTCTAATTAAAGCTGCAGTCCGTAACAGCTCAGTGTTCAACACGACGTGTGTACATTACCCTGATTCACAGCGGTAAGTGTATAATGATTTATAATTTGAGCTGTCAGGTCAGATTTCACAGGGAATGTCAGTTTGACTTCATTTCACTGTAATGTACAGAGAAGTACATAAAGTAACCTGCAATTATGTTTTAAACAGAGATGGTGGTAGAGAGGCAAAAGTTACAGATTGCAGCTTTAACAACTGGATGTAAAGAGACTTCCCACCTTATATTATTATATAACAGTGGAACACTGTATGAGCTACATCACTGAATATGTTTATTGTAGAAGCTTTTAATCACTTTTTAATCACTTTTGGTCACTGTCAGTGCATGGCACATTTAACCTTTGCACAACGATTCAGTGGTTAAAATAAGCAATAATTTATCTGCCAATCGCATTGAAGCTCTATTAGTTTACAACTTTTTTCAGTAGTTTACAATTATGTTTTTAACCAGCTGAATGACTGCAGAATTTGATTGGCTCTCTTCCTGCCTCAAGTTTAAGACACTGGTTCTGGTAATGGTGGGTCAGGGGCATGATGAAACTACCGTCTGTTTGGATGTGTTCACCTAAAGAATGTCTCTTTATGAGTGTGTCATCACTGGATGGATTGTTTATTATGCAGACATGATGCTGCTTCTGTATATTTTCCTCTTACCTCCAGACAAGCCCCATTTCAGACAGTCTTTGTTTGTTTATCACTTTTCACAATTTTGCAGCATTACAAAAACTTGTTGACATAAGAAGAACAGAAAAAGAACTAAAAGAATAAAGACAAAAAACAGGGAAATTACAAAATATGTGGAATACATGGTATAATTGCAATTTATTTCGTATGACATACATTACAAAATTATACATTTGTAATTTATAAATTTTATACTTTATAAAATTGTAAATGAATAGCATCTCCATTGAGCAATCAAATGGATTTTCACAACTTTCAAAATGTACTTTCTCAGCCAATAAGAAGTTCTCGTGAGGCGTTAAGGAGGTGAGTGGGTGTGTACCTGAGTGGGGCGTGTCTGAGAGTGTTTCCTGCTGCTGTTCGATGCTGATTGTGGTCTGTTGTCGGCAGGGCGGCTGAAGAAGCCATGGTCTCTGAGCTGGATGAGAACAACCCCGGCACAGAGTGGGAGCGTGTGGGGCGTCTCTGTGACTTCAACCCCAAATCTAGCAAGCAGGCCAAGGAGGTGTCCCCCATGCGCTCTGTCCTCATCTCTCTCAAACAGTCCCCGCTCGTCCACTAAGCTCCACCTCCCACAGTTCCCAGCAGCCTTTGGGTCTCAACGTCGATTCCCATGTTTGAGAATTCCTTTAGCTGTGGTTCAATGATTTTGAGATCCAGTTCCATATATAAATAATCTATATTGTATTATTCTTCATTTAGAGACAGTGTGTAGTGTAGTGTTAATCTATGCATTTCTCTTCTGAACTGTTGGGGAATAAGCTCTTGTGTATGTTGTATACAGATAGTGTGTGTGTGTACAGTGTGTGTTTTCAGTGGAGAGAGCTGTACTGCAGTAATGTTTCAGTTCATTCTGTTTCAGTATGATTAAACACATTTGAAATGTTAAGCATGTTTGTGTTAATCCCAACATACATAAAAACATCTGCAGTGATTGAATTCACAGCTTTGAATCTGTAAGACAAAAGCTAATATGTTGTCACAATAAATTTGATATCTGTTTAAAACTACAAAAGGTTTTCGCTTCTAATTTAAAAGGTTCATAAAAAAGTAAATGGGTGTTGAATTGTTGCACTTTCCTTGTATTTTCAGTAATTTACTGCACACGTTTTTGCAGGCGTTATATTTTATTGTATAACAGCCCAAAAGACTCGTCACGGTGTTAGCAGCACCAAGGTTCTAGAGAGAGCATGGACTAATGAAATCATACTGCACTGGAAGTCGCTTTGTATGGCTGCTAAACGCATACATGTAAATATAAGCCTATGGTTATGCTGATAAAATACATTTCAATGCGAATGAGTTTTTAATTCAACATTTTATGTAACTTTTGTTGACACTAACACAATGATTTACTCATGGCATTGCATGACCACTTCATGATGTTATGAAGGTTTTAGGCACTTTGTTTTACATTATGGTTAATAGCAACTCAACTGTATTAACATCACAGTAAAGCACCTGTTCTGCTGGCTTTTAACTCCTGATGGGCACAAGCAGTTTCAGTGGAAATGGAATGCTTACAAACCTCTTCCTAAAGAAAGTGCAAAATATCAGAGGTAAGTGTATTTTTATTATCAATAGATATGAACCACGTCTGTGTGAATTTGAGGGGATCTGATTTCAAACATCCAGGAGAAAAAGTCTTTGCTAAATCTTGCAAACAGAAAGTGTCCAAAAACTCTAAACAGTGTCTAAAAAGGGGTTTGTGCTATCTGTCAATCGAAATCCCATATTAATATTTTGTTGTGTAATTCTGCAACATATATTTTGGGTGCTGTTATGTTTGGGCCTCGTTTCTGATCAATGTTGTGTTTTAAAATCATTTCCTTTTCATTTTAAATTCCTCAGTGTCTTGATTTTAAATGTATTTTTAAAGATCTCATTCATTATATTTTATACTGTTAGAAAATATTTTAAATATTTTGCAGTCTATCCTTAAACAAGCATCAAGAAAATAAAAAGCAACACAGCGCAACATTCAGGAACCGCTTTTATATTCAAGTAAAATCCACTTGAGTACACTTTGAAACAAGAGTACAACAAAATAGAATATATACTTCAAATGTTGAATACAAACTAGATTATTGAGCACAAACATTATCTCCCTCTTTCAGGAATAATATAAAATAAACTACAAAAGAAAAATGCACAAAAAACGTCTGTATTCGCAGTGAAGATGCATGACTGACCTGGTATAGACCGTTTACTCAACAGCTTCAGAATGAACTACAGAAATGCACTGTAGTCTGTCTGCCAGTAATACTGTGTTTGGTGTGGGAACCAACAAACACAGTAAGTGTGACCTAAAAACCAAAACAACCAGCTGTAAGGCTGCATCGTTTATGAATTCAGTAGTGTGTGTCATTCATACATACAGAGGCCTCCATTTCTTCCCTGTAGCTGAAGTGGAGGACAATTCAACCTCAGTTCCTGTGAGTCAGGCAGAAGCATTTGCTCACAGTGATCGTCAGAACAAACCGCTGGTGTTTGTTTGAACATCAAATTAAAAACTCTTTATACAAGTTAGAAAAAAATGAGGTTTATACTTCCTCAAAAGTTCACATTTGCTTTTTGACTTCTATTCGACTGCTCACTCTTTAGTGTTCTGCAGTTAGTGTCAAAGGGGCTTTGAAAATGTTAAATAAAAAGGGCAAAGAACTGTAGTGTTCTTTAGACTGGTCCCTTTATTAATTCATGATTGAAATGATTATTCAACAATTATATGACTTCACGTTTGAGACAAGCATCTGTGCCACAATGCTTGTGTTTCTGCCTGGTGTAAAACCACATTTGAACACAAATTGGACAGTCAACAATAATCTCCAGCTGGTTTGGCATGGGGTAAAAAACCAGCACATGACTGAAAGTTAGCTGGGTTGAGAATGTGTCCCTTTATTTATTGTTAATGACCGACAAAACAGTTCTCTCTTCAGCTCTCAGCTTGCACTGTTTTGGACTGCAGTTTTGTATCTACTGCTTCTGATGTTTCCTGCTCGGGTCCCATTTGGACCACAATCACTCGTTCTGCTGAAGTGCTGTTCAGGTTGGACTCTGAGTTCTGGGCGGTGTTTTCTGCTTCTGGAGAAAGCTGGCTCTGCTGAATCTGGATTTGAACTGGGACCTGTGTGTGAACAGAAACTGGGACTGACACTAGATTCTGAGCAGAAACTGAAGCAGGTACCGTGGCCTGCGTGGGGCTCTGGATTGAAACCGGACTGGACGTTGTCTGAACAGAGTTTGGAAACTGAGTTTGAGTCTGAATTGAAATGGGGACCTTTGTCTGGGCTGAACTCTGCTGTGCAGGCAGCGCCAGTCGGACCACCTGCGTCCCAGGTGTGACAGACATTGGTGTGAGGGCTCGGACAGCGAGAGGAGCGCTCATCAGATTGATGCCGGTAGGAGTGCTGGGTGTGGCCCGTAGCTGGCACTGTGATAGCTGGGACGTGGGGATGGTGATTATCTTAGCCAGCTGGACTGTGATCTTGTCGCCATTCTCCCCTGTAGTGGGCACCATTGTTGGCATGGTCTGGATCAGGACTTTAGCTGCATTCGCACCGGTTGCTGCTCCAGTGCTGGTGGGTGCTGTGGTGAGAACTGATGTGTTCGCAGACTGGACGGCCATAGTGGAGATCTTCTGACCCAAAGAATTTGTCATGACAACTGGCACTTGCATAGCAACCCGTACAGTCCTGGACACAAAACTTATTTTAAGACAGAACAATAACATTTTTATAGTCTCATCAACTCTTTTGACAATATGAACTTTGCCTTACCTGGGTGTATTGGCATTGGGGATGATGGTGGCATGGGACAGCTGTGATGCGTCAGTTGCCGCAGAGACTGTTACTAGGTGCTGAACAGGGGTTGCTTTGGCTTTTGGTGACCCTGAGTGGATGTCGGCCCGTCCACCCCCTCTCAAGATAGCAGGGGTTTTAGAGAGATCAGATGTCAACAGAACTTCAGTCGAGGGATAAACATGCTCGTACATCGTCTCTCCGCTTACATCACTGCGGTCACACTTCTCGTCGTCAATGACGACAATGTCTTTAGGCATTTCCTTAAACTGGTACACTAACCTCTGACCTTCAACCTTTGCCAGGATGCCTCTCTGATAGTAATACCTGCCAGAGAAACCCACACATTACAAACAAATGGAAGGACAAATGTAAAACAGATCCGACCCAGACTCGAACATGTCATTGCAGCCATGCTCAGATGTGTAATGTAATAACAGTTATGACTCACAACTACAGTGTATTACACTGTACAGTACACTAAAGCATTAACCTGAAGTTATCAGGATACACTTGCTTATAGAGTTTGGCACTATATCCTGTACTGGAGAAACAGAATCAAATAAATGTTTAACTATGTTTTGATAAATGTGACAATGAAGTATCACTGTCAATAGCCATAAGCACAATGCAGTGGAACAGGCTTCTGTACGTCACTACTATCAAACACTGAAAACACTGAAAGATAAAACCAGAGTGGTTACATTTAGAAATGTAAAATAAAATAGATTTTGCATTTGATATAATATCAAATGAATATATGAATGCTTATGCACACACCTGAGCGCCCTGCCCATGGTTTCATAGTTCATGTCTGGTTTGTTCTTGTGTTTGCCCCACAGTTTGGACACAGCTTTAGAGTCCACCAGTTTGAAGATGCCCTTCTCCCTCTGCGTCCATTTGATGTATCTGGGGCAGGTGTTTTTATCCTGTAGCAGGTCCAGGAGGAACTCCCATAGATACGTGCTTCCTGCAGGTCAACAGAAGAGCTGAATCCGAGCAGAATCTTAGCCAGAGATCTCCGGTGAGGTCCACAGATCTGCAGAGTTTATCTCCAGTCCTAATGAATCTCACCTGAAGCAGCTGATCAAGATCTTTGAAACTGACAGAAACATTCAGGCAGGTGTGTTGGAGCAGTTCAGAGATAAACTACGCAGATCTGAGGACTTCCAGGAACATGGACTGGAGAGACTTGAGCTAAGCAACACTTGATCATTCAGAGACACTGACAACCAAATTTTGAATTCTGAAATGTCTTAACAGGGACTGCTAATGTACTGGACAGAATCTAATAAAATCTGTCAAGAACATGACCACTTCATAACTCACCCAAAGTTAAAAGAAAGAAATGGTACATCAGGCTTTTTTATTTGATAGACAAGAAAAATATTTTCATTTAGTTAACCTATTTTGAATAAGTAGGCATATTGTTACCCAATATAAACTCTAAAGCATGAACAATTAACAGGATATATTTTTTGCTTTCAGATTTTGAGACATTCATCTATGGATTGAGCACATCAGAGGCACACGACACTGACTCACCTTTTCCTTCTCTAGACTTCTTCTTCATGCCCAGCTCTGGAGATCCATTTAAAATGTGAGGCAGTTTGGGTTTCCGGCCAGCTGGAAGCATAACACCCATAAACAAACAGTTCAGAAACAATCACATTTCCTCATTCATGTGTTTGAAGTGCATGATAGTGATGTTCTTGCGATCTCACATTTTCTTCCCTTGCTGGGTTCTGTCTCCAGCAGCTCGGGTTCTTGCAGAACCGTGACCATCTCTATGGGTTCTGTGTCCTCTGTGCTGACCTCCACTACAGTCTCTGTCAGCACGTCGGGTCGCATGGCAGCATGCAGGAACTCTGAAGTGTTGACGCACGGGGGCACGAAGACCTCTAAACACCAGAGGACACAAACACCTCAGTAACCTCAGAAACATATCAACATTACCAAAATGTGTGTATATAGAAATGTGTATATGGCATTAGTTTGCAATAACAATTATTTCAATACTTGAAAAAGTTCTGTTCAGTTTTAGGCCGCTGCAGACCGCTGAGACACTGCACCAGTCAAACATGGGTGTTCAGGTGCTTTCTTATTTAAATTGATTTTACAATTTAAGTTTGTATCACACATCACATTGTTCAGTTAGTTCATTCATTTATCTTGTGCTTTTCTGTGATGGGAAGCTGTATGTGGTGTTCACCTGGGCTCTGGACTCCATGCAAGCTGGACGGAGAATCCATGTGCAGAAGCGCCTCAGCAGCTTCAATGGTTTTATCATGAGAGCCATGAACCGACGCTTCCACTGAAACACACAACAGCTCACTTCAGAGTCTGCTCCTGATGACACAATGAGTGCATGTAACCAAACAAAACTGTTTTATATACAGTCAGAAACAAGACTCAATACAACATACAGGTAAAAGGTCTGCTTAAAGGCACAGTACCTGATTTCTGAGAAACACTGTTGAAGACTGAAATCAAAAAAACTGTTTTGTGGATATTTGTTATATGACTGTTCTGTGTGTGTTGAAAACAAGTATTGTGTTTGCACACAGTGCTAGCTGTGTAAATAGGAGAAAAAGCGAAGTGAATCGGACCGATCGCCACAACACTCTTAGCCAATCAGCAAAAGAGGGTGTGTTTTACATTTACATATGACAGACACTTTAATGCAGAGAGACATACGTGCTTTCAGGCTATGAATTTGATCAGTATATGCATTGCCAGGTACAGTTTACACCAAGACAGTCTGCATGAAAACACCCGCAGAATGACAAGTAACTTCCTGGAGGTTCAACACTATCAACAGGTGTGACGTAGCTGATCTGAGACAAGAGAAGTCAGAAATAAATAACCTGCAGCCCTGCCCTGACGTCAACATCCAGTGCCACTAACACCAGTGCTGGTCTATCCAGCCCTCTGCAGTGCCGTAACAAGCTCTGTCCATGTTAGGATATGTGTGTCTGTTTCTGCACAGACACACATAGCTATCTTTAGCCAGTGTCAATCATACACACACACAGACACACACAGAATACACACACACACAGAATACACACACAGAATACACACACACACAGAATACACACACACACACACACAGAATACACTCACACACACAGACACAGAGAATATACACACACACACAGACACTCACAGACACACAGACACTCACAGACACACAGACACTCACAGACACACACACACAGACACTCACACACACAATACACACAGACACTCACACACACAATACACACAGACACACACAGACAGACACTCACAGACAGACACTCACACAGACAGACACTCACACAGACACTCACACAGACAGACACTCACACAGACACACACACACAGACACACACACACAGATACACACACACAGATACACACACACACAGATACACACACACAGATACACACACACACACACAGATACACACACACAGATACACACACACAGATACACACACACAGATACACACACACGCACGAGATGAACCAGTGTGCGTTTGATCCCTGAAGACAGGACACAAACTGAAGCCATTCTCAGAAAATACAAAGGGTTACAAAGGGTTCATTTTAAGTGAATGAGAGTGCTTTAAACAATCAAAAACAAAGCAAGTGTTACTCTTGTAAAGAAACCTTTGGTCATTTGGACCACAGAAAAGTTTCTCTTTATTCACGGTTTACTTGATGTTTTCTTGTTAAACAGTAGTGCAGTTCTTGTTAAACAGTAGTGCAGTTCTTGTTAAACAGTAGTGCAGTTCTTGTTAAACAGTAGTGCAGTTCTTGTTCAGACTGCAGCATCATTACTGTAACTCTGCTCTGCTGCTGCAGTGTGCGGCACTATTTAACTGCCCGTTAGCAGCGGCGCGGAGGAAAGTAGTGCCGTCACTTCCGTGTTTACAGCGCTTCCCTCCACTTCTGAACACGCCCGCCCGGATACCATTGGACGATTCTTTGGTCGCCGCCCCGCGGAAGAGACGAGGCGATTGGTCCGGCGGAAGAATTTGAACAAGGCGCGACTGCTATTGGTGGACGAACGCCGCCACTCAAAGTTTAGGCAGGCCAGCAGAATAAAAACGTGACGGTGAGAGTAACAGCGCTGAACGCGTCGCGTTTAATGAGAAGCAGCGCGTAATACAGAAACTGCGCTGAACATAGATCACCTCAAACACAAATACAGCATAAATAAATGCTACATCTTTACACAAACGCCGCGTTATTGAGGAGACGGTTTACAGTAGAGAAGAGTTTACAGTAGAGAAGAGAGTTTACAGTAGAGGAGAGTTTACAGTAGAGGAGAGAGTTTACAGTAGAGGAGACAGTTTACAGTAGAGAAGAGTTTACAGTAGAGAAGAGTTTACAGTAGAGAAGAGTTTACAGTAGAGGAGAGTTTACAGTAGAGAAGACGAGGTGAACGCCGTGTTATTGAGGAGACAGTTTACAGTAGAGAAGACAGTTTACAGTAGAGAAGAAGAGTTTACGCCGTGTTATTAGAGGAGACAGTTTACAGTAGAGAAGACGAGGTGAACGCCGTGTTATTGAGGAGACAGTTTACAGTAGAGAAGACAGTTTACAGTAGAGAAGACGAGGTGAACGCCGTGTTATTGAGGAGACAGTTTACAGTAGAGAAGACGAGGTGAACGCCGTGTTATTGAGGAGACAGTTTACAGTAGAGAAGACAGTTTACAGTAGAGAAGACGAGGTGAACGCCGTGTTATTGAGGAGACAGTTTACAGTAGAGAAGACAGTTTACAGTAGAGAAGACAGTTTACAGTAGAGAAGACAGTTTACAGTAGAGAAGACGAGGTGAACGCCGTGTTATTGAGGAGACAGTTTACAGTAGAGAAGACGAGTAACCTGTTAGAGGAGACAGTTTACAGTAGAGAAGACAGTTTACAGTAGAGAAGACAGTTTACAGTAGAGAAGACGAGGTGAACGCCGTGTTATTGAGGAGACAGTTTACAGTAGAGAAGACGAGGTGAACGCCGTGTTATTGAGGAGACAGTTTACAGTAGAGAAGACAGTTTACAGTAGAGAAGACGGTTTACAGTAGAGAAGACGGTTTACAGTAGAGAAGAGTTTACAGTAGAGGAGACAGTTTACAGTAGAGGAGACAGTTTACAGTAGAGAAGAGTTTACAGTAGAGGAGACAGTTTACAGTAGAGAAGACAGTTTACAGTAGAGAAGACGGTTTACAGTAGAGAAGACGGTTTACAGTAGAGAAGAGTTTACAGTAGAGAAGACGGTTTACAGTAGAGAAGACGGTTTACAGTAGAGAAGACGGTTTACAGTAGAGAAGACAGTTTACAGTAGAGAAGACGGTTTACAGTAGAGAAGACGGTTTACAGTAGAGAAGAGTTTACAGTAGAGGAGACAGTTTACAGTAGAGGAGACAGTTTACAGTAGAGGAGACGGTTTACAGTAGAGGAGACGGTTTACAGTAGAGGAGACGGTTTACAGTAGAGAAGACAGTTTACAGTAGAGGAGACGAGGTGAACGCCGTGTGTGATGTCAAACTGCAGCTCTCGCACTTCCTGCTTCCCGGAGTCCCGTTACTTTAACACCGGAAGCGCCGCGCGCGCTGCACGCCACGGTTCAGTCCTCCGAGCAGAGAAAAGCGGCACCGGCGCGGGCTGACGAGCACGCTGACCACTTCCTGAATGCCCTCCATTACTTCACACACGCACCCAGACCCGCCCAAACAAACCCCCGTGACGCGTCCAAGAAGCCCCCCGATCTTCTTACCTGCTCGGATTAACAGATCGAGCTGGTTAGCGGGTCCCTCACGCAGAAACGTCGCCATGTTTTTGTCCAGATGCAGATGCGCGTTAGAGACGCACGACCCGCAGATCACTCCGCCGGCGCAGGAAGTCTCCACACGCGCACAGATCCCTCCGCGCCGAGCACAGGAAACGCTGCGGAGTGATTTCTCTGGAGCAGAGATGCGCTTCCTAAAGTTTATTCAGTCGCCCGTTTCATGTTATTAATTGCAGTGTATTCGACTGCTGCAGTGTATTCGACTGCTGCAGTGTATTCGACTGCTGCAGTGTATTCGACTGCTGCAGTGTATTCGACTGCTGCAGTGTATTCGACTGCTGCAGTGTATTCGACTGCTGCAGTGTATTCGACTGCTGCAGTGTATTCGACTGCTGCAGTGTATTCGACTGCTGCAGTGTATTCGACTGCTGCAGTGTATTCGACTGCTGCAGTATATGCAGCAGCTCGACTGGTTCAGAACCTGATAGGGCCTGTCTCAGCTCTTCTCACTGACTTCCAGCTGCTGCATGCATCAAGCTCAAATCTTTACTCTGTGCATACAAAACCACTACTGGTTCTGCACCAACCTTCACAAACTCATTCACATCCGCACTAGAGGTCTTCACGGGTCCACTTGAACCCGAAAACCTGAGGTCCGACCTGAGCAGGTTCGGGTCCAAAACTTTGACGAGTGCCTCGGACATGGGTTAAACGGACAAAAGTCCCTTTAATTGAGAATCTAAACTACCTACAATACTTCTGAATGAGTCATTTAAATAATATATCTAAATGACAATTATTTATTTATAACCATTTCTGTACCGCACTTCATGAAATGTCCACAAGAGGGCAGTGGAGGTAATCACAGACAGCTACAGTAGAACAATCATAGTTACAGCAATATTATACGAGAACCCTGTGTGTTGAATTGCTGTTAATTGCTTGTAAATAAAACCCACACAATGATGACAATTTTTATATCTCAATGCATGTTGAGTTCATCAGTGAGTTTGTATTGGGTGACTCTTACCGGTCTCCAGCACTTCCGTCTCCACCTCCTGCTCTTCAGCTACACCCTGCATCAGACAGTCCTCATCATCATACATCAGCCCCTGAGCTGAGAACCCCTGCTCCATCCACGGGCTGGGTACTGGCTCCACCATCACTGCAGGGTACTCCATCTCTCCTTCAACCTCACACACTCCCTCCTCCTGACAGAGACACAGAGAGTGAAAGGTTCATCACAACTAATGTCAGGCCACTATCTATGGCTGTGTTATTTATTGAATAACAGAACTGCATACAGTCATTTTCCCAAAAACCTTAAGACTGAATTTACTAAAAAAATACACTACAAATTTATAGAGTAAAATAAACAACAAATCTGAAAACTCAAAATGAACTTTGGGATATGCAACAAATACAGTCAGATTTTGGAAAGTGAATGCACCCTTAAATAAATTTAGGCCGTCCAAATAAATATTTAATTTTTTTAAGTGGTTACACTGAACAATTTTCCAAAACTGTAACGTATATTTTACTTAACAAACATAAACCAAATTGGTCTGTGGGTATAACACCTGTCGCTGAGACTAGCAGTGACTGAATGTTAAGCTTCAGGTTTGCTAAAACAGGATTTTTGTAATTCTTACCAGTACATGTTCATCAGTGACTGCAGTGATGTATTCCACCACGGCCCCTCCGCTGCCTATTAGCACCACAGACGTCATAACTCATACCCGGCACTCCACTGACCCCCTGTGACAGCCTCCAGTACTGCAGCCACTCTCTCCTCTCCCCGTCTGTCTGTCTGGATCAAACAGGAAACTCTTGCTATAGAACAGAACAGCAAAACAGGAAGTCTGTCTGTGGAACCCTGACGCCATGGCAACAGCCAACACACTTTGCTCTGGTCTGTTGACGATAAGAAGTGAGAAGTATTAAAACAGCAGGACACTCCCAGATTTTGAGTTAAAGAAAGGACGAGAGACAACCACAACCAATGTTAGAGCTGGGTGTGAATTATTAAATAAAGGACCTCAGTGTCAAGCTTCAAACAGCTAAAGTGACAGAAAAGTTAATGCTGATGCACAAACCACTATATAAACTGAATTAAATACAGTACCAGTCGAGTGTACTGTTACAATATGCTTATCACAACCATGAAATGAAAGTGCACAAGTGAAACAACACAAATGATTGTAATTACACAGTGACCAAATCAACACAATCTTAAACTTCATACAGTATCCACCTGTTTCTTTCAACCAGATAACTTATCTATTATTACTAATATTACTTATGTAAAGAAATACAGGATTATTTGTAGGTCACTAATGAAATGATGTTGAACATGTCAGCTGAACTGTATGGATTTTCCTGCAGATACTAAAGCACGCGAGATGCTCCTCACAACGCGTCAATCGTGCTTTTCAAACATCACGATCGTTGTGTTTCAGAGGTGGAGTACACAACATTACATTAAGATGAGGTCTTTTCTTTGGATTAAAGACTGCACTGAAGAATCATACACACAATGAATGCAGTAAATATGTATTAAGATCGTTTGGATGTCACTTTTTTATAGTGACAGCTCAGCAGTTACACTTCAGATCAGACTGTGACACTGTTACAGCGGTCGGTTAAATGCTCTGCCCTGTTACCATAGCAACGCAGTCACGAGGTCTGTGCAGGGATGAAGAGGGGTGTGACTTCCTCACAGACGTGTCTGGATCGTGTTGTCTGCGAATCACATAACGACATGTTTCTTTTTAGCTTCCCCTATGCCAGTGTGTAACACTACATGTCTCTGTAGCTTGTCTGCATTCACTTCATTCAGTTCACAAATATCATGTAAATAAACACAGAGCTGACCAATCACAAACTGTCATTGAAGCACACAAACAGTGTCTTACTGGTCTGGTGGGTTTACTGTTACTCAATTCTGCTGAAGCAGCACTCAGATGTTATCAGGAAAGAATTCATCTGCATCCAACCTTTTGTTCCTGCTGCAGCTGTAAAAATCACACAGTGTTTTCCGACCTTCCAAGACACATTCCGATTCTCAGGAAACAGTCCAAGACATTCTCGTCCACAAAACTATCCAGTCCACTTTCAAAACTTTACACTCCAACAAACTGACTCCACAGAGTCCAGCCACTTTGCCCAAAACACCATCAGGGAAACAGTGTGCAATGTGCAGACTGCTGCAGTCTGAACAGAAGAGTTGAAAGCCTCTGTCGCTTTCATTTCCTGTGTTTGTGTCTTCCACACCTGCTTCCCTACATCTCTGTTGTTTAGTGAATCAGTTTGTCTCTCAGTCTCTCCTTGTGTCTGGAGGGTACAGCAGCATTTGTAAGCTCAACTCAGTGTTCAGTGAGGCAGGATCACATGACCGGAGCTTTCTGAACAGGTGTCACATGACCAGCACACAACGCTGCTTTTGTGTCCTCTACAGACTGTCCAGTGATGCAATATCCCACCTCACCATATATACACACACACATACATACACAGATGATGTCAAAGTCCAGTCTCCACCCATCTGGCCTTCTGATGCACACAGTGACATGCACAAACGCATGTCACTAAACTGATGAAAAACACTCTGCTTCACAAGAGTCAAATCTTGTGTTTAAATGGCTAAAACACCCAAAACGTGTCATCTGCTAAAGACGCACTGTGCAGAATTCCCAGTTATTGTTTGTAAATGCAACATTCAAACTTGACTCCTCCTCTCTGGCTGACAGAAGCCACGGCCCCTGGCTGTCACCTGCGGGTGGTTATTGGCCGAGGGCAGCCCTGGTCAAAGGTTTGCCTCCCAGGAATGTCCAGACACCCGCAAACAATAAAAATATGAAAAAATACAGGAAGGGGACAGTGATTATGACAGGGATTGTTTTTATATGAGTCCATACTTTATTTTTTTTGCTGTGCACTTTTAAGAATTTTGCTTTGAGAGCACCAAACACACCAAGTTTATTCATTTCTGATTTGAGCAGGGAAATCAAAACCAGTCCAGACTTCATTTTAAGAGGCAGTCAAATCTAGTCATTTTTCACTGGACAGGCTTTTTAAAGCCAGGCTAATTTCATCAGAAGGCCAGATGGGTGGAGGCTGGACTTTGACATCATCTGTGTATGTATGTGTGTATCTGCTGTACCTCTGTGCAGTAAAACAACAGACAAACTGAGCTCATCAGAAACAGAGCAGAAACAGACTGTTCAGTACAAACTCACCCTATTCATGAGGACAGCCACAACATTTACATACCGAACATAATCACAACACACCAGTGTGTTCATACCTCCACCCTCATGTGACTCTCCAGTCCTGTAATCTGGACAGGTAACACATCACTTCATCTAAAGAAACATTTACGATCGCACTGTTACATACATAATCCAGACATGATCTGTAATGAAGTGAAGGTGCGTTCAGAGCCTGCCACTTTTACACACCTTATCCTACACAATCAGCAACTGCTAATCAGACAGACCAAAGATCTGTGCCCGTGTATGTGGCTGACTTCACTTCACTTCACTTCACTTCACTTTCAGCAGTGTACACGCAGATCAGTAACTGATCACATCCTCACAGCAAGTCTAGGACTTCAAATTCTCCATGAGTCCAGTCACTCAGTTTTTACAACAAAACTGATCATGTTTTACTCTGTCCAGATTAGTGGCATTACAATGTAAACCCACACCAGCGTGATCTTTAGTAGAGGAAAACCACCACTGAAAGTATGACTGTTATTTAAAGGAATAAAAACAGCTTTCAGCTAATAACATAAGAAAACACAATCGATTTCAACAGATTTCTTTTGATAACACTCAGTATTGTCCCAAACACAGACAGATCTTAACAGAAGTGGTCTCTGCTAGCATTTAGCTTAACCACCTGACAAATGAAGATGAAGGAGCTCAAACATCTTCAGACAGATAAACTCACCTGTCAGCAACGCTAAACGAACACTACAGCGCCACCTTTCTTCTGTTAGCTTCACACAGGAGAACGTTTGCAGTAGCTCTCCTACCTTCAGTCTGATGTCGGCATCAGATGAGAGTTGAGTGACAGCTGCGTCTGATTAGCGGCTAGCGCACCTGATCGACACACATAGACAGACACGGGTCCGATCCCACACACCGATGCGTCTGATGGACCTCAGACACATCTGGCAGAATCACGCCTGACAGAGGCCGAGCAGCAGCAGAGAAACACGGGCGTGTGTTTGCGCCGGACCGGGAGAGACTTTATCACGCCGCGCTCTGAGGTGTGACCTCTGGCGGTGAACATGATGAACTGCAGGTGTGGATCAGCGCTAAAACATTATCAGCAAACAACATTGTGTGTGAAATCTGTGTAACACATTTTGTAGTCGAACTGAGCCCAGAACATACTTTTAACACCATTATTATTACCGCTCTATAGTTTAGTTTCCTATCAGGTCTCCAGCTTTGCTTCAGTTACATGAATTTCTCCTTTAGCCCCTCATGTGGTCTGCAGAACTTCTTCCAGATCTGCTCATGGCTCGCTGATGTCCTCCAGTATCTCTCCTTTATCTTTCATCTTCTCCGCATCAGACCTGCTCAACATGTCTCATCCACCACTTTCTCAGATACCTCAGACGCAGATCACTGAATCGGGGTCATGTAAAGAGATTGTGCCAAACACGGATCTGTCATGCGCTTGCTCAATAACTGATTTCAGTTGATTTGTAATCAAATCAAGTGACTGGCAATGTTGACTCTTGTTTCTTAGAAAGTGCAGAACTTTTCTCCTGGCTGCAGTGATCGGCACTCAGAGTGGTGAACTGAAGAAAACAGCAGGCATGGCGGGACACAGGAAGAGAAAACCCAAATCTTTGCCTCGGGTACATCATAAAAGCAGCGCACAGCTATGAAACAGACTTTATGTGTATATCTTAATGCATGTGGGGATACAGTACATTATAGTCAAAGACATGCCTGATCAGACCTGATAATGGTGTATATAGTGTGTACAGTACACACATTACAAAATAAATATTACAGCCTATTATTTCTGCAGATGAACTTAAAACCTGCCTGTTCTACACAGAAACAACAAATGGAGAAGTTAAAAAAGCAAAAGAAGACCAGCAGGATGTGGAAGACAGGAGGTGGAAGAAAGGAGGTGGAAGAGAGGAAGTGGAAGAGAGGAGGTGGAAGAGAGGAAGTGGAAGAGAGGAGGTGGAAGAGAGGAGGTGGGAAAGTGGAGGTGGAAGAGAGGAGGTGGAGAGAGGAGGTGGAAGAGAGGAAGTGGGAGAGAGGAGGTGGGTGAGAGGAGGTGGAAGAGGGGAGGTGGGAGAGAGGAGGTGTGTAGAGAGGAGGTGGAAGAGAGGAAGTGGGAGAGAGGAGGTGAAAGAGAGGAAGTGGAAGAGAGGAGGTGGGAAAGTGGAGGTGGAAGAGAGGAGGTGGGAGAGAGGAGGTGGAGAGAGGAGGTGGAAGAGAGGAAGTGGGAGAGAGGAGGTGGGTGAGAGGAGGTGGAAGAGGGAGGTGGGAGAGGGAGGTGTGTAGAGAGGAGGTGGAAGAGAGGAAGTGGGAGAGAGGAGGTGAAAGAGAGGAAGTGGGAGAGAGGAGGTGGGAAAGTGGAGGTGGAAGAGAGTAGGTGGGAGAGAGGAGGTGTGGAGAGAGGAGGTGGAAGAGAGGAAGTGGGAGAGAGGAGGTGGGTGAGAGGAGGTGGAAGAGGGGAGGTGGGAGAGAGGAGGTGTGGAGAGAGGAGGTGGAGAGAGGAGGTGGAAGAGGGGAAGTGGGAGAGATGAGGTGGAGAGAGGAGGTGGAAGAGAGGAGGTGGGAAAGTGGAGGTGGAAGAGAGTAGGTGGGAGAGAGGAGGTGTGGAGAGAGGAGGTGGGTGAGAGGAGGTGGCAGGGAGGAAGTGGGAGAGAGGAGATGGAAGAGAGGAAGTGTGGAGAGAGGAGCAGACCAGGTAGCCATCTTGGTTTGTAGTCCCCATGCTGCAGCCCTCTAGATGGCACATACCTTCCCTCTGTGACACTATATTAATCTGTAGGTATTTTGTATGTCATATTTTTGTACTTTTGTACAGAAGGAAACTTCCGGGCTTCAGCTGGTTGGTCTGTTTGAAATTCTGGCCAAGAAGCACAAATGCTCATCTGTCTCTCAGCCCAACTTTCATCTTCACTGGCGTTATTTCTATGATCCTACCAAGTTCCAGATGATCATACAGAGGAACTCAGACACACAGCAGCACACAGGCTACTTCAGGTGAATCTTCACCTGTAAACCAGAACAAGCATGGCAGAAAGAGCACTGTTTTATCAAGTACAGTTAATCCTGTTTTCCATTTCTTTATTATTTCAAATTTATGGTTGTAAGTAGGTGTAAAGATACTAATTTTGACTCTGACTTCCTGTTGTCTTTTGAGATTGTGGGTTTCCACTTTTTTAACAGTAAAAGTATATTATAATTGATGCCTATAATTTGTGTTGTGGAATAAGTCTTTTCAGTGACGTGATCTTGTAAGGTCTTTGTATGAGAAAAATGTACAAGTGAACATGAAACTGTATTTGCCAGTATCTCAAGCCAGCTTTTCAACTGTTTATCCAAAAACCGAAGTTAGACTGCAGCTTTATGTTTCAGACAGAGACGACAGCTGAGGCTGAAGTTAGACTGCAGTTTTATGTTTCAAACAGAGACGACAGCAGAGAGGTTGAAGTTAGACTGCAGTTTTATGTTTCAAACAGAGACGACAGCAGAGAGGCGGAAGTTAGACTGCAGTTTTATGTTTCAAACAGAGACGACAGCAGAGAGGTTGAAGTTAGACTGCAGTTTTATGTTTCAGACAGAGATGACAGCAGAGAGGTGGAAGTTAGACTGCAGTTTTATGTTTCAAACAGAGACGACAGCTGAGGCTGAAGTTAGACTGCAGTTTTATGTTTCAGACAGAGACGACAGCAGAGAGGCTGAAGTTAGACTGCAATTTTATGTTTCAGACAGAGACGACAGCAGAGAGGCGGAAGTTAGACTGCAGTTTTATGTTTCAAACAGAGACGACAGTAGAGAGGTGGAAGTTAGACTGCAGTTTTATGTTTCAAACAGAGACGACAGTAGAGAGGTGGAAGTTAGACTGCAGTTTTATGTTTCAAAGACAGAGAGAGGTAGACTCAGTTTTATGTTTCAGAGAGGCTGAAGTTAGACTGCAGTTTTATGTTTCAAACAGAGACGACAGCAGAGAGGCAGAAGTTAGACTGCAGTTTTATGTTTCAAACAGAGACGACAGCAGAGAGGCAGAAGTTAGACTGCAGTTTTATGTTTCAAACAGAGACGACAGCAGAGAGGCTGAAGTTAGACTGCAGTTTTATGTTTCAAACAGAGACGACAGCTGAGGCTGAAGTTAGACTGCAGTTTTATGTTTCAGACAGAGACGACAGCAGAGAGGCGGAAGTTAGACTGCAGTTTTATGTTTCAGACAGAGACGACAGCTGAGGCTGAAGTTAGACTGCAGTTTTATGTTTCAAACAGAGACGACAGTAGAGAGGCTGAAGTTAGACTGCAGTTTTATGTTTCAGACAGAGATGACAGCAGAGAGGCTGAAGTTAGACTGCAGTTTTATGTTTCAAACAGAGACGACAGTAGAGAGGCTGAAGTTAGACTGCAGTTTTATGTTTCAGACAGAGACGACAGCAGAGAGGCAGAAGTTAGACTGCAGTTTTATGTTTCAGACAGAGACGACAGTAGAGAGGCAGAAGTTAGACTGCAGTTTTATGTTTCAAACAGAGACGACAGCAGAGAGGCAGAAGTTAGACTGCAGTTTTATGTTTCAGACAGAGACGACAGCAGAGAGGCTGAAGTTAGACTGCAGTTTTATGTTTCAAACAGAGACGACAGCTGAGATGCTGAAGTTAGACTGCAGTTTTATGTTTCAAACAGAGACGACAGTAGAGAGGCTGAAGTTAGACTGCAGTTTTATGTTTCAGACAGAGACGACAGCAGAGAGGCAGAAGTTAGACTGCAGTTTTATGTTTCAAACAGAGACGACAGCAGAGATGCTGAAGTTAGACTGCAGTTTTATGTTTCAGACAGAGACGACAGTAGAGATGCTGAAGTTAGACTGCAGTTTTATGTTTCAGACAGAGACGACAGTAGAGATGCTGAAGTTAGACTGCAGTTTTATGTTTCAAACAGAGACGACAGCAGAGAGGCAGAAGTTAGACTGCAGTTTTATGTTTCAAACAGAGACGACAGCAGAGAGGCAGAAGTTAGACTGCAGTTTTATGTTTCAAACAGAGACGACAGTAGAGAGGTGGAAGTTAGACTGCAGTTTTATGTTTCAAACAGAGACGACAGTAGAGATGCTGAAGTTAGACTGCAGTTTTATGTTTCAAACAGAGACGACAGTAGAGAGGCGGAAGTTAGACTGCAGTTTTATGTTTCAGACAGAGATGGCACAGAGGCAAACGTTAGATTAGGTTTTAAAGAAGGACCATCAAGCCGTGTGTGATGTTGACACAGAATAAAAACAGTACATATCACACCTTTATTGTAGTTTTCATTAGTTTTCATTAAATGTGTTGATTTGCAAGCATCACCATACAGTTCACACCCTCATATTGGCTTTGAGGTTTCTGTAAAGTATCAGTAGAGGAAACGTCTTTGAAGAAGAGAGTAAAGAAATTAAAAACAGACGGATGTGACGTTAGCATAGTCCAGCAGTGGCAAGATTTTCCTCTGGGAAGACCATTCCAGTTCATGACGTCATCCTCCGCTTGAGTGGCACACAGACACAATGGCACCACTAGGGGCAATGTGCATGCGTGAAAATCAGCCACTTCTTTTTGCTATTAGCAAAATAACGCTGGGATAACGTTAGCACAAAATGATACATGTAGTTTCTCATAAGCAACTTATATCTCTTTTCTTAAACATAAAAGTCAAAGGATAATATTTTCACAGCCACTAAATATAGGAAAATTAACTAAGTAGATCTGATTGTAGGATGACAGTTTGGTCATATTGATAATATTCATTATCATCATTATGTAACAAATCCATATGACGTTGACAGAAGTAAAACAAACATTTTGATAAGGAAACCATGATTTACACAACATAAGAGCAATTTGAAAAGGAATCATGACCATTCAAATAAAACTCCTCCATGCTTGTCAGTTTGATGTTTCATATATGCTACATTCTCTTTGATATCTGTTTTTGTCTCATATTCTATGACGTAAAGGTAAACATACAGTCCATATTAGTATTCTGAAATTCTCATAAATCCAGTAAATCTGAATGTTTAAGCAGTCAAACACTGTAAGCTAGTGAATATAAACAAAGCTTTTTGACGGCACCTGCTAGAATGTTTGCTGTAAGCCAGAATTTAAACTTTTTTCATTTCTTTTTTTAGAGATTTTTATTTTATCATTTTTTATCTGAACGATCACAATATATGTACATCACCAGAACAATAGCAAGCTGAATATTAACATTCTTACCTTTCAAAATTTGATATATTGCACACACGCATAAATAGACATAAAAATACAGTACAGACTCGGGGAAAGGTGATCCTCTTTACATATCTATACATTTAAAATGCATACCAAAACAGCTTAAAAAGAAATAAAAAATAAACTGGTAAAAATACGCTCCTTTTATTAATGTCCATATATGCTAATGGCCCCGGGTTTAGGTGTATGTGATGAGCTCTGGCAAAACATTTGAACTTTCTGGTCCATGTGCAGTAACAGTAAAACCCTCAAATAGGAAGGGAGAAGGGCGTGGCTGTAGGTAAGTGGGTGTGGCTTAGGAGACACGCCTACAGCTTGACTGACAGAAAGTTGAGATTTTGCTGATGGTTACTCCTCAACTGGAAAAACTGAAGCTTAATATGCGATTAACTAGGAAATATACACAGAAAAATGCGTCAATGAATCTTGTAAGCCACTCAGGATTAGGAACAGAAAATAGAAATGACATTAAATTTAAAAATTGACCATTTATAAATTAATTTATTAATGTTGTTTCTGACTAACAAACACTAATAGCAAACATACATTATTTAACAGACTTGTGGCTCATAACTTTATTTGGTTAAAAATGAACAAAAAACAGTTATTGAGCAACATAAATCAGTGTTCAGCACAATCTCATTATCCCGATTCACAGCAGTCAGTTTATAATAATGAGTTTTAATTTCAGCCGTTGGGTTTGATTTCCCAGGAAATGTCAGCTGACCTAATTTAACTTCAACATAAAAGTAATAAAGAAATAAAAAGTAAAAAAAACACCCTGCAGTTTAATGTTCCAATCGATTTGGCAAAAAAAGCAAAAGTGAATTGCTGCTTTAATATATATATATATATATATATATATATATATATATACATTTCTGGGGTCTTACTTGATGGGCACACTGGGAGCTCCGGAGCGATGGAAGTGGATGTTCAGCCACTTTCCATCTCGGCGGTGCCAGACACGTGTCTCCTCTGACTGCATGGTGCGTGGCATCCCGCTGGTGTCCATGTACTGGGTCAGACGGATGTAGGCGATACACGCTGCGTCCTCGCCGATCAGGTGCACATGTGGGTTCAGCAGAATAGTGTGGACAGGTTTATTACCTCTGGACAATGCTAGCAGGATAATGAAGACAGAGAACATATGCTTAACAGGTGTCATGTTTACTGTCACCATCAAAAACTATTTTTATAACAACAAACGTTTTGACCAATCCTTGAAACCTAAACAGATCCTAGTTATATATTATTGATTATTCTAATATAATTATTACTGTAAGTGTATATAGTATCACTGCTGTCTTGCAAACATTTACAAAAAGCAAAACTAGACCGACTCAAATTCATTATAGAAATTCTCTACAGAACGTGAGAAGATTTTATAAAATGTCATAAAATTCCCTTATAATTCCCACTTTTCCATGACGGTGGGAACGCTGTTGGTTTCAGTACTAAAAACGGTATGAAATGAACGGTATTGATGTAGATACCATTATCAAAGTAGAACCTGTGGAAATCATGCCCTTCCACAAGGTTCCCCAGTGCCTCCGGCTCGAAGGAAGTTAAACCAGCATCACAGATCTTTCTGTGTGGAAAAGAAGACATCATCAGACATGAGCACCAGAAGCTACCTGATTTCAGAAGAAGAATCAGAAGAATCATCATGAATCATTGCTGCACTGTGTGAACGCTCTGTGTGAAAGCACTGTGCTCAGGTGAATGTGTGAACGCTCTGTGTGAACGCTCTGTGTGAAAGCACTGTGCTCAGGTGACTGTGTGAACGCTCTGTGTGAACGCACTGTGCTCAGGTGAATGTGTGAACGCTCTGTGTGAACGCACTGTGCTCAGGTGAATGTGTGAACGCTTGAACGCTCAGATGACTGTGTGAACGCTCTGTGTGAACGACTGTGCTCAGGTGACTGTGTGAACGCTCTGTGTGAACGCACTGTGCTCAGGTGAATGTGTGAACGCTCTGTGTGAAAGCACTGTGCTCAGGTGACTGTGTGAACGCTCTGTGTGAACGCACTGTGCTCAGGTGACTGTGTGAACGCTCTGTGTGAACGCACTGTGCTCAGGTGACTGTGTGAACGCTCTGTGTGAACGCACTGTGCTCAGGTGAATGTGTGAACGCTCTGCGTGAACGCACTGTGCTCAGGTGACTGTGTGAACGCTCTGTGTGAACGCACTGTGCTCAGGTGACTGTGTAACTCTGCGTGAAGCACTGTGCTCAGGTGACTGTGTGAAAAACGCACTGTGCTCAGGTGACTGTGTGAACGCTCTGTGTGAACGCACTGTGCTCAGTGACTGTGCTCAGATGATTGTGAACGCTCTGTGTGAACGCACTGTGCTCAGGTGACTGTGTGAACGCTCTGTGTGAACGCACTGTGCTCAGGTGACTGTGTGAACGCTCTGTGTGAAAGCACTGTGCTCAGGTGACTGTGTGAACGCTCTGTGTGAAAGCACTGTGCTCAGGTGACTGTGTGAACGCTCTGTGTGAACGCTCTGTGTGAACGCACTGTGCTCAGGTGACTGTGTGAACGCTCTGTGTGAACGCTCTGTGTGAACGCACTGTGCTCAGGTGACTGTGTGAACGCTCTGTGTGAACGCATGTGCTCAGGTGACTGTGTGAACGCTCTGTGTGAACGCACTGTGCTCAGGTGACTGTGTGAACGCTCTGTGTGAAAGCACTGTGCTCAGGTGACTGTGTGAACGCTCTGTGTGAACGCACTGTGCTCAGGTGACTGTGTGACCTGTGTGAACGCTCTGTGTGAACGCACTGTGCTCAGGTGACTGTGTGAACGCTCTGTGTGAACGCTTTGTGTGAACGCACTGTGCTCAGGTGACTGTGTGAACATTCTTCTGTCCCCTCATCTGCCTGATGTTGTGAAAATCACAGGTAACCATTGAATATAATCTCGGTAATCAAGGGGCAATAAAGCAGTGCGTCAGTGTTCCTACGAGGTGATGGATGTCATGGAGACAGGTCTATGCATTCACTCACGCGTAAGCTTCAAAGTCACCATTGTTGATGGATTCGATCAACTGCTCAGTCACCTTTATGATCTCCTGCTTTCGAGCTGAACACACAGAGATGAACAGAGTGTAAGTGGACCGTCCTCACAGCAAGGAAACAAGTAACTCAGTGGCATCTCCACTCAACACTGATTCCTCAGAATAAAAACAGAAAGCACCAGACAACAGGTAAGATTTACAGCGACCCATGTAGCTTCTGTCTTTGAAGGTTTTCACGAGATACTCTGCAAAATGTCGATTTAAATGTGCTTTTTATTTAAATCAGTTATAGTCAAATCAATTTAAAAAATGCAAAACTGAATAATGTTTGTAGGTAAATATGGCTGTTTATTACTGCATGCTGCTATATTGATGTATATAAATTAAAAACAATTAGAATTAAAAAAGTATGTAAAACATCCATCTTAAGCCATTTTGACAAAAGCCTATATCACCCATCCCACAGACAGGCTGTAAACATGTAATAACTACACACACGTCTTCTCATGGCACTTCTGTTAGACAGTTTAAAGGGTAACACGTCACTCTATAATCAAAGAGCACCTCAAGAAAAGTGTATTCCAGAACTCCTACTTTGTCCAGATATTAAAGTTTACATTTACTGATAACTTTGCAAGCTAAGGAACAGCAAAAACACACCTCATAACTGGTCAAACAGCCCACAGCAGATGTACAGACAAGCGGGCAGAGACAAGGAGAGACACTGAGTATTACCTCTGTGGTCTTCATCTTCAATCGTGGTGCTGGCACTCTCTGTAGATTCCTGCAGAAATAACACAACACATGGGAGGCCATTTCCAGGAATAAAGCGGTACAAAATCTACCGGTACAAACTATCAGAAAATGTTTTCCAGACATCTCAGGGGTCAACTGATATATTGAGCTGCATCTGTCTGATTTTTCTTACAATAACTTTGGTAATCAGTTTGCGTGTACAGCACACATATTTTTAATATTTTTCAAATATTTTTATTTGCCTTCACAATAAAGGTCCAACAAACGTAACTTCCTGCATGTTACCATTTTATAGAATATTTTTTTAATTGATGGAAATGTTTTCAGTAACAACATTATTCGTTTCTATACAATATATTCACTATATAACATATCTGATAGTTCTCACTATACAGAACATGGAATTGTCTTCATTTTTTATGATCTCACTATGTATTCTACAGTTCACCCTGCTTACAGTAGAAGAGACACGAAACAGTACCTTGTTTCTGTCCACTGGGTTGTGGATTACAGTAGTCTGTGGCTCCTAAAATACATGAGGTGAAGAAAGAAGAAATACTTTTATTATATACAGATAAATAAACACGATTGTCATAATGATGTTGTCTCTGTTTGGGTGTAACATGCATGAAACTGTAAATGGTTTTGTTTGCAGGTGTTGTGAGAAACTGCAAAAGAATATAATTCACCAAATAAACATTACATGGAACAGAATCTGTTAGCAGAAGAGCAACAGAATCATCTATGATGTGTCATGTAGTGGATGTGCTATTATCTTTACACAGCATGACTGTGTTTTCTGCAGGAGGGGGTCGTGAGAAAGACGCTGGACCTTCAGCAACCACTGCTCTATTTAAAGAAACCCTGAGTGTTTTCTGTGTGTTCTCTTATATTCTAGAAGTTGAATGATTGGTTAGTTTGATTATTCTGACTTTTTAAAAATGTTCATGAAAATTACCAAAAGCACAAGACATTGAGTTTATTCCTAAATGAATCCATACAAAAATGTAAAAATGTATAACAAATAAACAGAAACGGTGGTAGGATATATCCATGAAAATCACACTGTCCTGATGCTGTGGAGTCTGTACATGATTCATGCGCTCCTTAAACATTAGAAGCCTAGAGAATATCCCAAACAAATACTGAAACGTAAGCACACTGTTTTCAATTCCAATATTTATTAAAGATTTTAAAAGGTACATTTTTGTAATCTTTTAAAAAATATGCTGAATATATACACAAGTATGTGGTATGTTTTTATATTACTGTAAAACATACATTCATGTAATTTTCATCTTTTGCATGTATCATATTTCTGAAGTAAATCAGCAGGAATCAGTTTTTTCTGGACATACAGGTTAGATCTTCATTTGTTTGACAGTGAATCAGTGATATGATGTCATCATCTCCAGATCTCACATATGCACTCACTGATGGATACATAATTAATCACCCTGCTGTCTTCCTCAGTGGGACTGAGCTAAACTGTGAATCTGAGAAGATACACACACGCACTTGTTATTTGTCTAAGAAACATCACCCTCTGAGTGTGTGTGAGAGAGAGAGACAGAGAGAATGAAACGCTCTGTGTGTGTATGTAAGTGTGAGTGCGTCAGTCTGAGACACGCTTGTCTTGTGTGTACATCTGTGTCATGCAGGGCACACACAGAGGAGAACTCTGATCACATGACCCAGCAGTGCTTATAGCAGTCATGCACTGCAATACATTCACCACTGACAAAAAGACAATCAGGATCTGATTCAACAACATGCTGAAATAAATGCAAAACAAATGGAGGGCAACAGCAGAGCGGTGCCAGTACAACATGAATGTGAAGCCAAAAGCACAAAGCACTGTATGATATAGTTTGAGAAAGCTACATGACTACAAAACATGAAGAAGCAGTCGCTTTTGATGGCTCAGAGACTCTGATTACATACAGCCCTAAATTTCCTGGAATTTAAAGTAACACTTATATGCAACAAAAAGGTGAAGAGGCAAAATCATGCAACTTTGGGAAAGAGGACACACCAAACGAGCCAGATGTATAAAGCTTATTTTTCTTTTGTAAAGCACAACTTCTGGTTTTATGATGACAGTGTCTCTATGAATATAACATATAGTAGCTCACTATGTTGTGGAAGAGAGCTATCGGTGAATTTTAAATTCCCTTAGAAAAGGCAAGCGAATCTGGCTCATTGATTAAAGGGGGAGGGACTACTTGGGTGACATCATGCAGGGGGTGGGTCTGTTGTCATGGGTACCAGTGCTGGGGCGGGGCCTGTGTCTTTAGGACTGCTGGCTATGTTGGTTTTGTTGTTAACCTGTAAGAGGGAGCAGATCACACATATATTCACCAAATATTACACTGAGGGATCTACTGTATTATAAAAGACCAGTGCTACAAAAGACCACACAGATTGTAGGGAGTGTATGATGATGTCAATTTATGGAATGAAAATAACAGTAACTTACAACATATATAATGGTGAACACACCCATAAACCTAATCTATATAATCACAAAATAATTAAGTTGTAAAAATTGAAGATCCTGATTTGTAATATTAATCATTTAATTTCTTATAGTGGCTTAATAAAACTAGCACTTTAAATTATTTTATCCATTTTGTTTATACAATAAGCTTAACATATCCAAATATATTTCATTTTTAAGAACTGTTATAAAAGCTAATAAAGACAGAAAAGATGCATGTGTTTGGTATTTGTCAGAAACATTTGTACTGACATCTTAAGAGTTGTGTTATATGTCAGAAACATTTGATCCAATGCATAAAATACACAAGGGGAAAAGTGACAACTGCGTTTGTTGCGCGAAACCATAATGCAAAAATCTGCCTCTTATTCACCAACCTTGCTCAACCACCTCGTTTCTATATATGTATTTCTTGCATTGTTTGCTAAAACAGTGCAGATATCGCACAAACAAACAGCAGTATTTCATCAGCAGGTATGACTGATTTTTGGTGAATTCCCCCCGTAGTGTCAATTTTAAAATTTTATGCCACACATTCACAACATCAAAACGAGTAAACGAAACAAAATAAAAGTGAGAATGATGGTCATTTCCAGCAAACTCAGGGACAGAACTGAACGTTCCATTATTAAGTAACAGATTCAGATAATAAATGGTTTTGTTTCCAAATTTCTTTAATGGAACCTGAAAATTGGAATTGATAAAACTGTTGTTGAATCGTAAACTGATCCAATTTAAAACCTCAGAATTTCTGGAAAACATTTAACAAACACAATGTGTAGATGCACTGTGTTCTTCCTGTAAAATATTTCCAGGCATTGCCCAGTTCTGATGTTCTTTATACATCTCTGTTTTGGCAGAAGATTAACAGAAAACAGATTAAACAAACCTTCACACCATCTGGCTTCTTGTTCAACAAGTTTTTGGCTGCTGTTGAGTAAAAAATGAAAGAAAACCATGAACATTTACATACTGAAACATTACAAATTCATGAAGACACATGCAGCAGCAGGCTGGGAATTTTTCCATTCTCCTCGGGCATGAAACACTTATAAAAATAATTTCTTTGTAGGATACAAAAATCAAAGCTAAGGGACCCAAAAGATTAAACCCAGATCACAACCAAACCAGAGGAAAGCAACTCTGTTCATAGAGAATGTGTGTTTTAAAAAAAGGTATACAAATCTCCTACTGCTTATAACTATATTTATTTTGGAGTGTTCCAATCTAAATATTTAATTCCACGTTTTAGAAATACATCATAAATACACATTTGTACGTAGTTTACAATGGGACACTCCAAACATCACACTGGGTATAATGGTGCTACATTAAAATGCATTCCTGTAAAAGTATGTATTACACACATGCACGCACGCACGCACACACAAAAGTGCAAGTATAGTCTTTAAACTATACACATTTAAGAAAGAGCTGCTTTAAAGACAGTTTTTCATGAATTAAGTGAAGACGAACATACTAATGTCATACCGTTCCATCATTCCACTGTAACAAGTAAATGTTACATTTTACAGTGCTAGAGAGCTGATGTAAATATTAAACACAGATTATATAGATGCTTCATTCCTTAATACAAATAAACATATCCAGATGGAAATGTCACCAGAGAATGTGCAAGCATTCAACATATATTCTATAAGCAAGACAGGCAATGTTTACATTCCAAGTAATTAGTAATTGATTACATTCATAAAACATTTAATATTATACACTGATATTTTCTGCTCACTGCATAGCTTTGAAAATATCTTATGAATGTAATCTGTTTGATTACATGCAAATAAGGGAAAGATTAACCTAAAATAACAGGGAAGTGTCAAATAAGCAAAGCAGCTGATTGTTAAAAGGGGATGTGGTTTTACTCTAACCGCACGCGCACAACAACGCAACAATAAACAGGACAAATGTTAAATAAAAGTCTGAAAGAAGATACTGTTCCACAAAACATTAAACACCAAATAAACCAAAAAAAGAACTACAAAAAAGGATCTGAAATGTGTGTTAAGTTTACAAACAAGAAAACTAAAAAGAGTGTGTGATACTGCTATAGGGTTAGTCAACACTGCATGTTGGAAACACGCAAATGTTTTCAGAAACACGTTTACACACACAGATCAGTCGATCCAAACATACCTGAAAAGTTTCTTGTGACCAGCAGAGTGGTCAAAATTGCTCCCTGGTTGCAAAAAAGTTTTATAGACAAATAGAAGGAAAACAGAGAAACAAGCAAGTGAGAAAAGAAAGAAGAAACCAGAATCAACAGCAGAAGAAATCTGTGTCCTAGAAAAACTGAGTGTTGGTGGAAACAAGGTACTGAAGTGAAGCTCTGTAAACATGTTCTCCAAAAGTGGATCTCCAACTACATACATCTACAGCACCTGCAAGCTAACTGTAGCATACCTTTCACTACAGAGTAGTGCAGAAATGCAGCATGTTACATGGTAAACTAAAGCCTAGACTGTGTCTGCATGTAGCAAGCAGGTAAACGCATCACTTCTGAGAAAAGCAGACAGAATGAAACCTTGAGTTTTCTTCTGGCATTGAACTTCTTCAGGCACTCGACAGTCTCCTGTCTGTGCATCATGGAGGCCACAGTTGAGCGTTGCTGGACAGAGAGAGAAGTACATTAATAAAAGTGAGTAGTGAGCATCAGGAAAAAGAGCACTCACAGGGAGTAGTCTCAGAACGTTGGCTAATGTTCTCTAAAAGTTCTCTACATTATCAAAACATTGATAATATGAATGAATAATATGAATGTTCCAAGAACATTTTTAAATAACATTTATCTGATTAGGGAAACATTCTTACAACCTAAATGTGTTAGCTGGGGTGTGTGTTTGTGTGTAAACATACGCAGATCCAGGGGTGCTTGAGAGCTTCAGCAGATGTGATGCGTTTGGAAGGATTGATGGTCAACATTTTATTTATCAGATCTTTAGCTTCAGGAGTCACCGTGTCCCACTCAGGAGAGGGAAACTAATAAAACAGCAGAAATGAATCTGTAATGACTGTGTATGAACCGAATTACACCAGTTTAATATCAGAGATATACAGAAGATCAGCATATCATCAACAGATTTATTAACAATCTGCTAATTTTTTAATTGTGTTTACCATAATGTACTTCAGATTTTAGAAATTGTGTGTAGAGTGCGAGACAATTAACTCATTATTATTCACAATGATCATTTAAAATGTTAACATTTTGAATCTTACTTGCATTTACTTTACTCATTTATCCAAAGTAAAATACAAATGAGGATAAACACTTTTAATAATAATTCATTAAAAAATTTAATAAGAATCAATCAGACTCACATCGTAGGCCCCAGCCTTGATCTGCTGGTACAGACGATGCTGGTCCTCATCCCAAAATGGAGGATATCCAACCAGCAGAATATACAGAATCACACCTACATAAAAACACAGAACCTGTCATCAGCTCAGTCACAGGGCAATTCTCCTTAAAACAAAACTGCTGGAGAAATGAACTGAGCTTTAACAGTAACATCCATCAAAGGCACTCTTTCTGAGTCACTTACCACAGGCCCACATGTCCACAGGTTTTCCATACGGCTCTTTCCTTAAAACCTCTGGGGACAGATAACCTGGTGTACCAGCAAAGCCTGGAGAGAAAGAGATTTAATAAAGCAGCTGTTTCTAAAGTATTTGATTCTTTATTGATTGAAACAGGTGTGAAGTTTCCGTGTTCACCTAATGAATCTTACCTGAAGCAGCTGATCAAGATCTTTGGGACTGACAGAAACATTCAGGCAGGTGTTGGAGCAGATCAGAGCTCTGCAGATCAGTGAACCTCCAGGAACATGAACTGGAGAACCCTGATCTATTCTATTCTGTTGTATAACAAATTCATATGATACTTACCAAACCAGGCCTGCTGGTCACCCTGAACCTCAATGGCCAAACCAAAGTCAGCAAGTTTAACTGCGGCTCCCTTCATCTTACTGGCCAACAGCAAATTCTCAGGCTATGAGAACCACACACACGCACACACACATCACACACACATCACTGGATGATATTAATTCTCTCCTGGCTAATGGTTTGCTCTTAAAGCAGTCACTGATTAAATAAAAGGTTATTTTAGTTCATTTAACAGGGGCTGTGCTGTGATGACTCACAGAACATTTCATGAGAAGCACAACAAAAGCTAAATCCATCATGAAATCTGAACACAAATGTGGACTGATTACGGGCAGCTGAACTGCTACATGCAGATTTCAGTGGACTGAAGGGTGAGATATTGAATTCTCAGACACAGCAGTGTTTTCTGTTAGACATACACCATACGTCAGTGCTAAATATGGCACTGGTCTCTCCTGCACTCAGTGCCACTGTCTGTCTGTGTGTCCATGCTAACCTTCAGATCCCGGTGCACAATCCCACTGATGTGGCAGTGATGAACACTCTCCAAAATCTGCTGAATACAGTGACTAAAAAGAGAAAGACAGAGAGAGTCAGAAAGAGTGAGAGAGAGAGAGAGAGAGAGAGAGAGAGAGAGAGACAGAGAGAGAGAGTGAGTGAGAGTGAGAGAAACAGAGAGAGAGAGAGAGAGACAGAGAGAGAGAGAGAGACAGAGAGAGAGCGAGAGACAGTGAGAGTGAGACAGAGAGAGTGAGTGAGACAGAGAGAGAGAGAGAGTGAGTGAGAGTGAGAGAAACAGAGACAGAGAGAGAGAGAGAGAGAGAGAGAGAGAGACAGAGAGAGAGCGAGAGACAGTGAGAGTGAGACAGAGAGAGTGAGTGAGACAGAGAGAGAGAGTGTGAGAGAGAGAGAAACAGAGAGAGAGAGAGAGACAGAGAGAGACTGAGAGAGAGTGTGGGAGAGACAGAGAGAGAGAAACAGAAAGACAGAGAGAGAGTGATAGAGACAGAGGGAGAGAGACAGAGAGAGAGAATGTGTGTTTACCTGGCATCAGCTTCACTATAGTATTCTCTTGCTACAATGTCTTCAAACAGCTCCCCTCCAGTAACCCTGAGGTCAAAGGTGAACATCTGAAATTATATAGCTGTAAGATTTCACAATTAAAAATGCATTAAAAATCTCTGTAGTGACATTGATTTTGTTTTTAATAATCTGTGACTCTTTCCAGACAGATGTGCAATGAGCTCTGAGCTTGTTAAATGACAAAGCAACATCCACCAATCAGACAAGGTGCTGTTACCATGAAAACAGCAATCCCAGCATCTCCAAAACGGTGAGTTTTTATCATGCCTGGACTTTTAGCTTTATGACATGCAGTTATATTAGATGAACAAACTTAAAAATACAGTTCTTACACTAATAATTTGGGCCAAAAAATGTTGATACATTTTTTTATATTTTATTGGTAACCTGACCTACAGTATTCAGTTAAAATCAAGCTTGGCAAACAAAACATTTTGTACTTTCCTTATTCAAGTAAACTGGAACCTTAAATACAGTATGTTTTCAACTTTTAATCTCTATTCAGAGTCTAAACTAAAAAACAGCAGTGAATGCTTCTTTATACAAAACCAGGCAGCATTCAAAAATAACATTATAAGCACTTGTCACACTGTGAATTTGGTTGAAAACAGTAAACTGAATGTGACTGAATATGACAGCTTAGGTCTTCTCTGTCCC
Source organism: Chromobotia macracanthus (assembly GCA_036877525.1). Classification (NCBI taxonomy): domain Eukaryota; kingdom Metazoa; phylum Chordata; class Actinopteri; order Cypriniformes; family Botiidae; genus Chromobotia; species Chromobotia macracanthus. Next base: position 883,249 of record JAZGTH010000088.1, on the reverse strand, counting down.
TATGCATTACGCTCTGTTTATCTGTCTTGCTCGCATCAGTCACCTCAAACGCTACAAGTTCCTGCTGGTAAACAGCGCAGCTATGCTGATTCACCAGCTAGACCAGCCCCAGACCAGCAGTACCACAATAACCTGGTTAAACATGAAAACTAATGCTGGTCCAAGCTGCTCATTTACCATAATCTGATTTACAACAGATTATGTTTTGTGATAGTACACACACAGCGGTCAGTGCTCTGATCATGGGTTCTATCAGTTCTGTCAGTTTTATTTCAGTTTCTGTCAGGTTTATAAAGTAATGTGTTAAAGTGTGTATGATCTCATGTATCTGAGGTTTGCTACAGACTGTCCTGTTATTGCATAAATATAACCATCCAGACCACAATGAAGATGTAAGAGAATGTTATCATATATACTCACAGATCAAAAACTAGGTAATGGAAGCCCTCCTCTGATATGCTGTCATGAAGTCGCACTACAAAGAGATTTCTGCACTGTCATTTTCTCATATTTAGTTACAGTCAGGCAATAAAAATCAACAGAAGAATGTCTTCAGAATAAACAGTCTGTTACCAATATTTGGGTGTTTTAGGAGACGACAAATCCTGGCCTCTCTCTCCAGCTTCTGATGATCTGAAACAGAGTCCAGTTGAGAGTTTTCAGCTGTATGTATCTTAAGAAAAACCAATGTGTTCATGAAACAACACTATCAAGCTGTAGTCTTTCTGTTAGAGCACACGCCTGCAGTTCTCTGGTTAACCACCACTGTGCTGGTATATAAACGCATGTATGTCGGGCAGATGTCACTCTGACCTACAGAAAACTATAAATAATCACACACTCGCTCTTCTGAACTGATCTGATCTGAAACAAAACTCAAAAACTAAGTTGACAAGCAGACAAAAACAGCTCACAACTATTTTACAGATCGGGTAGTACGTTACAAAGTACAATCGTGTGTGATTCTGTGAAATCACAGGCTTCATCAACATCTGTCACTGAAGATACTGAAGGTCAGGTTCAGCACAATGCATTGTGGGATACATTGATTGTACACTGCAAACATTATCTGCACATTCTGTGCATAACAACAATTCACATACTGTGCCCAGTATACATACTGCAAAAATAATACATACAGCTAGTATGCTAGTGTGTTATCTGAACAAAGCCATACAGTAATTACAGCTTTGGTTTGTCTCAGTTCTTCTGCATATCCTTCCTTCAGTCCCCACAACTCTCTCTTTCCATCACTAATATCCCCCCAGCTCCACAGGTAGTCCACCTACCAACCGGCCAGACATCTGTTGTCTAGCAACTACTCCACCAATCAGAATGCAGAGAGCTTTCCTCTCTCTCTGCAGTGGAACCAGTCCTGCATGCAAATATCACAACCAGCAGAACTCTCAAATTTGACCAAAATCTCTTTGTAACATCCTAGAATTAAAAACTACAGTAAGCGGATGTCCGTCTGTCTGTCTGTCTATGTTATCATAAAAATGCCATGTGACAATGTAGCATACTGGTGTTTATTGTTGCAGAATACATCATTATTTACATAATATATATTTTAGATAGTATTAGTGTGTTCAGTATAAATAGAACGCAGGAGTGAGTATTTCTAACACAGCTGTTGCAAAGTGTTGCAATGCAGTTGCTAAGGTGATCTTGCATTGCTATGCACTTGTTACAGTAGAATATTCTGTGTACTTGTAATGTATTACTTAAAGCAATTAGAATGTACATGTATTTGCAGAAAAAAAAACATCTTTCCTAACAATTTTCATAATAAGTGAGTAGACGGTGGCAGATATTGAAAGCAACAGATGAAACAACTTCTGTCCAGAAGTTGTTCTCAGAACGGCACTATTGAGTAAAACTCTGCTGTTACTGTTTTTAAATACTTCAGTACTGACACTGAAATATTAGACCATCACACCAGAACCAAAATATTATGAATGCATGCACACAAACAGCCCATCTCACACCCTGCGGTGGAAATCATCAGACTGATAAAATCACACGGCTGTGATTCTTGTTTAGTGTTTAGTTATTGCGATGTACTGTGATCTTTTTATTCATTTTTTCTCGTTCATCTACACTGCAGTTATATTTTTCATTCATTCTGAATGGTAAGGTGTACTTTGACCTGTGCTACAACACATTTTCTATCAGCTTGCTCAACTACAACTGCTCTCCTTTTTCTCCAAAATATTACTGTGATAAAGTACTTGAAAATATCAATAATCAGACTAGCAGACATGCAGGGCACATGTACATCAAGGACACCTCACAGTGAGAAGTAATACTGCAGCAGAACATTCAGTTCTATATGCAGAGAGAAACATTACAATCACACTTCTGAACACTGCGATTAGATGTGTGCAACCTCAGAAACAGAGAAACTTCCACAGACTCTCCAGCGAGTTAAAGCCCTCAGACATTACTGCTCAGAAAGAGTGAGAGAGAGAGAAAGTGAGAATGTGTCTCTGATTAAAAGTGCCCTCACTCTGTCTCTGCACAATTCACTGGCCTAATTTATCAAAGTGGGCAGTGAGATTTCACTACAGCAATGTGTGTGACTGTGTACAGTAGTGTGTGTGTGCAGTAGTGTGTGTGACTGTGTACAGTAGTGTGTGTGTGTGTGTACAGTAGTGTGTGTGACTGTGTACAGTAGTGTGTGTGTGACTGTGTACAGTAGTGTGTGTGACTGTGTACAGTAGTGTGTGTGTGCAGTAGTGTGTGTGACTGTGTACAGTAGTGTGTGTGTGCAGTAGTGTGTGTGACTGTGTACAGTAGTGTGTGTGTGTGTGTACAGTAGTGTGTGTGTGACTGTGTACAGTAGTGTGTGTGTTGTGTACAGTAGTGTGTGTGTGTGTGTGACAGTAGTGTGTGTGTGTACAGTAGTGTGTGTGTGTGTGTGTACAGTAGTGTGTGTGTGCAGTAGTGTGTGTGACTGTGTACAGTAGTGTGTGTGTACAGTAGTGTGTGTATGTGTGTACAGTAGTGTGTGTGTGTGTGTACAGTAGTGTGTGTGACTGTGTACAGTAGTGTGTGTGTGACTGTGTACAGTAGTGTGTGTGTGTTTACAGTAGTGTGTGTGACTGTGTTCAGTAGTGTGTGTGTACAGTAGTGTGTGTGTGTGTGTGTACAGTAGTGTGTGTGACTGTGTGTGTTGTAGTGTGTGTGTGTGTGTGTACAGTAGTGTGTGTGTGTGTACAGTAGTGTGTGTGTGTGTGTACAGTAGTGTGTGTGTGTGTTACAGTAGTGTGTGTGTGTGTGTGTGTGTGTGTGTGTACAGTAGTGTGTGTGTGTGTGTACAGTAGTGTGTGTGTGTGTGTGTTACAGTAGTGTGTGTGTGTGTGTGTACAGTAGTGTGTGTGTGTGTGTGTATTTGTGTACAGTAGTGTGTGTGTGACTGTGTGTGTGTGACTGTGTACAGTAGTGTGTGTGTGTGTGTGTGTGTGTGTAGTGTGTGTGTGTGTGTTTTACAGTAGTGTGTGTGTGTGTAGTGTGTGTGTGTGGTGTGTGTGTACAGTAGTGTGTGTGTGTGTACAGTAGTGTGTGTGTGTGTGTGTGTACAGTAGTGTGTGTGTGTGTGTACAGTAGTGTGTGTGTGTGTGTACAGTAGTGTGTGTGTGTGTATGTGTACAGTAGTGTGTGTGTGTGTGTGTGTGTGTGTTTACAGTAGTGTGTGTGTGTGTGTGTGTGTGTGTGTGTGTGTGTGTACAGTAGTGTGTGTGACTGTGTACAGTAGTGTGTGTGTGTGTGTGTTTACAGTAGTGTGTGTGACTGTGTACAGTAGTGTGTGTGTGTGTGTGTACAGTAGTGTGTGTGTACAGTAGTGTGTGTGTGTGTACAGTAGTGTGTGTGTGTGTTGTTGTTGTGTTGTGTGTGTGTGTGTGTGTGTGTGTGTGACAGTAGTGTGTGTGTGTACTAGTAGTGTGTGTGTGTGTGTACAGTAGTGTGTGTGTGTGTGTACAGTAGTGTGTGTATAGTGTGTGTGTGACTGTGTACAGTAGTGTGTGTGTGACTGTGTACAGTAGTGTGTGTGCTTTCTGACCCACTGCTGGACACACATTGATCTATTAGTTCTACACACATGAACCAGCAAATCTGACAGAGTTCATCCACGTATTGAGATAACCAAGAGCTGCATTCTTGTGTGGGTGTGTAAACGTGTGCTGTCTGAGAAGCTGATGAGTTTATTTTTAGCTTTGCAGCACCATCGCCTCTCATGTGATCGTCTCTCCCCTATGAGTGAGCGACTCAACGTAGGTCAAGGAGATTTGTGAATGTTCCATTTCATTAAATATTTCTGACAGGGCTTGTTTCAAATCTTATTTAATACCACCTCTCACCCTCACCCAAGATAAATGACATATGTGATTGACAGAATACGTAACCAAATAATCTCTCAAGAGAGCAGAATGAAAGACTCCTGACATGTAAAAACAAATGTCCTGAACATCCACAGATTGTAATAAAAGAGATGATATCATTGGAGAAGAATCCAGACCTAATTTGAGTTACAATGTAGAAAGAATATGAAACAGTGTTTATTAAATTTATTCTTAAACCAAATTTCCAAGTGTGCAGATGAATACAGTATCTGATATCTGACGTCTGCTGCTTGAATTATATATGTGTGGGCTAAAAATAATAGATAATAATTATATGGTGGTTTATATTGGTGGTTTACCAATATAAGTTTTCAATGGCTAATATCTAAAGACCAGACTTTTTTACAATACAAGCAAATAATATTTACACAAAATAGCTGAAATAAAACACTTATTTACTCAAAATATACCCATAGTTTGTAAGCATGAAATTGTTTATTGCTCATTGACAAAAGCTGTTGGTATATTTTGGAGGAGTCACATGATGTAACTGAAAACATGGCTGACAGGAACAGAAAAACAGTTTAACTGGCCTCATTCATGAAACACAAGCAAAACTAATTTCTGTGTCAATTGTTCACAAAAGCATTTTCATGTAAATTTCCCCATTCAGATCAATACGCCAGTTTACAGAAGAATGCATGCCTACACTTTACACAAGTTTATTCTTCTCATGTTTTATGAGTAAGATCAATTTGGTTGTATGGTCTTATATTAATGTCTGGTTTTCACAACCCATGTTTTTGTTCACTGAAAGCTCACTTCCTTTCTGCTTGCTCACTCGGTCTCCTCGTCTTCATCTGTGCAGTATTCACCTTACAGAACACAGTCTGTCTGCTGTCTGACCTCTCTCTGCCTGCTCATTCACCTGCAGAAAGCTGCATTACATCATTACACTTGTTTGCAGAGAATGTATCTTAAAGAGGCAGTACACCCCAAAATGGAACAGAATTTTTATTTTTGAATTTACAAAATAAACCTATATATATATATATATATATATATACACACACACACATTTTAAGAATTGTTTTTACAAAAAACATGTTTTTAAAATATGTAGATATTTTGAAAATATATAGATTAGGATTTTTGCATTGTATTTCAAAATTTTAACCTGTCAACAGCAATCCCCAGCTTAAATGTCTCACTTTACCATCTCGTGAACACAACATAAACGGCCACACCACCCAATGCTGTATTTCTGGAAACACTATCCCAGCATGCATCAGTGCACTAATAACTGATCATAGAATCGAGGCGTCCATTTCAATTCCACTGTTCAAAAAGAGGAGGGGTAAAATTCATTTTTCCATCCAAATTCAAAATGATGTGAGAGATACATTGAAGTAAAAAGACAGAATTATAATTCAGAGGATAAGGCAACACAAAGCTCTGGAGAAAGATCTGACTGGTTGAACTGAGGGTAGGAAGTCGATTGTGTTGTTTTGCCCTATAGTGGTGGAGCCTGCAGGCAAACATGGCCAATAGCAACAATTACAGAGACGGATCTGAAAGAACTGGGTTGCTCTATGCCCACACAACAGAGATAAGACAAGCCAAAGCTTTTGAAAGCACACACATATATGATGCATATACACACATATCTAATCACTGGGTGTATACACACACTTGCACTAGCATCACAACTAAACCAGACACAGATACATCCAGACTGATTGAAATACTTCATACCAGCAGAATGATATGTGGCATTTATCATTCTCAAACGTATAATCCTACAGACAGCTGTACTCAGATCATTTTCACAGCCATCTTGATGCACACCGGCAGCCAAACATATATATAAATTAATTATTTATATATAAATAAAAACAAGGTGTTGTTACATACCCCTGGCCGACAGCTTCTTTGTGTTGATAATTTTGGCTGCATACTCCTGGCCGGATGATATTTTCACACATCGTCTCACAACAGAAAATGCTCCCCTGAAGAAGAGCAATGAAAAGAGAAGAAATAGTGTGGAGAACTTGGGATGAGGCCCTGATGAAACAGATCAGCATATGATACAGATACAGAGAGTACGTGTGCCATGATGGAGATTACACAACTACAGTTTTCATGGCTGTCTGTCCATGTGTGGGGTGTTTGAAATGACCTGATATTGAAATGACCCTCACCCACACCATCACCCACACCATCACCCGCACCCACACCCTCACCCGCACCCTCACCCGCACCCACACCCGCACCCTCACCCGCACCCGCACCCTCACCCACAACCTCACCCTCACCCACAACCTCACCTTCACCCACACCCTCACCCACAACCTCACCTTCACCCACACCCACACCCTCACCCACAACCTCACCCCCAACCTCACCCTCACCCGCACCCTCACCCACAACCTCACCCTCACCCACAACCTCACCTTCACCCACACCCGTACCCACAACCTCACCCACAACCTCACCTTCACCCACACCCTCACCCACAACCTCACCCGTACCCACAACCTCACCCACAACCTCACCTTCACCCACACCCACAACCTCACCCTCACCCACACCCGCACCCACAACCTCACCCTCACCCACACCCGCACCCACAACCTCACCCTCACCCGCACCCACAACCTCACCCACACCCGCACCCACAACCTCACACTCCCGATGTTACCCGAAATGCGCGTTATTCGTGTGTAAGTATCGGACGTGATCGTCCTCTCTGGGCTTCAGCAAACGCGCATGTGATCTGATGCTGAAAAACATGAAGCCGATCGATGCAGTCACGCGCTCGCGGCAGCTGCAGACTGAAGACGCGTCAACATCGCGCCGCCGCGCCGCCGCGCCGCGCGTCCAGCAGGTGATGAGCAAGAACATTTCGAGGCGACAGTTATGTGACAAAACACGTGTACTACAGCACAAAGACAGCCGGACTCGAGCAGCAGAAGCAGAACTCACTTCCCGAGCTCCTCACACAGCTGACACTCGTCCGTGAATCTGGTGCAAACAGTCAGAGCCATTGTGATGAGGAAGAGGACGAGAGAGCCTGACGAGAGATGCGCCGCTCACTGTCCGACGATCAGTGTCCGACGATCAGTGTCCGACGATCAGTGTCCGACGATCAGTGTCCGACGATCAGTGTCCGACGATCAGGCGTGGAAACCAAAGATCGAACCGGAGGACACGGCGCGTTCACGTCCGACGCGTCCATGCACTCATCATTATGCGCGTTGACGCGCGCGTGTCTTCTGGACGCGTCTCCCCTCCCTTCAGATCGACGCGCCGCTGAATCAATAACAAAATAAAATCAGCTGCAGTGTATGCATTCGCTTTTAATAACCTCACTGAATATTCATACTTGTAAAGAAATGTAAAGAAATGTAAAGTTTATGGTAAAAATGATACAACAAAAGAAAATCTCATTAATCTAAAATATAAGAAAACCTTTATGGTTAATAACATATTCGCTTTGGACTTTTAACCTTTATCTTCTAAATATATTTATGTGATTCTTTGTACATTAAACTTGATGTATTTTGATACTGTATGTTGCATTTGATAAAACAACTTTGACTATCAATCAATTAAAAAAAACAATTGTTCAACAGTGTAAAAGAAAACTATAATATGCATCTACAAAAGAAACGTTTAGGCTACTGTGAGACACGTCAAATGTTTCATTAAGCTTTAGATGTTATTTAAGGACACTAACTAGGTTGAAAGGTTGCACACTGACCGGAATTTCTTTCACCACAAGAGGGCACCACTGTAAAGACCATCATTTAACAACACCTTAAAACATCTTACTGCAGATTCAAAAACCCCGAGAATAAACCTTTAGTTCTTAAACACAAGTCGTGTTTTGTGACTTTCTTCTCAAACCTTTCACTAGCTGCTTTGGTGGGAACCATCATCATCTCCACATAATACACTTGTACAGAGAAGTCCTTTATTCACACTGCCCCCTTTCCAATTACCTGCACATGAGCGGTCATTACCATATAATCTTTAATGTCTCCTCAAACAGAGGCATACAGAGGAAATTGCAACATCTTTTGCCACATAAGCAATTTTGTTTTCACTTCGTTTTCACATCTTTTTGCAATCGGCTCCAAAAAGGATCTTGGTAAATGTGGTCATCATCGCAAGCAGAATTAGTCACTATGATTTCTTTCTGTAAACATGTATGAGCATTTATGGGGCATCTGCCAAGCAAAGGACTCCAGGATTCCACAAGCACATGTAGAAAAACTGTGATGGTAAAACCAGAAGATTCAAGAGGTGATTAATATTTGGTCATCATTTGAGTATGAAAATATTCTTGGTGAAGCAGATTTCTGTCAGACAAACATTTAATCCACATTTCCTGCATTGCATCACACACAGAACAGCTTACACACCTTGAGCTACACACACACACACATTTTTCTATCATGAGTATTTGTATTATTAAGCCTATAATAAACAGTTTCTCCTGTAGGTACCTTTCACAGGTGAATTTGTAATGCAAACCCTGATGTGTGTGTCTGCTTCATTCTGTTCACATTTCCTCATGAGGGCATAGTGTGAGACATGCACATCCTTTTCATGCTCTTGTTTCTATATAGATATGTATGAATGTATGTAAACGTATGTGTGCATTTATATCTCACAATGTTTTGACAAGGTCCTTGTGTTCTCCTGTAGCTCAGTGGTAGAGCATTGTGTTAGCAGTGCAAGAGGTTGTGGGTTCGATTCCCAGGGAGCACATGTAGTGACAAAATGTATAACTTGAATGCGCTGTAAGTCGCTTTGGATAAAAGCGTCTGCCAAATGCATAAATGTCCTATCACAAGATCTTCAAATGATTAAGGCCATTGAGAATGTAATGTCTCACAGTTACTGGAAGATTTTCTTATTACTTCCTGGCAGTTAGTTTTAGGTTCTTCTGGGATGTTGTTGGTGCATTGAGACAGCTCTAACTGCTGCTCATACATACACAAACTCAATAAACAACTCAGCAAGTTACTCACTGTTTCTACAACACAGACATAGATAACGCAAAGGTGTAGAGAACAGGCATACTATTACATTTCTATATGATTTCAATATGAAAACAGTTATCAGCTGTTAAATCGAACTGTATACAGATTTACTGTTATTATCAGGTGTTTCTGTACAGCCATTCATCACAGCACTATGTGTTAATTAATTACTATGTTAAATAAACTCTGAGTTGTCACAGTATATAAGTCAGACAATCTTTTTCTGTGTAAGTGCTATTTTTCACCAAAAATTCAACTGCATCTGAAATCTCCTACATTCATACACTATATAATGCCAAAATCATTACGAAAATGATACCTCTGAGAGTGTATGCACAAAGAAAATATTATGCGACAAATAACTGGATGATCTTTTGCTTCCCCTGAAATGTTTAAAAAGTAAAAAAAATACACAAAAAAATTCAGAAAACTTTAAGCTTTTTGAGTGCAACAAACAAAGCATGTAAGAAAGTATATAGCAAGTAGCAGAAAACAGAGGTTACAATACAATCACAGCAGATGATGTTTGACCAGCTGTGGTAATCAGAATAATGTAAATGTGATGTGTAATGGGATTGTGGCATGTTTTACTTTTCCTGTTGCTGAAAAACTTTAGATGTTACTCAATACACAGACGTCACTGTAGATAACCTGTAAAATTACTTAAGCTCATTTATTTGGCGGTCACTTTCTCAATCACATGAATAAACCAAGTGACATCAGGCCAAACTTTCCCAGACTGATGTATTTCACAATCCTGACTCAGAGTTGAGCTTAAAAGAGCTGCAAACTCTTCAGATCTTCAGTTCATTTTACCATCCAGACACATCGTGAGTCTTCTCTTCAGCACACACCACTGAACAGAAGTATCTACATCCACATCATCCAGTATCTGCATCGTAGATTTACTTGCATTCTTTGTTAGTTTTGATCTGTATATCTGAGCTTGGCTTTAGCAAGATGAACTGCAAAATCTTTGCCATCTCTATCATCGTGTTCCTGGCTTTTCTGGCAATTGCTGAAGGTAACACTGCAAAAGCAAACAAAAACAGTCATTTAGGTTCATTAGTAGATATGAACCTAAATAAAAAGTGTTTTTTTATTTAGGTTTAAAAGTGGGTTTTTTTTGTGTTCTAAATTTATTTTATTTAGAACACATCATTGAACGTGAACTTCTGAAAGTGAACATGCTTATGTTTAATGTCATGACTGTTTTGATGTAACATACGGGTGTGATTTTTCTTCTAGGAATGAGTCTGCAAGGTCTGGGTGTAGATCCACGCTGTCGCTGCATTGAGATGGAGAGTCGGCGTGTGGGTAAACTCATAGAGAGCGTGGAACTCTTCCCCCCGAACTCTCACTGCAAAGATACAGAGATCATGTGAGTCTTAACTCTCTCTGTCTGGCTTTAACACGTGAGATTCATGTGTGTTCACTGATGATGGTGAAACTCTTGTAAATTTACTACAGCAATGTTATGATGAGAAATACAATTAAACAAATAGAAAACAGCAGGAAATATGAAGTTTGTGTTTGTTATTTCTAACACAGTGCCACCCTGAAGGAATCGAAACAGGAGATTTGTCTGGATCCAACGGCACCCTGGGTGAAGAAAGTCATTGAGAAGATCGTTGCCAAGTAAGTGTCAGAACCGGTCATAATAAACCAATATATTATATCTCTGATTTACTATAACATCAGTAACATTTGATCGTTTCTGTCTGTTTTTTTGCAGCAAAGCACCATGAATTTGTCATTCATTGTTATTTCTAATGCATTGTTGAGCATCTGTGTTTATCTTTTTTATTTTTTTGTGTGAAAGTGTTGTATTTATTGAAAATATTAAGTATTTATTTATTGCTAAAGGCTATTCATTATTTATATTATTTAACATCTTTGTATGTTTTCTATATTCTACATATTTAGTCAAACTACATATTTAGTCAAACCACTTAATTTCTACAATTCTACAATAAACTTTTGTTGGAGGTCTGGAAAAGCATTTTTGTAAGTCTGGTTGTATTGATTGATTAATAGATTATGTAATAAATTGTGTCAAACGAACACTGTGTATTTTTTTCTCTTGCGTTGAGCAGTTTCCTCTAAGAACATTGTTAGTGTCCTCAGAAATCTGATGAACATGACTGTGATTGAGTGTACAGAAGAGAACAGAAGTGTACAGCGTTAAATGCACATAGCTTTTGGAATTGACTGCTATGTCCGCTGGCAGAGAGGTTATGAGGTGAACAGCTCTGCCAAACTCACCCGTCACAACTACACAATGCAGACTTCAGAGAATGAACGCATATCTGAGCAGCATATAATCATCAATGCAGGAGTATTTAGTTATGTAATAATTTTAGTTTGTTACAGAAACACTGCAGAATGCTTTTATTCATTCATTTTTATTACAATCATTAAAAAAAGACTTCCATCAATGTTGTTTTTGAATAACTCTTAAATAATGGTTGTAACTGGCAGCAGAAATTAGTGTAAGGATCATGCCAACCAGAATCTAGTCTTGTGTAATTTATGATAATTTTCTGTTTGGAATCATTTAAGAATTACGAGAGGAGCATAATCCAAATATCACAAACAGAGAAAGAGAGAGACAAAGAGAGAGAGACACAGAATGAAAGAGAGAGCAAACGAGAAAAAAGAGAGACAGAGAGAATGGGTACAAAGTGTAACTTTGAATATCAAGGATTTGTTGCATCAGTTGCAATACATTCACATCATTGGAACAGAAGTGCACACAGCACACATACTGACACACAGTCTAACAGGAAGTGGGTGAGCAGGCCTTCACCCTAACAGCCGTGAGCAAATCTTGTCTATATCAACCTGCATGTGAGGTAAACGAATGTTTTCACGATCCATCACACCCTGAAAGAAAGAGATTTAACCTCAGATTTTAAGACACAACTGTACTAAAATGATTTATAATAATACACAATTTAAAGTAACAATGTTATAATTCTTACTTCAAATCTCCCTTTCAAATGCAAAGTTTCTTGTACAAAAGTAAAAAACCTCAAAATTAACACAACTCTCGACTTACAACCGGCCGTGTCTTGAATTCACACTTCTCTCTGTCTCCTTGTGCAAAAAACTCAGTTGCTACAAGTTTAGCAATCTGTTGAGGTGAAGAAAAACAGAAATGTGTATGTATGTGCATCCAGTATGTAACTGTGTGTGTTTTATGTGTGTGTGTGCACTTGTGGTTGTGATGTGTGCATGTGTGCAGACATACACAGAGTACAGTGTGTGAATGTGAATGAGGCAGATGCTCATTCGTTTCTGAACAGAACATGGCTTGATTATTACACATAGATCATTTATTGTCATTAGCACTGACCTGTTTACATCACAGTTGAGATGAGAAGTGAATAATTCTGACCACAGAAAGTTGCTGGTTCTCTTAAGTTTTTTGATTTGTATTATTGATATGACCGGTCTTACATTATAAAAGAGATGTAACAACACATTCCATTATTTTGTGTTGTACAACTGTGTCACATTTACCGCTACATTGTTTATATAAATACTGTATTTCTTATTTTTATTTCCTTACAGCTTTAAATCACAGTTTTATTGTTAATCATTCATTATAAGTGTTGTCACTCTTCCTGACATTAGTCACTCATGAATAAACATGAGTAAACTGTAAGAGTCAGAGCTGAGCAGGTTTAGACAGGTACAGATTGTTTATGACACTGATGTCTTCTCACGCTTCACTGTAAGAATGTGTATATTGTGTGCTTTGAGTGTTTGAATTTAGTTTTTTAGTTGTGTGAATATTTATCTATGAGGTCATCACCAGATTTGCCTATTATAGTTGTGCAGATCAAACTCCTTGTTTGAGGGGCTTCAGCATTTTGACCCACACTCACAGAACACACACGCAAAGAGTCACAAGGGAACATGGAAAATTCTGGATCAGTACTTTTTGATCATATGATGGTATGTTTTCCTCTAAAATGAAAAGATATTTAAAACAGAAAACTAAATGAAGGAAGAACTATTGGTTTCACCTTTCATTTTGCTTTCAATAGTTTAGTATCAACCTATTTCATGAGCTTCGTGTTGTATTATACCAAACAATACAGAAATAACATTTCAATATTGTTACGGCAATAGTGTAAGGTAAACAAACTGAATCTTGTGCTATTCAGAATCAATTATTGTGATGTAACTACTGCACAACTGTAATTCCAAACTTTAAGACTTTTCTTTTTAAAAATCTAATAATCTAATAATTGAAGAATGAAAACAAATGGATAACAATAATCATTTATTATTCATTGTTTTTCTTCCCTCTGACAGTACAGATAACCCTTGAGTGCTCACCCTAAGGTTCTGATAAAGACCTGGCAATAATCCAGCCATGCTTTCACCCCTCATCCTCCACTGCCACCCTGAATCCCAGTTTCTGAGTTTTGGCCCCTGGCCTGCAAAGCAGCAAGAACACACATCAAGCAGTGTTGATCACCCACGTTTCTTACTTGCTTTTCTTTCCACAAACATTGTCTTCTGGGTCATTACGTTTGAGTCCCGAGAGTTAAATTTTGGTATGATTCTATGCATTGAGGAAACTGGAATATTGTCCCCAATATATTGCTATTAATGACACCACAGTGTTGTCTTTAATGCACACCTGCCTAAAGAGCTGTTAGGAAATATCAGGTGAGCATAAATAGATAAACCTCAATGTACGCTGAATGGACGGCATTTGAGAAAAGTTTTATTGAGAAAGATTTAAAATACTTTTAACTAATAACAATTTAGATATGCTTTTGTTCATTCAATGGACAGGCACACCAAATGAGATGTTGTAGTATTTAAAGACAGTATAATGTATAATAACAGTAAAATCACAAAAGGGTTTAATAATATTTCCATGATCAACACATCATGACATAACCCACATGAAATGTATGCTGAAGGTGACATGAGACAGGATTTTTAAGAAAGCAGTGACTGCAGCAAAAAGAGGACACAGCCCTATATTACAAAGATTTCATCTACAACTCTTCCTTTTTTAAAAGCAATCTTACAGACAATTGAGGCGCTGTTGTTTTATGATCTTGAGACACAACAAATGTGACTTTGCAAAATAGAGCATACCTGCATCAGCCTTCTCTAGAGACAATAGCCATATTTTTCAGTGTGGGACACCCCTGGAAATAAATATTATTTATAAATATTATTTTTGAGGAAGGCTTTGGCACTAAACAGACAGGCTTTAGCCCTTTATTTTGTTGTTAAAATATGTCAATAAAGTACTTTGGAGTTTGAATTGACATTTAATTGACACTAGCGGCCTCTGTTGGTACTCTCATGTAATACAACATTATTATTAATCAACGCATCTCAACAAGGTACGATTAAAAGATTAAGATTAAGATTAAGATTAAGATTAAGATTAAGATAACTCCTCTCACACATTTTCACTGGATTTTGCACATGATGTCTCAGGTGAGCTGTACAAGTGAAAAGCACAAGTTAGGCGCATCTTTGAGTTTAGCACAGGTGCAGTAATATGTGGAATAAAAGACCTGAAAACTAAAAAATAAAAGCGTTACAACTTCAGACATGCCCGTCGCCATCTTGGAAAGACGTCAAACACGAGCGCACGACTTCACAGAGCGCTCGGCCTGCGGTTTCAAGTTTGTAGGTTTAAACCTTAAATGAGGAGGTGGAAGATTTCAGGAGGTTTGTGTAAGGAACCATTTATCTCAGGAGGTTTGTGTAAGGAACCATTTATCTCAGGAGGTTTGTGTAAGGAACCATTTATCTCAGGAGGTTTGTGTAAGGAACCATTTATCTCAGGAGGTTTGTATAAGGAACCATTTATCTCAGGAGGTTTGTGTAAGGAACCATTTATCTCAGGAGGTTTGTGTAAGGAACCATTTATCTCAGGAGGTTTGTGTAAGGAACCATTTATCTCAGGAGGTTTGTGTAAGGAACCATTTATCTCAGGAGGTTTGTGTAAGGAACCATTTATCTCAGGAGGTTTGTGTAAGGAACCATTTATCTCAGGAGGTTTGTGTAAGGAACCATTTTATCTCAGGAGGTTTGTGTAAGGAACCATTTATCTCAGGAGGTTTGTGTAAGGGAACCATTTATCTCAGAGGTTGTGTAAGGAACCATTTATTAGGAGTTTGTGTAAGGACTGTATGATGATGAAAGATAAAGGAAAATGAGTGCACTACAGTCTGTGTCTTTTGCTAGTTTATCAAGATGCATTTTAACCATTTTTTTTAATGTGTTGAAAAATGACTGCACACACTGTGTCAGATGATTTTAACGTCCAAAATCATTAGAAACACAACTGTACAGTTATTATTTATGCTGATTTGACGGTGACTTTGATTAATTTTAGTAAAAAAAAGTTTCAGTAATTTTTTCATTTCCTTGTATTCCCACAGACAAAACAATGATATCCACAAACACCAGAAGGAGCAACTCAACAGCGTTTCATCCATCTTTGAGGTCTTACACACTTTATGTTCACCTTCACCGTTTGTTCTTAGAACTGTTCTGCATTCCCGATTCCTTTGCCTGCATCCCTCTGTTTTCCTCATCTGCTCTCCAGACTCAACCCTCTTGTCACCTGCAGTGGGAGGGGATGTAGCTCAGCTGTGATTGGCTGAGCAGGGAGGAGGCTTCTATGACATGGTGATGCTGTGCATATGCTCGGCTACAGCAGTAGTTGGCAGGCTAGCACCATCCTCTCTCTCTCCCTCTTCCACCTCCTCTATTTCATCTCTCTGTTTTTCTCCTTGCGTACACACTGCTCCATCACACTGCAGCAGAAGGGAGAAAAATTGGCCTGTGCTCTTCTTATTCTGCTCCTCATCTCTCCTGTGAAAGACAAGCTGCCGCTCTCCTCTGCTACCCTCTGCTCTCTTTCCAGGACCACCGCACTCAGAGAGCATCTGCTTGTGCGTATGCTCAGACTGGACGGATCTACAGATTTCTTACACACCTACATCCTCCTCTTTCCTCTTCATTTGTTGTTTCCAGGCAGTGTTGGCTGAGCATCAGGCCACAAGGACGCGTGCTGGAGCATGGTGCCCTGCATGTGCCTGTATATGGCATGCTTCTTTTCTCCAGCTGACGGAGCACATGCTTAAACGTAGGAGACAGCGTGGTTTGACGTCCCAGGTGCTGATTTTTCCTTCCTTTTCCTCATCATCGTTTGCACCCTCATCCCTCGCAGGTCCTCCTCCTCCCAAAAAAGCAGACCATATCCCAAGATGCTGTGCGGCAGGACACTCTGCTAGGCCGCAGCAGCATGGGCAAAGGTGCAGGGGGGTGGGACAGCACGGATTGGACGGCTCCGCTCCAGACGGGCACGCTTACGCACTCTGCCGCTTCAGATGGGCGAGGACGGTGAGAGCCCCAAAATCAATCACAGCTTCCTTCGAGACTATGTTACAGAAGGTATATACATACTCTCAAACACAGTCACACTAGGAAAGTCTGCCTGTATACACACATAATTTGGTCCGGTTCACCTCTCTGAAGGCCTGACTATAATCTTGATCCCAGCTGCTGTGTGGTGAAGTCTTGTAATTCAGCTGACTCATGAGAGTTTGGTCACCTGGTCTCAGCACACACGTTATTGAGCTACAGCTGGCATTACTGAGGCTGTTTTCAGTATGTGATTGCACACTCCTGTCAGGATCTTGTTTGAATATTGTCAGGAATAATGTGTCTTTTGAAGATTCACTCTAATCACATGACACGTTTCATCAGGAGCAGGCCGGCCTGTTTACATTTACTGTTGTCATTGTGCTGGCACAACTGTGTGTTATATATCAGGTTTTAGGCTGTACACTGTCAAATCAGAATTCCCAGATAAAAGCTTTGACTCAAAGTGTTGGTGTGACAAAATGAGTTTGTGCCACATTAGTACTACTGTTATTTTAGTTAATTTGTCCTATAAAAGATTTCTGACTGACTCTTATACAGTATTAGTAGCCTTTTGCTCCAGCTATGCAATTCAAATCTTGAAATGTGTAAACATATACTGTGAAAGTGGAGAGTAAAACATGCTGTGAAGTTGTTCAAATCCATAAATCTCATGTTATAGAAAGAAAAGTGACAGAAACATTATAAAAGTACACATCATTTCAGAAGTGAAAAATGGTTAGGCCATGTCTGCTGAAAACGAGAGTTTAGTTTGTCCTTTGTTGTTAATTGTTAAAGAGAATAATAACAGAGAACAAAGAAAAATAAACCGTGTATAATTATAAATAACAAAAATGTATTTATAATTATATCTCTTTATGTCTGTTACCTCTCTTTCTCTGTTATCTCTGTTTTCTCTCTCTCTCACTCACTGTTCTCTCTCTCTCTGTTTTCTCTCTTTCTTTCTCTCTGTTCTCTCTCTCACTCACTGTTCTCTCTCTCTGTTCTCTCTCTCACTCACTGTTCTCTCTCTCTCTCTGTTCTCTCTCTCACTTACTGTTCTCTCTCTCTCTCTGTTTTCTCTCTTTCTTTATCTCTGTTCTCTCTCTCTTTCTCTGTTATCTCTGTTATCTCTGTTTTCTCTCTTTCTCTCTGTTCTCTCTCTCTCTTTCTCTGTTATCTCTGTTTTCTCTCTGTTCTCTCTCTCACTCACTGTTCTCTCTCTCTCTCTGTTTTCTCTCTTTCTCTCTGTTCTCTCTCTCTCTCACTCACTGTTCTCTCTCTCTGTTTTCTCTCTCTCTGTTCTCTCTCTCTCTCACTCACTGTTCTCTCTCTCTGTTTTCTCTCTTTCTCTCTGTTCTCTCTCTCTCTCTCTCACTGTTCTCTCTCTCTGTTTTCTCTCTTTTTCTCTCTGTTCTCTCTCTCTCTTTCTCTGTTATCTCTGTTTTCTCTCTTTCTTTATCTCTCTCTCTCTGTCTTTCTGTAGCTGATGTCATTTCTACAGTGGAGTTTGATCAGACAGGAGATTTTCTGGCTACGGGGGATAAGGGGGGGAGAGTGGTGATCTTCCAGAGAGAGACAGAGGTGGGTCACAGTGAAGTCTGCAGTGTGGGCCTGATGCACTGTTTGAATAATCAACAGGAGGAATGGGACTGAATTGTTTGTAGCTCTACAGCTTATGAATATGCATGAGGTGATTTTAATTTCCTTTACCCCAAGAGCTGTGTGACTGAATTCACATGAATCTGATTTTGGGTCTTCTGTCTTAATACAGTCCAAAATTAAGCCTGAGGAGATAGGAGAATCAGGCGAGTATAACGTCTACAGTACGTTCCAGAGTCACGAACCTGATTTTGACTATCTGAAGAGTTTGGAAATTGAAGAAAAGATCAACAAGATCCGCTGGCTGCCACAGCAAAACGCTGCCCACTTTCTGCTCTCAACCAACGGTAACTACACCTTTACCACCCATCAGTGAATTAAACTAGTCTCGTGTCCAAATTAATCCTCTTGATTAGAACGACATACACACATTATAAGAGGAAAAACTGTAGATCTAAAGGGTTTTCAATATACTGTGTTTTAAATATCAAATGCAAAACTGAAATAACAGGGTTACTGCCATAATCTGTAAAGACGACTCAACATTAACAATGTGCAACCTTGTTATAAATGCTACAGAAATATGATCAGGCGTGATTTGTTATAGAAAGTCTGTTTTTAAGACTGTACAAAAGACTCATGCATCATTCATCATCACTCTGGTGTGTTATCACGGACAGATAAAACTATAAAGCTATGGAAGGTGAGCGAGAGAGACACGCGTCCAGAGGGCTACAATCTGAAGGATGAAGAAGGGAGGATAAAGGACATCTCAACCGTCACCTCATTACGGGTATTCACACTGCTGGGATACTGACCTTAACTGATTGATAGGCAGATTATTACAGTGCAGGATGTTACTGGATTGAGTTAACATTTAAATTAGTCACTGACTGTTTACCTACTCTGATCTACAGAAGATCTAAGATACTGTCTGTGGTCTGTTTTTGGTCCAGGTCCCGGTTCTGAAGCCGACCGACCTGATGGTTGAGGTGCGGCCCAGGAGGATTTTTGCTAATGGCCACACCTACCACATCAACTCGATCTCAGTCAACAGCGATGGTGAGACATATCTGTCTGCAGATGATCTCAGGATCAACATGTGGCATCTGGACATCACAGACCGAAGCTTCAGTATCCTGCACACACTCGCACCTCGCTCGCACACGTCCAGAGAGAAATGAAGCAAGAAAACAAACATATAACCCTGATGCTGTCATTGACTTTATCAGCAGAAATAAGAAATTTTGGAAATAGTCCAAGTTGGAATATTATGGGAGTTTATGGAAATCTATTGGAAAGTTTCGGTATTTTTTACGAACTGTATCCTATATAAAGATATAAACATTCACTTCCTCGACATATGACTTATTCTCATCTTAGACCATAATTCCCATATATTCCTGTAAATTCTTGTTCAGTGTCCCAAAATTTTGCAACACAAATTGACCATTGACTTCATTGACAACCAAATTGACGTCATTGCATTTAAGAACACATTTATCAGAATACATGTATTTTGGAAATCCAACACGTGGTTTTGTGTTTTATGGAGTTTTGCTCTAGAGTACACGTTGATTTATGATAACTACATACAAAGAAATGTAAGACAAAACAATGTAGCTGTAGGTAGGATGTAGTTGTAGGATGTAGCTGTAGGATGAAGCTGTAGGTAGGCTGTAGGATGTAGCTGTAGGATGTAGCTGTAGGATGTAGTTGTAGGTAGGCTGTAGCTGTAGGATGTAGCTGTAGGTAGGCTGTAGCTGTAGGATGTAGCTGTAGGATGTAGTTGTAGGTAGGCTGTAGCTGTAGGCTGTAGCTGTAGGATGTAGCTGTAGGTAGGCTGTAGCTGTAGGATGTAGCTGTAGGTAGGCTGTAGCTGTAGGATGTAGTTGTAGGTAGGCTGTAGCTGTAGAATGTAGTTGTAGGATGTAGTTGTAGGTAGGATGTAGTTGTAGGATGTAGCTGTTACTGCAATAACATTGTTTGATAACTTTGGGAGAACTTTTAGAGAATGTTAGCCAACATTCTGAGAACGTCCATGTTAGCTGGGAATTCTCTTATCTATTGCTGTCTAGTTTCAGATCAACATGTAATGCACAAATTTGAAGATTTGCCCACATATAAGCACACGTATATATTGTTACACAGATGTACATGATATTTAGCACAAGCCTTCAGTTTATAAATCAGAAGGTTCTCTTGACCTTGTCTCAGACATTGTGGACATTAAACCAGCTAACATGGAGGACCTGACGGAGGTAATAACAGCGGCTGAGTTCCACCCGCATCACTGTCACCTGTTTGTGTACAGTAGCAGTAAGAGCACACTGCGTCTCTGTGACATGAGAGAGTCTGCGCTCTGTGACAAACACTCCAAAAGTGAGTACACGCTTCCTCAAACTACACTACTGTAACTGTACGTAATGTGACTTTTACATGTCAACACTTATAACAGTCACAGAATTACCGTTAAAATGATGGATACAGAAATACTAGCCTATGAGGATAGATTTAAAACTCTGAACTTTAGTTTATTGTTTATAAAAGTAAATTAAATGCCTCTTTTAGTGATAAAAATCACCTATAAATAAAAATTCAGAAAGATCATGTAATCACCCTCATGTTCTTACAAACCCAAATAAAAAGGTTATACATGTTTGAAACAACATGATGATGAGTAAATCATACTCAAATGAGAAAATTTTTAGGTGCCCTATCACTTTAATGAGATGAATTTCGTGTTTCTTAAGTTTCAAGTTTCTTTACTGAAACTTCAGTTTGAGAAATTCACTCATGTTAGTAGAACCTGCTGTCCGTGTTTTGGTTAAACAGACAGCGGGAGGCAGTAACTTTGAAAACAGTGAAGAATAGCTGTGCTAGTTTCTGAAGATATGAGCAGTGCAGCACTTGTAGTGAGATTTAAAGAGTGCAGAGGCTTTATATTGTCATCATTAACTGTGAAACCACTGAAACATTCTGACACAAAGTGCACCAGTGTTCTGTGGAGCTGTTAAAAACTGCAGCATTGTAATTATTTCAAGTGAATTTGGATGCTGTCTGTGTTTTTTCCTGTGTCAGTCTTTGGGGAGCCGGAGGACCCAGGCAATCGCTCTTTCTTCTCTGAGATCATCTCCTCAGTTTCTGACGCAAAATTCAGTCACAGTGGGAGATATCTGCTCACTAGAGACTACCTGACTGTGAAAGTGTGGGATCTCAACATGGAGAAGGGCCCAGTGGAGACCTACCAGGTGACATTACAATGTATTTGCTGTGATATTTAGAATGCATAGACTAGACAAAAATATTCTGGCCCCTCCCCTTGGCCCACTTAGGTGTCTTTTCGCATTATTTGGCTCAGAACTGCAGTACATTTGCATTATTAGCACACGCATTACAGTACAAGCAGCACCTTAAATGAATATTTTGTAGATGCTGCTAGTCCATTTATTCTGAATTGATCCAAAATGAATCATGACCCTAACCCTAATCTACAGTAAGACTCTTTCTTCCTGTCTTAGGTTCATGAGTACTTAAGGAGTAAACTGTGCTCTTTGTATGAAAACGACTGCATTTTTGACAAGTTTGAGTGTGTTTGGAACAGCACAGACAGGTAATCTATCAGTTTCTTCAGGACATTATATTTCATGTAATACAGTTATATGTTTGGTATTTACTTATTCTTTCCTTCTCTTCTTTAAATCATGTTTATTACAAACATGATTTCATCCAACAAAATCATCCATTATTCTCTTCATTTTGTTCCACTTCAAACCTCCATGCACATGTTCTGTTATTTAAACTTTACCCATCATGCTTTGCTCTCTCTCATCGTATTCTCTCCAAGTGTGATCATGACAGGAGCATATAACAGTTTTTTCCGGATGTTTGATCGTGAGACGGGTCGTGGAGTAACGCTGGAGGCATGGCGTGAGAACAGTAAACCACGTGCCGTGCTGCGAACGCGCCGTATGTACACCGGGGGCCGCCGTCGCCGTGGCGATGTGGGTGTGGACAGTGTGGACTTCACCAAAAAGATCCTGCACATGGCCTGGCACCCGGTGGAAAACATCATCGCCATAGCGGCCACAAACAACCTCTATATTTTTCAGGACAGAGTCAATGCAGAAAACCAGTGACAAGAGATGTGAAAGAGGTCATAACAGGGCAACACACACACGCATTCAAACCTGAACACATGTACTCAGATTTATCATTGATCACAAAACACACTATTTGCCCTGTAGAGATGCATGGACGGACCTCTGAACAATACAGATTTAATCTGCAGTTAAGCTGGTAATTCAAATAAAACTGCACATTTGTAGAGGCAGTGACTTTAACAACTCTCTGGTTGATTACACTGCTAAGAATGTCACAAATGAGCTACAGTATGTGAAATTAACAGTATGATGGATGGTGCCGTCAGCCAATCACAGATCAAACAAGAATGTGTTGACAGCTAACAGGGATACATGGAGGTACTGCCTGGCTGAAGACCAGGAACAAGATGGCTTCAGTCCTCCTTGCCAGTTTGCCATGAATACAGGTTACTGGGTACAGATTGTTATGGTAACAAGAGTGCACTGAGCTGTCTTCCTATCACGTGCTTCCCAAAATCCTATCCCACAATGCATCTGCTATACGACCACTCACTTCCATTCTTCACATTGCAATAAATTGACTATTTGTGGAGACGTGGATGCCTATAAGACAGAACTATATTGCACTACTTGTAACTATATTGCATACTCGCAGGAGCTTTAAATTTCAATGCTTGTTTCTCAGATCTGACAGATCGCTCCTGCAGGAAACTCACGACTTTATCTGAACACAACCAGGTTAAACCTCAATGGATTATATTTACACCTGTGTGGTAACAAGAAACTGGCCAATATTAAAGTTATTACTGTTAATTTTGATTATGTCATGCTAATGTGCTCACAAAAATCTGTTTATTTATAATTGTACATTTAAAACAGTCAAGTAAAGAAAACAGAGATCAGCAATACCCAGCAAAATAATGCATACACAAAAAATACTGCAAAACAAACAGTTTTTACAAATAAGAATTACTTAAGATTGTGTAAGGGAGTATTTATGTTTCACTGGCTAAATGTGGCACCAAACAAAAGCAACTTTTCAATTACTTACGCCACTGGAAAAATACCCCATTCAGGCATATTTGTCACCCGTAATTTATTAGTGTAGTGACGAATAGAATAAAACAGCTTAAAATCTTCATCTTCTGTGAATGGAGGAAATAGATTTGTCAGGATAACTATTAATGTATGTTTCCAGTGAGACCACACAGCTGTTTATGTAACTTCATATCCACTGCAGTTTTTTGATTGTTTGGTGTTGGTGGGGTGATGAAGTTTTCACTCTATGAAAGGCTTGAATGAATGTGTCTGTCAAGCTTTTAGCTGGCTCATCATTTAAAGTGTTAATGGGAGCTCTCAGGTTGATGAACGTGCTTGCTTGTGTTTCATGTGTTTTCCTGTCTGAATTTAGGAGGCTGTGCCTCTTCTGTTTTCGTTTCTAGTGTTTGGCACAATAATGAGGATTTCATCCCCAGAACGTTTAATCCGGTTAACTTTCATTTGTACACATCTGAGCCGGAACTGTTACCGGTCGGTCGGTCGGTTCGAGGCTGCGGGACGCGTGTGGAGCTCCGCAGGGTGTTCAGTTTTCTCCACTGCAGTGCGACACTTTCTTCTGGAGCTCAGAGGAGAAGATGTCTGCGGAGGAGGCCGATAAAACCAGCACGACTGCTGCAGGAGCTGAGGAGGACGAGTGGCTGTACGGGGGTCAGTATGAAAGTGTTACTGACCGTGCAGAGGTTGTGTTCATCCACACTGCAGCGCACACAGGACGGTGACCGCTGGGAACACAATGCGCTTATGAGACCGTTTAGCTCGGCGTAAAGGCCACCACAGTGCTGGTCTGCTGGAGAAACGTTTGATGCACAATACATGGAGGATCAGTTCACTCCGATTTCACAGGTATTTCATCTGATGCGGATCTCCCTTTATCTCGTATCTTCGGTTTGATCTTGTCTGGTGTTGACATGCTGTTTTTAATATTTCTCTTTGTGAAGGGACTGAGAACTACATGAGTCAAAGTTTTGGGGTTGTTGAGTGAGTCTGAATGTTTCTCAGAATGTTTCTTTAAACAGATGAAGGTGAAAATAAGACTGAGGAAGAGGAGACCAAACAGACAGCTGCCATCAGGTGACGGCTGATGTGTTTTATTTTCATAATCATATTTTACAACTGATTATATGACAGGCTATCAAATGAGCATCACATTGCCAAGTCATTGCACAATTGTAAGGAATTTAACAAGGTGTTTATAATGTAGTTTGCTCAATTATTTTTATAGAAATGAACATGGCAAACTTCTGCTTCTTCAGGTCATATCTAAACATTAAAACAGCTGGTAGAGCGTATGGAGCAGGTGAGAGAATCTGAATGTTCAGGGGACATGCAGTACTGATGCAGCTCCTGAGATTGTGTGTGTGTGTTCAGTAGGTACTAAAGTGAAGGGTGTGGATCTTGAAGCCCTGGGTAGCATCAATGGTGTTCCAGTCCTGGAGGTGGCCACAGAGTCTTTGGAGGAGAAACCCTGGAGAAAACCAGGTGTGTGTTTAACTTTCTTATCAGGTGAAGTGAAGGTGTTTCTGATGCCCATGCTTTTCTTAAAATGGTTTCAATTTGATGTAGTGATCAATTCAGTCTTCCATCTTTCTATTTAGAAAAAGTCATACAGTCTTAGACAATTATTTCTTTTTTACCGTTAGCATCACAAATATACATTTTATAAAAAAAAATATGATCCACATACTTGCTCAATAGCACTAGGAATATACAATCTGATTACAAACGTACAGTTATTATCACATTTATTATTGTGAAATCCTATAAAAAATGTAATAATACCGAACATACATGTTCTTTATTTGTCTGAGGTTCAGCAGGGTCGCACGGGTAACACTGAGAAGGACGTAACGATACCAGCTCATACATCTAAAGCTGACTTCACCATCCACACTGTATAAAACTGGAGTCAATCAAGTTTGGTAAATATCTTCAATCACACAGAAACAAGGGCTAAAAATGGAATTGGAGATTGCAATACAGAATAATCATGAGTTATGAAAAGGCAGTCTGTTAAAATCTCATATGTGTGTACAGGTCATATATTAACACACACTCTGTGTTGTTATTGGAGGGGATTAGTAACTCATTTGTCCCTGTCTCCCCTTACTTATGCCCTCATAGGATATCCCCTCCACAGTAGATGGGGCCTGCCACTCAAGAAATGCCCTATTATACGTAAGTGGGAGTGGACATGGGCGTGGTTTGTCACACAAGGCCTGAGTAAACTTTTCAATATAAAGGGGTTTCATTGTTTGTTTTGTATTTTTTATGATGAATACAGTTCGTTTATGTGGTAATGTTATAATGCACAAAGCGATGCCAAGATAAATTTGACTGTTATCACGACTGCTATCATTGTCATTTTTCAGGGTTTTATGTTGGGTTTCTTGTGTTTATTTGTTTTTAGCTGATTATGTGTGACTCTTTGAGATGGAGGTGGGCCGTATGACCTAAATCATACATTTATTAGTAATTGATATTACGCTTTTTTCCTGGAATTTTAACACAAATGGTTTGTGTATTAAGTAACAGTTAGGAAATACTGCTTTTGAACAATCATGAAATTAAATATTTAATTAATATTGTATTTAAATACAAAATCAAGCACTTGGCTCTGCAGTCATAACCAATAAAACTTCTTTGTGTTACACCTCAGCTCTACTCTGAGGTGTTTCTGCATTTTGTCAGCCATGTGTGTTCATGCATTTGTCACAGGAAGTCAAGCGGGACCATAGATGTGATTGGAGGACAGACTGCCACCATTAGCAGAGTGGAGGGGCGGCGCCGCCACAATCTGGAGGGGAATAACATTCAGGTTCCTGTTAGCTGACAGTATAAAGCTGTGTCAGTACTTCTACCTCTGAAACATTTCACACAAACCTTCATACTCACAGGTGATCTCAGACCCTCCCACCTCAGAGGCAGAACTGCCAGTGGCTAAGATGCCTCCTCCTTTCTGCCCCCCACGGCCGTTCCCCCCAAACATACCCCTCCCCCATTTCTCCCACCTCCTGTCAGCCAGGCTCCGCCTCTAATCCCACCTCCAAGTGAGTCTGACAATTCTAGGTAGTCTGTTTTGGATTTGTACTGTAGCAGCTTCAAGGGTTCTTGTAGACCTCCAGGAGGGCACTTATGGACAATCTTCTGAAAGCTTAAATGACAAATTTCATAATCTTTTACAGGGATGCCCATCACTGTTCCTCCACCAAGTAAGTTCAGCCTTCATTTCTGTGGGTAAAAATCAGGTTTACAATGAGTGAATTAATCAGTATTACAACTTGCATTTACATTTATTCATTTAGCAGACGCTTTTATCCAAAGCGACTTACAAGTGCGGAATACAACAAGCTAGTCAACCTGAAGAGGCAACTAGACACAATAAGTGCTCACAATACAAGTTTCAGACATTGCTCAGAGTATCATATGCTACAACAAGGGAGAGATTTAAAGGAAAGAGGAATAGGAAATGAAGGGAAAGAATTTTTTTTTTTTTTTTAGTAAAGAGCTTGCAGGGATTCGAAATTGTTTCCAAAGCATCTGTCTCAGAGATCTATTCATTTCTGGAGGTCCACAGAGCTGCAGTTTCTCTCCAGTCTACCCCAACACACCTGCCTGAATGTTTCTGTCAGTCTCAAAGATCTTGATCAGCTGCTTCAGGTGAGATTCATTAGGACTGGAGACGAACTCTGCAACTCTGTGGACCTCACCGGAGACCTCTGGTCTATCTGTGACAATCTGTTTGTGGGACCGTTCTGATTTGTGATTGTTTTTAGCTCTGCTGATGTCATCAGTTTGTTTTTGTTTGTGTTGTAGATTTCCCACCTCCCACCAGTGGACCACCTCCTCCTCTTATTCCTACTTTGGACAGGTAGGGAGAGCTTCTATACACAGTTTCTACAGCTGATATTTCTGTCAGCAATTAGATGGACAGTAAACAGGGGCGGGCAGCACAAGTACACGGTACACAAGGTTTTTCCTGTGCTCTAGTAAATCTGGATCATGGTCACTGAATCTGCGATTTAGGCTGTTACTGAACGTTCAGATTGAAATGTCACAAACTTTGGATCCTTCACTGATTCAGAATCACATCTGGGATTTAGGCTGACTACAGTCGTTTTTCCAGTGTCTGGCCAAACCGTTCTCACACCTTAATCGTTTAATTCCATGCCGGTCCAGCCCAGTCAGTACAGACATGTTTCATTTTTGACTGTACAGCAGATAACAGAGCTTATTGGAATGCATCAGTCATTGCCTTGGTATTGCAAGAGTTTACAGAGGTATGAGGTGTAAACAGCAGCCATGTTATGGAGAATGGTCAGATATTTCAGGTTTTTTCTCTCATCTTTACATTTCTTACTGTTCTTAGAACTGTTTGGCCTGTTGGTGGACAAGCGACAGGTTTTTTTTCTGTCTCTTCATGTAATCACAGACTTACTGGGATTGTGAGATCAGATCTCTGTTAGGCTGTAACTGTATACAGTTGACTGTATGATAATATATTTAGTGGTGGCCATCCAGGAGGATATGATGGGCGACCTGTTGCTCCGTACCCTTTTCCTACAGGTAAACATGGAATTGATTTCACCTCCGCTAACAAGTGAAAATGTTTCTGATTTACTGATGGTTTGTTTGGTTTGTTTTCAGGTGGCTTTCCTCCACCCATGCAGGGTGCTGTGAACCCCTGGCCTGGATTAATGGATAACTCCAAGCCATGGGATTATTACTCTAGACGAGACAAAGAGAGGGAGAAAGAGCGAGAGAGGGACAGGCAGAGAATCCACAACAGGGACCACAGTCCCTTCTCAGTGGCTTATAACAGGTGACAGACAGAGTCATCTCTCTCCAGCCACACAGAGACACTTAAAACAGTTTTCATTTGATTCCAGCCGGGCGTCAGACACTGTCAGTGTGGAATTGCCTTTA
Source organism: Chromobotia macracanthus (assembly GCA_036877525.1). Taxonomy (NCBI): domain Eukaryota; kingdom Metazoa; phylum Chordata; class Actinopteri; order Cypriniformes; family Botiidae; genus Chromobotia; species Chromobotia macracanthus. The sequence continues at coordinate 854,749 of JAZGTH010000088.1, read as the reverse complement.
AGATGAAATATTTACAAAACCAATTTAACCCTTTATACTTCTTTGGGTACACATTCCTAGTCTTATTCCACACAGTTTATCAGTGTGTTAGTCTAAAGATAAAATGTGATGATATAAAATGCAACATAAACTTGCAAATTTGCTGTTGAAACTGCTTTTCTTCTTAGCTGATGTCATCAGGGCCATGATTGGTTGTTAGTTGCCAAACTGTGACTTTTGTTCATAGTTTGAAGCTACTCTTGTAGGCCGTTCCAAAATGTGGTGCCATTTTGTTATTGTAATAAAGGTAGCAACAGTATTAAAACAACAATAGATAAAAATATCAGTGTTGGTGTTTCAGGTGAGAAGCAGCCCTTTACAGTTTCATGACAAATTCCATTTCTAACCAACTTTGCAAAGTTTGCAGTCTTGTGACCTAATTCTTCTCGATTCTTGTTTATGTCCTAGTTCTCAGCAGAGAAACATTAATTAAGCCTAAGCATTAAGCCCAGAGGAAACATTAAAAAAAACTTATATTTCATACGTGGATCATTTGCAGTGATGAAGAGCGCTAACATTACCGTGACTATGGAGACAGAGGGTATGAGAGGCATCGGGAGCGATCGAGCCGTGAGAAAGAGGAGCGGCACAGGCAGAGAAGACACCGAGAGAAAGAAGAGGGGAGACACAAGTCATCACACAGGTATTATACACCCCTTCAGTCATGCACACACCACAGCTCTCACACAGACGAGTCTCAGATCAGTTTATATATATAAATGCAGATATCATCCAGAGCCTTCTCTTTGGTCTTTCCTCACAGTAGCAGCAGCAGACGGAGACATGACAGCGAGGAAGGAGACAGTCACCGGCGCCACAAGCACAAGAAGTCCAAGAGGAGCAAAGAGGGCAAGGAACCCAGCGAGGAGCGTCCTGCAGATCAGGAGAACCAGGAGGTCAAGGAGTAGATCTGACTGTTCCTCAAATCATGCTACTCCAGCAGTTCTTCATGTTTCCTGTTTCTGTTGTTTTATTTCTTTCCAGTACAGTTGTACCATGTAGATGTTGATTTGTTAGATTAAAAATGATCATTTGATAAAGTTTGTTGTGTCTGTCATACTTTCTTCATTTAAACGTTTAAACTTTCACCAGCACTATTTATATTGTCATGGTTGTTGGTTGGGTGTTTTTTGGTTAAAACACTTACTGAGCAAGTGCATGACAGATCTCCGCACATTACCCGGATTCACAACGATACGTTTATGAGAAGAGTAATAATCTGAAGTGTCGCGTCTGGTGACCGCCGACAGTAACCTGCAGTTTTGTGTTTCATACAGAGGTGGCGCTAAAAAGTTGCTTTAACACCAAATATTCAAATTCCGGGTAACAATAATAATGCGTGACGACCCAATAACTACAGAGAGCTGGAGGCTGATCTGCATAATACCGCGATGATGCGGCCAGCGGGATTTGCGGCGGATGTTGATTTTCTGATCCGGTTTCTGGCGTTGCTCGCCGCGGCCGCACGATCAAAGTTTTGTCCACATCGCGCTCTCTCTCTCGGGAAGCACAGAGGCCGAGGCGGGAGGCGATGATGGAGGACTTTGATAAGATTTACGAGGAGGATGATGAAGAGGAGGAGGACGAGGACAGGGCCGCGGAGGAGCAGCTGCTGAAATTCGCTCCTGATCCGGTGGTGGTGCGCGGATCCGGACAGCTCACAGTGTAAGACGATAATCAATAATGTAGAGAAGAGATGAGGAAGACATCAATAATGTAGAGAAGAGAGGAAGACATCAACAATGTAGAGAAGAGAGGAAGACATCAACAATGTAGAGAAGAGAGGAAGACATCAACAATGTAGAGAAGAAAAGACATAACAAGTAGGAAGAGCATCAACAATGTAGAGAAGAGAGGAAGACATCAACAATGTAGAGAAGAGAGGAAGACATCAACAATGTAGAGAGATGAGGAAGACATCAACAATGTAGAGAAGAAAGGAAGACATCAACAATGTAGAGAAGAGAGGAAGACATCAACAATGTAGAGAAGAGAGGAAGACATCAACAATGTAGAGAAGAGAGGAAGACATCAACAATGTAGAGAAGAGAGGAAGACATCAACAATGTAGAGAAGAGAGGAAGACATCAACAATGTAGAGAAGAGAGGAAGACATCAACAATGTAGAGAGATGAGGAAGACATCAACAATGTAGAGAAGAGAGGAAGACATCAACAATGTAGAGAAGAGAGGAAGACATCAACAATGTAGAGATGAGGAAGACATCAACAATGTAGAGAAGAGAGGAAGACATCAACAATGTAGAGAAGAGAGGAAGACATCAACAATGTAGAGAAGAGAGGAAGACATCAACAATGTAGAGAAGAGAGGAAGACATCAACAATGTAGAGAAGAGAGGAAGACATCAACAATGTAGAGAGATGAGGAAGACATCAACAATGTAGAGAGATGAGGAAGACATCAACAATGTAGAGAAGAGAGGAAGACATCAACAATGTAGAGAAGAGAGGAAGACATCAACAATGTAGAGAAGAGAGGAAGACATCAACAATGTAGAGAGATGAGGAAGACATCAACAATGTAGAGAAGAGAGGAAGACATCAACAATGTAGAGAAGAGAAGACATCAACATGTAGGAAGACATCAACAATGTAGAGAAGAGAGGAAGACATCAACAATGTAGAGAAGAGAGGAAGACATCAACAATGTAGAGAAGAGAGGAAGACATCAACAATGTAGAGAAGAGAGGAAGACATCAACAATGTAGAGAAGAGAGGAAGACATCAACAATGTAGAGAAGAGAGGAAGACATCAACAATGTAGAGAAGAGAGGAAGACATCAACAATGTAGAGAAGAGAGGAAGACATCAACAATGTAGAGAGATGAGGAAGACATCAACAATGTAGAGAGATGAGGAAGACATCAACAATGTAGAGAGATGAGGAAGACATCAACAATGTAGAGAAGAGAGGAAGACATCAACAATGTAGAGAAGAGAGGAAGACATCAACAATGTAGAGAAGAGAGGAAGACATCAACAATGTAGAGAAGAGAGGAAGACATCAACAATGTAGAGAAGAGAGGAAGACATCAACAATGTAGAGAGATGAGGAAGACATCAACAATGTAGAGAGATGAGGAAGACATCAACAATGTAGAGAAGAGAGGAAGACATCAACAATGTAGAGAAGAGAGGAAGACATCAACAATGTAGAGAAGAGAGGAAGACATCAACAATGTAGAGAAAGAGAGAGGAAGACATCAACAATGTAGAGAAGAGAGGAAGACATCAACAATGTAGAGAAGAGAGGAAGACATCAATAATGTAGAGAAGAGAGGAAAGACATCAACAATGTAGAGAAGAGAGGAAGACATCAACAATGTAGAGAAGAGGAAGACATCAACAATGTAGAGAAGAGAGGAAGACATCAACAATGTAGAGAAGAGAGGAAGACATCAACAATGTAGAGAAGAGAGGAAGACATCAACAATGTAGAGAAGAGAGGAAGACATCAACAATGTAGAGAAGAGAGGAAGACATCAACAATGTAGAGAAGAGAGGAAGACATCAACAATGTAGAGAAGAGAGGAAGACATCAACAATGTAGAGAAGAGAGGAAGACATCAACAATGTAGAGAAGAGAGGAAGACATCAACAATGTAGAGAAGAGAGGAAGACATCAACAATGTAGAGAAGAGAGGAAGACATCAACGCCGTGCTTTCACTTTTATTTAGACGTGCTGTAACTAATAACGTGACATTATTATGGACGCATTACATTTAATATTCAGCAAATTCATGATTACACAAGAAGTTAAAACCACCGGATTTCTTTTTTCACAGGTTTGGACTTAGCAATCAGTTTGAGTCTGAGTTTCCTTCAGTTCTTACGGGAAAGGTAAGTATCCTTTCATAACTTTTCTGTCTCCAGTAAATGAAATACTTGTCCTTGTGAAATTAATGCAGAATCTTGACTGACTCATTTAGGATTACAGCCATCACATACAATAATCCCTGCATTTGTAAATAGAAAGTATCATAAAAGTAGTGCAGGCGGTTCTTGTGATGAACAGGCAGTGAAATGTTACAGCTTTCAAATCAGCAGGAAGTTGGAACAGAACCTGTAATGATACTGAATGACTGAGTGGTCACACTTTGTGAAGCGGAGGAGATGTGGAGATGTTTTCTCTTATGTTTGTGTGTTTGTAGGTGGCACCTGAGGAGTTTCGTGCCAGTATAAGCCGTGTGAACGTCTGTGTGAGGAAGGCTCTGCCGGTGAACGTGTGCTGGCTCTTGTGTGGCTGTCTGTGCTGCTGTTGTACTCTGGGCTTCAGTCTGTGGCCAGTCATCTGTCTTAGCAGACGGGTGAGTTGGTGAGAAGTTAAGAGTCGGTTAACGTCCAGTGTTGATGCAAGTTAAAGGGAAAGTTTACCTAAAAACCTCATTTACTCCTCATCCTCATGTCATTCCAAACCTGTATGACTTTTTCCTTCTGCGCAATTGTTAGTACACTTAATTTGTTTAACATAACAAAAGAACAAAACCATTTTGTCTATGGTAATCAACAGCGTGTCACAGAGATTTTTGATAGTTTAAATGGCATTGAGCCCCATGTATTTTCCTGTATTATCCGCCATCAAGAACACAATAACAGCCCTCTTGTGTTGATTTATGTCGTGTCTTTTTGACCTGTAGACACAGAGGTCAGTAGAGAAGTTATTGGAATGGGAAAACGGCAGATTATATCACAAGGTATGTACATGCATGCTTGATCTGTTTGTCTTCATACACTGGGTGCTAATTTTACTGCCTGTCTCTCTGTCATTCATTTAGCTGTGTTTGCATTGGAGACTCAGCAAAAGGAAGTGTGAAACCAACAACATGATGGAATATGTAAGTATAAACAGTTATAACACAATTCTTCATTTTCCTGTAATTCAGTGGGTAGAACATGATGCTTGCAAGTCCCGGGTTTGATTTTCAGGAAACTCGCACTGTAAATGTTATTGTTTGACTGTACTTTAATTTGCATTGTTTAAAAGTAACCTCCAAGCGTGTATTTCAAATAAATACATGTTAGAAAAACTTAGAGTGAAGTGCTTAATTTCTGTACCACTAGTTGAACAAAATGGAATTGTAAAAATAATAATTGTTTTAATATACGCGAATACCCAGACTGTAAGTTGTAATCCTTGTTGGTTGGTTTAACCTCAAATCAGAATTGATAATGTTTAATTTTACAAACACTCTTGGTCTTACTGTGAACAATTTATTAGTTCACTTTATTCAGAAGAGAAAATGTTTGTTGTCATAAACTTCGTCAAAATACATGACCTCCAAAACAACTTTTTCAACGGAGACAACTTTTGCAATTTATTCTACTCCAGATGGATAAAATCAAATCCAGCTCTACATTTTCTTTTAATGAAATTCAGTTTCGCCCCAAAACACCACATGACTGATATAAATGGGTTGCAAACAAAACAGGAAGACAAGATGAAAACAAGATAAATAAATCATGCACGTTGTGCATGTTTATAAACATTTGTAATGTTTTTGTTATTTTCCATTCTTCACCGTTTAACTTTTCTCCTTTCTCTCCACTCCACAGGTCATTCTCATAGAGTGTTTACCCAAGATTCCCATCTTCAGGCCGGATTAGCAGTGGCAGGCCTGAGCTCAGGTCTCTGGTGTGCCTTTCTCCAGTACTCTCATGGTTTCCTCCTCACACTCTGAGCTACAGACTCAGTTCACCAATGAGAGCCACTCACAGCACTCATCACTGAGAATGAGCTGTTTACAACCCACAGACACACACACAGATTGAAGCACACGACTGTGCTCTTCTGCTGTTGTGAGCGAGCCTAAGAGGGACCTTTGTGGACATGGTTATACTGAGGCTATGAGAGGCCACAGAAGAAAACTTCTGAAACGCCAAACTTATCTGCTCAACTTCACATGACACAATCTGCACATTAACTAAGTGAAAACACTGTGCAATGGACAAGGGTGATTCATTTCTAGAATTAAACTTAATTCTTCTGGTTAAATTATGTATTTTAAGATGAAAGTATTACAACAGAACAGTTCTAATGAAACAGTCACTGGACAATACATAGTTTCCTATGTTTTACTCTCACATATTGTCAATTATATACAAAGACAATCAAATACTGACTGTGCCACACTTTGGATTCTTATGGACTTTTCCAGGTCTAAATTCAGAGGCCTGATGGACTCCAGGTGCACCAATAGGGTCGTAATGCAGCACGGAATTTATTTGTTTTGCTGTTCTCTTTTTTTTTTTAAGTATTTTTTTAAGCTGTTTACTAGATCAGTTTTAAAAAGAGGGACAGCAAATGTTTGTCTTTTGGTTTGTATGAGTGGGTGATTGTTTCTGTCTCCCCACAATAATTATCTTGTCATTTTCTCTTCAGACAAATCAAGCAGTTTATAGGTTGGTTGGATCACATTGAAAAGGGTAAAAGTTGCATTCCACCAGCAGTTATTGGGGTGAAATCACTTCTCCAGCATAAAGTTTTAAATGTGAAGCTGCTTGTGTTGGAGTGTGTTTAGGGCAGAATGAATTACAAATGCAGTTCTACGTCTTTTTTATGTTTTTGATCTGTTTCAGATGTGAGTCAGGTGTGAATGATCTTTATTTGTTTTAAAACAGACTGTGCAAATCTTTGCTGCCTGTGCAGGCCTTTCTCATAGTGGATTATATGCCCATTACCCATTACAAGACATTTGGTTCTGTCAGAATGTGTGTCTGAAATTACAGAAACTGCGATGCCCTGCAATCTCTTATCTGAGGTTATCTCAAATCCAGGGATATCAACATTATTTTTCAGAAATTATTTCAGTGTATATATAAATACTAATTGTAAATGTTACTTCACTTGACCTTGCCCGTTTTATTCAGAGATGCTATACTATTACTTTGAGAGATTAGACATCAGGCTGGTGAAGTGCCAAAGCAACAGAAACAATCTGATAGATGTGTTACCAAATACACCACGACTGATGGTACTGATGGCCCAGGGTTTGAGCAGACTGCTGTAGCATCATGCACCTGATGTTCTAAAGCATGTTTTAAATGTCAAATCTACTGGCACCTTCTTTGATGGTTTTAACAAGCCAAGTGTCCTTTCATTGCCACCTTTTAAAAATGCATTCAAACCCTGGGCACTGCAGTGGTATGTGTGTGTGTGTGAGAGAGCGTGTTTACAGCGTACTGCTTCCAATGTGTATAAAGTAACTGGATGGTTAAATGCAGAGGATACATTCTGAATACTGGTTACCATACTTGACCTGCACATCACATTATTTACTGTAGCTTAATTCTGGATTTTATTTACATACTCAAAACAAAGTAGATTCCAGATACAAACTCATCTTTGTTCAAAGCATGTTTAGGGAATGTTAATTTCCTATTAAAACAGGAAGTTGTGGGAGAACATAATAAATGACATGCCCAATCTTTTTAATATCCAATGTATACTGAGTGTTCAGGCATGTCAGCGCATATTTCTGGACAACTTTTGTTAGCTTTTAGTTGTACACTTGCATATTAACATCAAATTAATTGCGATTTTATTAACATATTAACACTTGCCTGTTAACAGATGGAATCTTACTGTGTTTAAGCACTCTGAATGTATTCATTTACACAGATTTAAACACCTCTGCACTACCACTAACACAATAAGATCTAATTCAATCACACTTTTAAAAACAACTTCAGCTCAGAGTCAGATCACTGTTTCCGGCTGCTGGTGACTGCTGGCTTCCTGCTTCTCACGGCTGCAGCTATAAAGGTGTGTGCTCTCTCTCTTTCTTGCGCTCTCCTTCTCCGGGTCTCTCACTCCTCTCTTTCTCTGTGTCTCTCACTCACTCTCTCTTTCTCTGGGTCTCACCCTCACTCTCTCTTTCTCTGACTCACTCTCTTTCTCTGGGTCTCACTCACTCTCTCTCTCTTTCTCTCACTCTTTCTCTGGGTCTCTCCCTCACTCTCTTTCTTGCACTCTCTTTCTCTGTCTCTCCCTCACTCTCTCTTTCTCTGGGTCTCACTCACTCTCTCTCTCTTTCTCTCACTCACTCTTTCTCTGGGTCTCTCCCTCACTCTCTCTTTCTCTGCACTCTCTGTCTCTCCCTCACTCTCTCTTTCTCTGGGTCTCACTCACTCTCTCTCTCTCTCTCTCTCTCACTCTCTCTTTCTCTGGGTCTCACTCACTCTCTTTCTCTCACTCTCTTTCTCTGGGTCTCTCACTTACTCTCTCTCTTTCTCTGTCTCACTCACTCTTTCTCTGGGTCTCTCACTTACTCTCTTTCTCTCTCACTCACTCTCTCTCTTTCTCTGTCTCCACTCCCTTTCTCTGGGTCTCTCTCTCATCTCTCTCTTTCTCTGGCTCCACTCACTCTCTCTTCTTTCTCTGGGTCTCTCACTCACTCACTCTCTTTCTCTGTCTCTCACTCACTCTTTCTCTGGGTCTCTCACTTACTCTCTTTCTCTCTCTCTCACTCACTCTCTTTCTCTGTCTCTCACTCACTCTTTCTCTGGGTCTCTCACTTACTCACTCTCTCTCTTTCTCTGTCTCACTCACTCTCTCTCTCTTTCTCTGGGTCTCTCACTTACTCTCTTTCACTCACTCTCTGTCTCACTCACTCTCTCTTCCTACCGTGACAACTTTCACGCGCTTTTGGCCGACATCAAACTCTCGCGATGACTCGAAACAGGCGCCCGTTCACTCCTGTAGAAAGTTTCCAGGAAATCCCGCGAGATTTCAAACTTTCCCACGCCTCGCCCCCCGCCGCTCGCATTTCTCGCCACTACCCCCGTGTCGCCCACCTGCCCCTCTCGCGCGGTCTGCTGTCGTGCGGGGGCAAATCTCGCGATCGTCGGCGTTATGAGGGCGAGCTGATGGTGAAGATGGCGCCCGTGGTGACAGGGTAAGCTTCACGACACGAAGTGTGCGCTCTGTCGTGTGTGTAATGCAGACTAACATGTAGAGTTCAGAATCTCATGAGCCGCCTGCCCGGACAGCATGTGAAAGTGATGCGCCTTCAGATGCCCGAAAGTCCTGTACACGTCCTGTGACGAGCTGTTGTGTTTGTTTTAGGAAAGTGGGGGAAATTCATCAGCCAAAGCGGCTAACAAGGTACATTGATTATAAAGGTAACGCGTCGTGTATCGGCGGTGTGTCGGGCCCATGTAAACTTGCGTGATTTTGCAGAGAGGCGATGCGCAGCTACCTGAAGGAGAGAGGAGATCAGACCGTCCTCATACTGCACGCAAAAGTGGCTCAGAAATCATACGGAAATGAAAAGAGGTACAAATGAAGTCCCTGATGTTCGTGTCTGTGTCCCTCCTTGTCTCTCTGTGTCTGTTAATGGAGGTGAAAAGATCTGTGCAAGTCATCAACATTTGACTTGCTAACACAGTGCTCTGCCAGTTGAGTTAAAGGTAACCATATTAGTAGAGCTGAAGTGCATTGTGCTTTTGTGTCAGATTCTTCTGTCCTCCACCCTGTGTGTACCTGATGGGCTGCGGCTGGAAGAAAAAGAAGGAGCAGATGGAACGAGACGGCTGTTCGGGGCAGGAGTCTCAGTCTTGTGCCTTCATCGGGATCGGAAGCAGTGAGCAAGAGATGCAGCAGCTCAACTTGGAGGGCAAGGTGCTTGAAATTCCCACAATCTAAAATAACTTCTGGTCCTGTCATCCTGATCCCTGTCCTTTGATCCTGCAGAACTTTTGTACAGCCAGAACGTTATACATTTCTGACTCTGACAAACGGAAACACTTCATGCTGACGGTGAAGATGTTTTATGGGAATAGCGCAGATGTCGGAGTCTTCCTCAGCAAACGGATAAAGGTTATCTCCAAACCTTCCAAAAAGAAACAGTCATTGAAGAATGCAGACCGTGAGTCCAAGAAATTTAATGTTTACTTTAGAACTTCATGACTTTATTTATCATGTGTCTGTTCTTGTGCTGTGACTGCAGAATTCACACTGTTTACATTCTGGATTTACTCTTTACTTGCATATTTTACACACACACACACACACACACACACACACACACACACCCTACGTACCAACACATACTCCATGTAAAATGTACGTTCTACGTGTTAAGTGCTTTTTTAAATCACAGTATTTTTATCTTAATTCTGTTTTACTTGCTCTGTTGTATTAATTTGTAACACGGTCAGAACCGCAGTGTGTGTGTGGTGCGGTGTGTGACCTGTGTTAGTTGATGGATTTTCTCCTGTCACCCCTCCTACAGTGTGTATAGCTTCAGGGACGAAGATTGCTCTTTTTAACCGCTTGCGCTCTCAGACGGTCAGTACACGCTACCTTCACGTGGAGGGAGGAAACTTTCACGCCAGCTCCCAGCAGTGGGGAGCCTTTCACATTCATCTGTGTGAGTTCTTCACACACATCTGTTAAACACAGTATCGAGTATTTCCTAATGTTTGTGACATCACTTAAAACTAAACCAAGGAAGATATCTATAATGACAACTTTATTAGTGTCCGCACATCAACAGACCATGTTGTTATGTTTTTGTATATGTTTATGTTGTTAAGGTTGTGTGCTGCAGTTTCACGAATATGGCTGTAAATGACCTGCTGTTGAATGGATTTGATTGGCTGTCAGTGTTTAATCATTCATTAGCTGGAAATTATCACTCTGAACATGATCTTAACAATATTGTTCATCTCTAAAAATTGTTATAGTTGTGGTCTGGATTATATCTTCTTAAATTTAGAACAATTTGAAAATGCTATCTTTAATTTTGTCACTCTTAGTGTGAATTTTGTGTTGACTGCTGTAGCATGAATTGCTTTGCAGCGTTCAACATTTCTGCTGTGTGGTTTTGGTTTTGTCATTGTCCTGTTTCTTTCCGTTCACCTGTGAGTTTACATCTTCACCCTCTCTGTTTGTCCTTACTCTGTTTGTCCTTGCTCTTTGTCATAGCTAATGAAGGGACATATTGCTCATCAGTTTGCTCTCGTCCTCTTTCTGGTTTAATGATTCTGTGTAGTGGATGATGATGAATCAGAGGGTGAAGAGTTTACAGTCAGAGACGGTTACATCCACTACGGTCAGACGGTAAAGCTGGTCTGCTCTGTTACAGGCATGGCTCTACCACGATTGGTAAGCTGTTATTCATTTCACTATTCATCCTGTCAAACAGAGACTCTGATCATAGTGTGAGTGATGCTGTGTTTTCTTGAACTGGTAGAGTGAGTGTTTGTAAGGATAAACTGCTGTTTTAAAGTTTGAAACACTTGCTCATTCTGTATAAATGTATTTTAGTATATTAGTAAACCCATCAGAATAATGGAATAATAATTATAAAAATGTAACTTTGGGAATTGTGACTGAAGAAAATTCAAACGGTTACATTTTGCCATCTTCAGAGTAGTCACTCTTTGTCTAGAATTTGCAAAAAATGTTTTTTTTGGCATTTTATCAACAGATTTTTTCCCCCACCTATTCTGGGCTCTGATTGGCAGCTTTATCTTCATTATTTGGTCAAACCATCCATTTCAATATGGATTATAAAATTTAAGCATTCAGTTTCAAATCATGAGGTTTCTAAGATCGTAAAAAATCATTTTATGCCAGTGACTGTTGACTGTTAAGGGTTATGGTGTGTATATAGTTCTGTTTCTCTTTTTTGAGATCTTGTGTAACAATGTTTACAATGTGATGTGTAGATCATTCGGAAAGTGGATAAGCAGACAGCACTGTTGGACACTGATGATCCAGTGTCTCAGCTTCATAAATGTGCCTTCTATCTTAAAGACACAGAGCGGATGTACCTCTGTCTTTCACAGGAGAGAATAATACAGTTCCAGGTCAGTCGACTCATGCTACTTATACAGGAGTTGATATAATGTTTCATCAGCATCCGCTTCTGCTTAAATGATTGTGTTACAGATGCTATTAAATTAAAATGCGAGATTACTGAAACAAAAGCAAAAAAAGCTTATTTACAAATTAAAGCTGCAATGCATAACTTTAGCCTCTCTATCGCCATCTCTGTTGCAGGTTATTTTACCTACTTTTCTTTATGCATATTGAGTCAAATGAAGCCAGACATTTTCTGTGAAATCAGACCTGGCAGCTCAAATTATAAAACATTATTATAAATTTACCGCTGTAAATGAGGGTAATGTACAGAGATCTGTCATGTACTTACTCAGTAACTCATTTCTATTAATTTTTAACCAAGTTATGGATTATTATGAATATTAATCCAGCAGAAAGCTGTTGTTCTAACTTTGTTTGAGATTATAATAACCTCTTCATAGGTAAACAGTTGAAATGTTTCTCCCTTCCAGGCCACACCCTGTCCGAAAGAAAGGAACAAGGAAATGATCAATGATGGTGCGTCTTGGACGATCATCAGCACAGATAAAGCGGAGTACACGTTCTGTGAGGGGATGGGCCCCGTACCCGTACCCGTCACACCTGTGCCTGTCGTTGAGAGTTTACAGGTAGTGCACACAGCCATGATCAATACGTCAGGGACAGGAAGTGATGTAGCTAACTTCAGTTTTTATATTTGTAATTTTATGTATGCCTGTGTTTGGCATATATGTCTTTTAATTTTAAAAGAGCTTCTGATTGTCAGTCATATGAGTTGGTATAGGTCACCAGTGACGTGAGTAAATCTGTTGAATGTGAATGTTACAGCTGAATGGGGGTGGAGACGTGGCCATGCTGGAGCTGACGGGACAGAACTTCACGCCGAACCTCAGAGTCTGGTTTGGAGATGTGGAAGCAGACACTATGTACAGGTGAAAACAACCCAGTTGAGCAGAAAGCTCATTGTTTAGTGCTGAATCAGAGCTGTAGTCTACATAACTGTTATTTTTGATATATAACATCGATATGGACAGTGTAGATGCCTCAGTATTCACCCACTTACAGCAAAGTAAAGAAACATCATGATGTATAATTAAGTAATTAAGATTCTGCACACATGCCAGATCACTAAACCAGTTTGTGACCCTTTATACCCTGAAATATATTTATACCCTTGACTTTCCACCTAAACAGTCAAATTAAAAACATAAGGAAATAAAAATAAAATTCAGTTAGTGGTTCACTGGTGCATCCACTGCATGTTTACTGAAAGAGTTTATGAAATGAAATGTTTGTGCAGGTGTGGTGAGAGCGTGCTGTGTGTGGTGCCTGACATCTCTGCGTTTCGTGAAGGCTGGCGTTGGGTTCGGCAGCCGGTGCAGGTTCCTGTAACTCTGGTCCGTAACGACGGCATCATCTACTCCACGGCTTTGACATTCACATACACACCGGAGCCTGGGCCACGGCCACATTGCAGCGCTGCAGGGGTCATACTGCGCACCAACAGCTCCTAACCTCCGAAATCATCCCGCACATTCACTAACCTGCATTTTAGACTGTGCAGTGAAGATTCTGAGGATTAGGATTACAAATAACGGATCCATGCCATCAGAGAGAGAACAAGAGCGAGGCAAAGGAAAAGAAGACAGAAGAAAACTTCTGTTTTCTCTGGGTTTCTCTGTTTTGCTCTTTTTCTATCGATTTCCTCATGTCTGAGGATGTGCCGAAAGAACCGTACCCCGAAGGTCACTGTACCCCGGAATCAATGCATTAGCCTTACATGAAAATAAAAAACGATCAAAAACAACTTTCTCTTCAGAATGAAGCCTCTTCTGTGAATGTGCAGGAAGAAAAGGGCTTCATGCACTGTTTCACCAGGCTTGGAAAGAAAAGTTGTCATAGTAATATAGTTTTTATGGATATAGTTTTAAGGGATATTATTATTATTTTTATTGGTATATAATTTTATAAGCTTTAGCTAAGGTACATTTTTCACCTTTTTCAGTTTTGTAACATATTGAATGTTTGTTACCAAATATTTTTGTTTATTTCTTCCAGGCGTTTAGGCATCTTGCATTTTGAAAGCTTGAACCCTCAGATAGTGTTGCAGAGCTGGAGAATTTTGGAAATATTCCAAGTCAGAATATTATGGGAATTAATTGGAAATTTTAGGAAGTTTTTACAAACTTTCATATATAAACATATTTGATTCCTCGACACGACTCGTTTTCGGTGTGCTATAATTCCTATATATTCCTGTAAGGATTCCAACATTTCTAGCATTTTGCAACCCTGTTCATAGCTGCCTTCACGTGTCTTCTGTTTTACCAGATGCTTTAACTCTTCTGTAATAATATTTAATGTCATGTATATTTGTATTTTTTCCACTAAAATATGGGTTAGTATTGGTGCCATTTGTTCATATTTGGGAGAAAGTGGCTCTCGACTGCTTTGCTAAACTGTTCTTGTATGAAGTCTTAACACAAACGCTTTGTGTGTTTTTGCTGTTTGGCTTTCAGTGCATTTGTCACGCACACAAAGGCTCTGATCTCTGAACTTATTTCACTGGCTAGTTATTCAAGAAACGAATCATATTTGGTTCAATGTAAACTTCTGTGTATTGCTATTATGTAGCAGTTTTAATTGAAGGGACAGTTCCCCCCAAACTGATGAAAATTCTTCCATCATTTACTCCCCTTCATCTCTTTCCACAGGTCATATGTCTTTTCTCTTCTGCTGAACACTAAAGAAGATATTTTCAATATGTTTGTAACCAAACAGTGGCACCCATTGACTTCTATTGTATGGAGACAAAAGCACCTAGACATTTTTTAAAACATCTTCTGTTTGATTTTTGGGTCAGCTATACCTCAGCACTGGTCTCGTTCACATATAATTCTTGCTTTTGTATCTTATTTTCAGTGTCATGCTAAAATCCACATGTAGGTATAACTGCTGCTTTGGTTTCTTGGGGTAAAAAGATGGACAGTAACAGGAAGTTTGCTCAGAAGACACGATTTCTCCTTTCAGATTGGTATAATGATCTTTTTAAATTACCCTAACCAAAGCAGCAGTTTCCACTCATGTTGATTAAAATCAGTGAGGTAAAGATTCTGTATTATTGAAGAGAGTAAAGAGTTATCTCTACAGTTATCAGAATGAGAGCTGAATCCATACAGAGGGGAGAACTGAGATCTGTATGTGATACACAAGCACATCTTCTGTCTCAAACTGTGTGCCTACAGCCGGCTGAAGCACTAATCACACTGCAGCGTGAAGATACTTTATCATAGCTGTCAGGAAGTTTGATTTTTAACTGTGTGCCTTTTTTAAATGAATTCTTATGACAAGTTTTTTTAACATGTACAGTGCGTTTGTGTTCTAGTATCAAATGTTTCTGTAGTCTGAAGCAAACTGAACATGAGGCCTTAAACCTCGACTGGTGTATTTTTATAGGATGTCGTGGTAAGATATAACACTACAAATCACGGTTGTGTGAGAGCTGATCGTTTGTTCATGGTTTTGAAACTGTAAATCACGGCACATTGTAACATCATCTCAAGAGTCTGTGCTGTATGTGCAGATTTCTGCCCAATTTACACCCGTCTGTGTATGTACTGTACATAATGTACTGTGTCGTTATATTTGTCATTGTTTCAGTTCTTCACTGTTTAGTTTTCAATGCATCAGTTCTTCCATGGCTAATATTGAGAAGTTATTATCTGCATTAAAATACTGTGTAATGTTAATGTTTATATGTTAATAGTATTAGATATTTCTTACATGATTGAGGGACAATTACCGTCAGTGCTTACTGTAAACTGTTTTCAGTAGATTCCTCAATCAGGCATCAATTTTACATCATACTATGTGGAAGGACTGGATCAGAATGTGGTCATACACAGTCTTTTAGCATATTGTTTTGTATGTTCTGAACACAGAGGAACTGGCTCATTGGTCCTGGTTGTTTCATCTGTCATCCGTGCTGGGCTTCATTCAGCAGAAGTATACTAGGTATTAGAAAAAAATGCATGTTTTCTCATCTATAGCAAGTAATTGTTTCTATGTCTTGAAAGTTACCAGCTCTTGGGGTTTTGAGTGCAAGCTTTAAGCAGATTTAAACTGTATTGGTGCTGTTTAACTCTTAAAGGGTGAGTGTGTCTGTTACTTTTGAAATGGATCACTAAACACTGTAATGATGCAAAAAGTGTTTTTCATTTGTTTGTCTTTAGACTTATAACCTCCAGCTTGTAGGCATCAGGTTTTAAGTTTAATCAGAACACCCGATAAAAGAGGGTTTTTATCCTGTGAGCATTAGTATGATTATTGCTGATGTGTACTAGCAAAATGAATTAGAGTAAAAAGGATGTTTCTATAAATTCTGCCTTCAGGAAAATGGTGAGAGATGAGTTTGACACATCAGTAGATAATCAAAGAGAGCATGGACATACCGTCCACAAACTTTGTAGAGAGTAGTGTGATGTTGTCATGGAGACAGAGTACAACAGTTTCAAGCTAGACTGGTAAAATACAGACAGAGTTGATGAGTGTGTCTACAGAGGTCCACAAGAGGAGGTTACAGGTACTCAAACCCAGGACACTGGTCCACCTGACCTGACAGCTGGGTGTATGTATGCGGTAAACACTGAGCGTGGGTTTTCACAATGATTACAGCGCGTCACTGTCAGAGAGAAACTATCAGAGAGCTTTTTCCAGATTTTTTTCAGTTTTTTTTGTTTGATTGTTTACAGTTATTGACCAACAAGATGGTTTATAAATGTGCAAAAAAAGGGGCTTGACTTGCAAAAAGTTCTGTTTGCAACTGCATGTCAACAAATTGCAGTAAGATTTAACTGATACTAAAAACTATTTTCAAGCATGAGCACAAATTGTAAAGTCCATACCAGCAGTCACTAAAGAAAAGTGAGGCATACTAAATGCTTTGAAAAGTTGAGATTTATGTCATTTAGTTAAGCCGAAGTTTCTACTGATGGTTACAGAACATGCAGGTTCACTGTTTTTCAGTGTGTTTCTAAAGACAGTCTGAAAGATGTTTAACATTTTACTGTAGCAAATAAACCCTCAAACATAACTGTACTGGACTGAAATGACCTGTTTCCAGATGTATGTATAAGAAATGGTCTTTATGTTCTGTGATTTCATTCACCTAAACTAAATGTCATGTTTATAAAAACAAACTGGGCAGATTGTTTACAGACGTTTCTTGTCCATGTGCTTCCCAGCCAGAATCATCTGTGTGTTTTACACTGATAGTCCAAACTCTGATCCTGACAGATCCTGAGCTTCTCTGATGTCAGAAAGCTGTTTAGAGCAGCGGGTTTGTGCTGTCAGAGTTAAGGACTGTCCACAAGTCTTCTTATAAAACACATTTTTTTGATGTGAACACAGACCACAGACATTTCCAGTGATCTGTCTGTCTGTCTTGTCATTTTGCATGTCTGTGTTTTAATACTTATTTTCTATTCTGACCGTTATCCTGCCATATATTCTAACCATTCAAAATTGTCACATTTAAAAGGATTTTTATTTTACAATTGTAGAAAATGACTTCTGCATGTTGCATGACATGTGTAACTTTTGTAAACATCTATTCTCCAAACCCACTCGCACAGTTTTGTGAACGTCTTTGTTTAAATTCTGTTTCTATTCACCTTCTGTAGTATTTCTAACAAATGAAGGAAGCCCTTTTAGTAACAGGAAAACCACAGCATTCAGATCAGGAGTATATGAAGTATGTTTGCTTACAGAACACTGACCTGCATGGAGCAGCATACACAGAATTTAGCACAAACATTTTAGGGTCCAAGTCAAAAGCAACATTTAAAAATGATTCATTGTATTAATAAAAAACTACATCACCCAGAAAAAACAGATTGTACCACTAGATGGCAACATAATACTTGATTTGCCAGTGAAAACAGCGCCCGCTAGAGGCTCATAAAAACGTTTAAAAGTCATCTCTCCCAGACCACAGATACAGCCACGATTCCCAACAAAGATACTTCACTCCTGTTTCATTTATTGTATTTTTATCTCCTTAAGTAACCTCGAGTCTATACGACTTTAATTAGATCACTACGCTACAAGCAATATTACCAATATACAAAACCCTCAGCTGAGTTAAATGTCAGCAGTCTCTAAGCAAAGCAACAGGATGACTTATTTTACTCAAGTGGCTATACAGAGCTGTTTTCATGCATGCATGCTCCACTAGCTCAGTGTTCACCCGGCTAACATGCAGCAGCCCAAAATCACATCTGTACTGTGATTTTGGGCTATGACCATTGCGTTTATTTTGATTGGCTGTAGGGCTGGATTTGTTAAGCAAATCTGGCAACCCTGATTTCTGGTTGCAGTTCATTTTGGTTGTGAGAGCAACGTTTAAAGTTGCCTGTTTTGCTGCAGTTTGCTTGGGTTCCAGGAAACATCCATTATGAAGATGATTTAGCAGTAAATATGCTGAGCATTGATGAAGGAACTGAAGATTCAGATTTGGTACAGCCGGATGTGGACATGGTTGTGTTTATTGATGTTCCTGCAATGGAACTGGTGAGTTTACACAGTATTTTAGTCTTCTTGGTGACACTTAAGAGAGTTCTGGTGATCTCTGCTAGCAAATGTTTGTGTAGAGGATGAGAAGAAATTCAGCACCTCAGACAACTCGCAGTGTTAACTGCAGATCTTCCCCTCTGAATCTGCGTTCAGAGAGATACAGAGAGATAAAGAGAGATGCAGAGATATAAAGAGAGATGCAGAGAGATAAAGAGAGATGCAGAAATATAAAGAGAGATGCAGAGAGATAAAGAGAGATGCAGAGATATGCAGAGAGATAAAGAGAGATGCAGAGATATAAAGAGAGATAAAGAGAGATGCAGAGATATAAAGAGAGATGCAGAGAGATAAAGAGAGATGCAGAGATATAAAGAGAGATAAAGAGAGATGCAGAGAGATAAAGAGAGATGCAGAAATATAAAGAGAGATAAAGAGAGATGCAGAGAGATAAAGAGAGATAAAGAGAGATGCAGAAATATAAAGAGAGATGCAGAGAGATAAAGAGAGATGCAGAGAGATAAAGAGAGATGCAGAGATATAAAGAGAGATCACTACAGATCATCTTGTACTGTTCTCCAGCCAGGAACAGTGCTTGACTTTCTTTTTCCTCATGCAATATTTATGTGAAACATTTGTATAGTTTGTATTTAATAGTTTATGTATAGGCAACTTTATATATAGTATATTTATAATCTAATTCTGTTAGTATTTGTGTTTAGATTTATACTGTTTCACGTCATTGTTGTATGTCTGTATTTATGTAGCACCGTGGTCCTGTGAGGCACGACATTTCGTTCCACTGTATGTCCCCACATATAGCGGAATGACAATAAAGCTCAACTTGACTTGACTTGAGAGATGCAGAGAGATACAGAGAGATGCAGCCTGTGAGCTTCTTTCTGAATGTGGCACGTTTGCTCTTGGTGTTAGGTTGAGCCTTTCACATACTGAAATGTTTATGATAATGCTCACAATGTGGGTTACAAATGAACAAAAAGCAGTTATTGAGCAAATACATGTCAGATCTACCACACTTTAGCGTTTACATTTAATTAATACTAATGATACAGGTTACCCTTTAATTCAGACCATTACAAGGTAAGTAATACACTATATAAAAGTGAAAATGTGCAGTTGTAGTAATGCAAAACTCACTTTAATTGATTGTAACCTGATTTAATTAACTTTAAAGGCAACCACACTGAACCTCTTTGATTCCACTCAGACCAAAAGAAAAAGCTACAGAATTATTGAACTGGAGCGACATGAATCAGCAGTTTTAACTGGAGTTAGTCTGGCCTGTAGCTTCTGCCTGTGGTTAAATAACAGAAACAAGTCTTTATTTAAACAAATAACCAACACAAGAACCGAAAACAAAACACAGCGCAAAAACACCCCCAAAAACACGACAAGACTAGATCACTTTACAAATCAAGAATTCAATAAGCCAAGGCCATTCAATAAGACAAGACAGAAAACACGGGGCCATTCAATAACACACAGACAGAAAACATTGGGCCATTCAATAAGACAAGACAGAAAACACGGGGCCATTCAATAACACACAGACAGAAAACATGGGGCCATTCAATAAGACAAGACAGAAAACACGGGGCCATTAAATAACAAACAGACAGAAAACATGGGGCCATTCAATAAGACAAGACAGAAAACACGGGGCCATTCAATAACACACAGACAGAAAACATGGGGCCATTCAATAACACACAGACAGAAAACACGGGGCCATTAAATAACACACAGACAGAAAACATGGGGCCATTCAATAAGACAAGACAGAAAACACGGGGCCATTCAATAACACACAGACAGAAAACATGGGGCCATTCAATAAGACAAGACAGAAAACACGGGGCCATTAAATAACACACAGACAGAAAACATGGGGCCATTCAATATGACAAGCCATCATCTCCACATGCTCGTGTTTGATTTGTTGTCTTGCTTTCCACTGAGCTGTGAGGCTGGTTTGTCATAGCAGTCTGTGTTGTTTTAGCTCCTAAATCATTAAAGGAATTATGCAAATCAAATAATGTTGCAAACACAAAGAATTTGTGCAGAATCTAATATGCACAGTGAAGTTTTTCAGCTAACAGGCAGCTGAGTGCTACTGCAGGCTGAGGGGAAGAAAAAACTACTGTGATCTACCATATTTCACTGATACTTTACAGTATTCCTGCATCACTGCAATCCAGACACCTGAATCAGCTCGACTGCACATCCACGCCAAGATATGAGCCTCCTAATACAGCTTTTGTCTCTAACCTTGATGTCCTTCTCATGTCCTTCTCTTCACAGCCCATGATGCCCCTTTGCAGCGTGTTTTCACTAAAGTCTTGTAGCTCCTCTGTTCCTGGTGGCCATTTCATTGTCCATCTGAGTAGCTCCATTATATAGGTGCTTGGATGATTCCTGGATTCTGAAAAGCTGTAAAGATAATTAATTATTATAACACAGTGACTCGATTGTTTAGTTGTCATCCTGACTCTTGCCATGTTCAAACAGTCTCACCTCTTCTGTCATGTACTGCTCGCCTGATTTGGTTTTTGGGGATGTTGCATCATTAGTCACTAAAACTCAAACAGTTCTGCTCAACACTGACACCCACCTGCCCAACAGCACGTCGACAGACGCCCGTCCACTCACACACACACACACACACACACACAAACTCTTATGAGGGCCGCACACTCCCAGCATGTTTGTGTTTATCATGTTGGCTTGGATGAAACCCACATCCATCCATCATCATTTACAACCAAACACTAGCCCAGGGGAGCTGGAGATCTGCTGCTGGAGATCTGCCTGCAGAGTATAGAGCCAACCAATCTAGATAAAACTACCAACAAACAGCTAATAAAAAGTTACTTAAAAATGACCTGCAATGTTGTTAAAACCAAACTCTTCATGAAGGTGGAACTCCAGAAGTTCTGATCCACTGAAAACTGAAAAGCATAAGATCTTGATCCTAAAGAAGATGTGTTTGTTTGCAATTTCATCACAGCATGTGAACTCACGGCCACATTGTGTCACTCAGCTTTCAGTGCTGTATCTCTCACCTGCCCACATCACAACATTCTTCATAGAGTCTTATAACAGGACTGTGTTTGTTTCTGTTAAATGCAACTGCTTTGCCTTTTCTCTGTTTACTTGCATAGTTGTGCTGGTATATGTTTGGCTGCTTAAGTAGTTTGTTCAGTGGTCGTTTGTTAACACACTCATTTAGAAAAGCACGATCTCAAGCGATCCACATGCACTCACATGACGAGATGTAGTGGGAGAGATGTTGTAGTGAACGGAGAGAGTCACACAAACACACACTAAGAGAGAGCGAGAGAGCGAGTGACTGTTTGTCACTGATGAAAATGACAACGTCCCAGCCATCACTTCACAGCTAATGAATCAAACACTCTAATGAGTCAAACACTCATAAGAGTGCACACTGAATGGGCAAGTAAGACAGCACGCTTGTCTGCACTGAATAACTGTGACTGAATATTTAAGACTTGTCATGATAACTGACAAGTCTGGCCCTTGCGGTATAAATGTGTGAGTGTGTGCATGTTTGTGTGTGTGTTTTGTGTATATGTGTGCAGGCTGGTGCTTTTATCAAAGAACAGACACACCATTTATGTTTCTTTCTCTCTTTTCAGGTGGCTCGCAGCCTTGCAGTGCCTCTTTCTCTGGATATTGCAGGTGAAGCACACAGTGAGAGGACGCTGGGTAAACAGCACTTCAGTGTTGCTATTGGTGTGCTGGCTGTCATTCTGGTTATTTTCCTGGTGGTGATGACCTGGCAGTGCTGCGCTCAGGGGAACAACGGCTACAAGGCTTGAAAGAAAGAACCAGAGGAGGACATCTTCAGTTCACAGCCTTCTATACAAGCTCACAGCTACCTCAATGAACATGGACACAAACCACAGAGGGACAAGCGTAATGAAGGCAGTTTCAAATCTGAGTGCTCTCTGTACAGTGGAATTATGACAGTGAACGGCTGCAGGCACAGCGGAGGCGACAAGGAAGACGAGGATGAAGAGGCGAGCAGCGCCAGTGAGAGGATCGCTCTCCCACCAACACCTATCAACAACAGCAGAAAAAGACAACAGCAGAAGAGAGACAGCGTTGATGTTAATTATCTCTCAGACAAGTCTGTTCTCACAGTGGACATCAGGAGATTAGATAATGAAGGTTTCCTCAGAGACTAAATTTTTAAATCCTTACTGGTATAATTAAAAAAAAATAGGTTAAGCAATTTTTCAATCATTTCTTAAAATTACAGCAACTCAAGACCAATCAAGATCACAAAGAGTAAGTTGAAATGACTTGTGCAGCCAAATTAAACTTAAAAATTTAAGGCAGCAAAGTTTTTTTACAGTGTAGGTTTACAGGCTAAATATGCTGTTATACAGCAGTTTGTAAGTAGTGTACAGCAGGGCTTTACATAATTCAAAATGGACTACGTATATAACTTGGTATCTTTTTTACTGCACGTTTACAGTTTACAAAAATAAGAGGTTGGGGTGACATTGTGTTTAAAGAGTAACATTCACTGAACACTGATAAACCCTCCATCATCCATTTCACTGCTAGCCTGTAGAGAAATGACCACTGAACTGAACTGAAGGTCATGCTGATGGTGTTGAAACCTGCTCCCATGAGGAAATGTTTTCTCATTTCTGTTTTATATGCAGTTTTTGAAGCTCTCTGAGTTTATTGCATTTGTTATGACAAATGACACATCAAAATAGATTTGGAATGGTTTGTCAGATTTGCTATGTGACGTGTAAAGGTTTAATTTTGACATTAAAATGCCTTAAACAGAGTTTTGCATGCACGGATATTTCAACAAAACTTGGTGTCATTACTCAGTTGCATTTCTTTGATTGAAGCACTTTTTTGCTTTATTGGGTTAAAATATGAGAGGAGCTGTAAGCGGTTCTCCAGACAGCAAGCAGCTGAATTTGGTGGTGGGCAAATAACGCATGAAATCAGCGCGTGCGTGTGCGTGTGCACGTGCGCGCGTGCGCGTGTGGGAGCCTCACGTGACGTCAGCGGTCACACCGTCTGTGAGACAGTGCGTGTCAGAGCAGACGTGGTCTGGTTAGTGCACTAGGTAGTCAAGACTATACTTTCAGGGATCATTTCTGTAGTTCTTCACTAGGAAGTGCGTTTCGAAAGTGTTGCGTCTCCCAAACCGCGATGACGAGTCGTGACGTTTCTCCCTGAGCGCGAATCAGACGTGAGAGTAGTGATTGACGTCACATGCTCTGCGTCATTGATGACCGTTCTGCGTCACTCTAGTGACGTAGAGGAGAGGAGTGTGATCAGAGCGGTTTTGGTAAGTTGTTAATAAAAGAAAAGTTGTTGCGATGTGAATAATCATCTTATTACTGATCGTGTTACGTTCATGACGCAGGTATGACGTCATTACGCTATGTTTGTTTCACAAGTGTTCTACGTGCTGTAGGTTTCATGAAGAAACGTCTTACACCGAATTCACGTATTTATTCGTTTACTGAACACGCTGCGTCACATGGTTATGTTTATCTGGAAGACGTGTTTTAAAAACAGAAAAGTTAAAGATTTAAACATCAAAATCATGCGTTCAACATTTCACTCATGACGGAACTCTGGTGTTGAATGGACGAGTTTCCTCCGGACACTTTAACTGATGCACCAATGCACACTTTAAACGCCTTAAAACAAACATTATACAATACAAAGTCACAAAAATACTTTTAGTTAATTGTTCTTGACATATTACGTGTTTACAGTCTGAAGGCTTGTACATAAACATTTCTTTCAGTCTAGATTTCTGTGGAATAAAGTATCTCCTACTTGATTGGTCGCTTGGTTGTAACTTCCCAGCTGCATTGTGGGTAACCGTATGTGTAAAATGAATAAGTTAATTTGTAACGTTACTACAACAAGAAGACAGATGTGTGATGCAGTTGAAGGTTTGTGGGCACCTGTAGCAACACGGGCATGTTTCTGAACGCACATCCTCGCGTTTCTGCGATGTTGTTGTAATCGGTGAATGTGGGTGAGTACAGTTCTGCAGGTCTCTCTATACTAACAGTCTCTGTAGTGAGCAGCAGGCTCAGTACTAGTTAAAGTTCAGCGCGTGAGACGTCTCATCGCAGTTTGGTATGACTAGTCCTCATCCACTGCACACCGTCTGTGAGACAGTGCGTGTCAGAGCAGACGTGGTCTGGTTAGTGCACTAGGTAGTCAAGACTATACTTTCAGGGATCATTTCTGTAGTTCTTTACTAGGAAGTGCGTTTCGAAAGTGTTGCGTCTCCCAAACCGCGATGACGAGTCGTGACGTTTCTCCCTGAGCGCGAATCAGACGTGAGAGTAGTGATTGACGTCACATGCTCTGCGTCATTGATGACCGTTCTGCGTCACTCTGGTGACGTAGAGGAGAGAAGCGTGATCAGAGCGGTTTGAGATTGAAGTTTAAAAAAAGACAAACCGAGAACGGAAGGAACCGGAAGTCGTAATTTACATATCTGCTTTTTTTTCTGACGTCACTAACACACTGGCTGACGTCGAGTTTTCGTTTGATATGATTGGTTTGGACTGGACGGTTTACAGGAAAGGGTATCATCGTTTAGAGCAGCCTACAATGTCCTACTGCTGAGCCTCTGATGTTTACTACTGAGGGATCAAACGCGTTTGCTTGGTTACTGTGCGTGTGCGTGGCGTTGTTTGTAATTGTGATGATGAGAAACAGCATTAGATGTTGAAACGCTTCAGTATTAAATGCTGTTCACACAGGTGTGTTAAATGTTGTGTGAATATATGACACAAACCTGCCTGTATCTGTCCCGGGTGTGATGTGCGGTGTGTTTCAGATTACAGTATCGCTCTTTAGTTTTATTCCAAATCCCTTCTTGCTCACAAAGCCAGATTTTAAATGAGTGTTTTTACTGTTCTTTGCTTGTCTTAACACTGATATAGGCATTTATTTTAAGAGCTGTTTTGACTTCCCAGAATGACTTAACACTTAAATTATCAGTAGGACATGGGCTATGTTCAAAATAAAATACTAGTTTGTTGTACCAAACAGTTTTAAACTTATGTTTAGTTAACCAAAGTATGTGAAACATCACAGTATGCAGGTTTTACTGTGAACCTATAAAACTGAATGAAACAACTCCTGTTATCCTGGAAAGTATTTGACACACTGGCTTCTCCTCTATGAGCACTCACAAATAACAATATGGAGTTAATGAATGTTGAGTCAATATTGAGTCAATGAAAAATAGAATTGTTTTGTCATTTGATTGTGATTTCCAGGCCTTCAAAGTCATGAAAATGACCAATGAAAACTTTGCTAATACATAAAAATGTCTGAGTGATATTCCTGCATGCATCTGTATGCCTTGTCCAGTGTATGTCTCCCACTGTACCTTCTTGTGGCTGGGCAAAATGTTAAATTCTCTCTCTCTCTCTCTGTAAGTTGCTTTGGATAAAACGTCTGCTGAATGCATAAATGTAAATGCTTCGTTCTCCCACAGGTGAGGCCACAGAGAGTATGTTCTCTCCTGTAACCTGCCGGTGTGGAAACACAGAGGGAAACTGAAAGGGTTAATGTACAAGTAATGAAACTACAGTTATACTGGTGATGAGCTACAGTAAATTACTACATTCTGTTTGTGATTTGGTTCTGTAGCAACAGCTATAATTGAAAACTGTACTGAGTACCCAGTATAGTAAGAATACACTAAAATACTTTGACATAGAGGGACATAAAGTGTGAGACTGCATTTATTCAGGTGCTTTTCACAAATAGAAATAGATTAAATGAGGACTTACATTTTTCTCTGTTTACATGTGTGGATATATTTACTCAGAATCAAAACCATGTTTAAAACATCAGGTGTGGGAATTTAACACTTTATTCAACACTCTTGAAAAAGAGAATGTCTTGTAGAGTAATAGGAGGACTGTGTCTGTTTTCATTGATAACAAGCTTTGGATATCAAGCTAAAATTGTGAGGACCCCCTGCATACATCACAGTTATCTCAGCCAATAGCCTCCAAAAGCCAATAGTCTTGGATCTCTTGTCAGCTCAGGAATGCAAAGGATCCCTTTAGGCAAGGAGTTGGGCTTGTGACACAGTGATAAATGCCATTTAATTTTCAACCCTACCGTGGTCTGTTTTTAATTGTAAATGATGGGGAACTTTTTTGGTTGTGGAGGAAAATGCAAGTGAACCTGCCTTGTAGCAGCAGTTATATGAGGAATACAGTAACGTTACTCACGTCATCTCCTGCAGACGAGAATCAACGCAACGGCACAGGCACGGATGCAGCAAACATGATAGGCATCTTTCAAAAGCTTGTATACAATGTGAAAATCTACAATGACTAGACAGCAAATCAGATAGTGAAGGTTTTAACCTCAGGTACAGAAATACGGATGTCTGCACAAACCTTATTGTAATCCTTCTGTCCAGTCTCTCAAATCTGTGCTGCTGGATCAGTCAGTCTGTACATTCCAAACAGCATAATAAAACAGGCAACTGACAAAAGTTCATTGTAGAGGGTAGTCTCACAGAAGCACATGCAGTAAAATAATAGGATTTTATTTATGATTTACAAATATTATATATACAAATAAAGTCACTCTTTTGAAAAGGAATTATCTGAGCGTACATTCTTACCATCTGGATTTAGTTGCTTGAATACTTGCATGCGTTTAAACTGTACCAGCAGCTGATATTCAATCATACATTTAATAAGTTTAGAATATCTGAATAAATGTACAGTTCACAGAATAATGCAGATCACTCATTATGACAGTTACTCAAAACTCAAAGATTTTAAGCACTGTGGTATGAAAGAATAAGCAGTGCTTATTCTCCACAGAAATCTGTGGTTGTGATGTGGGTGCGTTTATTAAACCAAAGGCATTGTTTCACTTACTTTCCATTTTCCTGAATCGACCAGAAAGCTTCACCCTTCACAACAATACCACAATAATTTTTCCCAAAGTTTGTTAAGTTTTCGAAATTAGGCAAATGAAAAGATGTCTCCAAGGAGCAGGCGACGGTGAATAATGTGCGTCAGCACCAGCTGCTTTCTTTATTTCTCCTTTCTTTCACTGCAAAATGTAAACAAAACCCCAACCGTAGCCCACGAAGGACGGACATGTCACCAAGTCATGTGAAAAACACCATGAACAAATGGGGTCCCCTGAACTCAGTGCAACAGCCTATTATGTGTTTTATTACTACAAGAAGAGTAGACAGGCTTCAAACCTGAGACAGGATTAAGATGGAAGATCGCTCGCCAGAACCTTAAATAGACAATCATGTGAGAAATGCAACGTGGAACAAAAAGTGACGCCTCACTCAAGAGCCTTTGTGTTCATCACGTGCACTGCACTCGCAAGGCCATCTCAGTTCCCATCTCCAGTGTGCTGTTTACAGCTCATCAGCTGTCTTTAGACAGGGAACGAGAATGAACAAAATAGGCCTGTCCCCGCTAGTCAACAGCTTCAGGTTTAACTAGTTCTTTAACTGAGCACTCATTAACCAAATGCTTTAATCCCATTGAATACTTGAAGGCAATGAATATTGGTGGGATGAGCATCTGTTTCCAGTGCTGCTCATCTCCGTTTCAGGTGTCTGGAAAGAGAACCAGCCACAGACTAGCTACAATATTTTTAGTTTTATCACTTTTCCTACTTTTGACCACGATGGCATCAAAGATGAAGGACAGCACGCTATGTGGACACTGTCCTGGAGCACACAAGTCCAACAAATGCAGATAATGTCCTCTGAACAGAAATATAAAGTACAAAGCATTCTTGCTCACAATGTTGTTTACTTAGGAGAACTGCTGACAAAGCTTGCTAATTATTTCCACTATAGCTATCATGAATGCATGAAGAACCTCTTCACTATCTGACCACTGTGGTGCGCATAGACACGAAAGACACCAAGTATGCACAAGTCCTCACGTTCCTGCAGTCCAAAGTCATTACCGAGCTTGTGTATGGTGCTTTAGGGACCGGTCTACCAGACCCTACAGATCTCCTGTGTGAGATAAAGCACCAGAGTACCAGATGGTCCATCACTTTCCACCCATCATCACAGCTCTCATCCCAGCAGCAGGTACCTGTCAGCGGTTCAGGGACTGGGTCACTGTTACATGAACGTCCACGGCCACTCACCAACTACTTCTTAGTCGCTCTTGATTTTAACATTATTCAACAAATATTTTCGGAGTTTCTAGACGATTATCATTAATAATGTTTGGCTTGTGTAATGTACTGATGGAACTGTCGAGCTCAACAGCGCCCCACTTCGTCCTAATGTAAATGTGTGGTGAACAATGGAACTGCAGCGCGCCCTGACTGAGCGTCACCGCGCTCTAGTTTCACGTTACGTGAACTTAGTTCCGGACACTGCGGTATCAATCCGCGTCAGCAAAGTCCGTCTGCGTGAGTGCTTGTGAACAGGGCGAGCGCTACAAATCAATCCGAGGACAAACTAGAGCCTTAAACAGTCATCAAACATTCACAAACAACGGCGGCCAAATTCTTGTGTAAATAAATAAATAAATGACCCAAAGTGTAAGCGTTTAGTTTAAATGTTGCCTTTGTGACTTGCATGTAAAACACATTGAAATAGGAAAAGAAATGAAACAAGCAATAAAAATACATAAAATATTTAGAAAAGACATGTAAATAGTGTTTGTGCTTGTTTTGTTAAAAACCAGTTCAGCATGCAGTCAGTTCACTGTGTTTTCCTCCTGAATTTTTCTACAACTAAATCAATATTCAGGCACAGTAATCCTACTAATGTGTTTAAGATAGCAGGCTGTATGTGATTATAGATATATGATTATATAAATGTATAGTCAGGAGCCGCTACTGTCCACATCTCGCTATCTTTCTTCCCACACAGACAAATACTCTGGGTCATTCATAAGAAAACGGTGCAATTCGTGGGTTTTTTTCTATACAACGTCCTGATATAACAGGGTACGAAACCTAGTATCGTGCATTTCAAACTAACTTTATAAAGCTTATTTTAATCTGTTTAATGTTTTTGATGAACAGCAGAACGCAGCTCGCATGAGCGCGACGCCCGTTCAGGTGTGGCTCATTACGTGTGATGACGTCACATCCGCCTGCTGCGTCACAGCAGAGAAACAGCAGCGCCCAAACCACACGTGTGTGTATGATGTGTGTGTATGATGTGTGTATGATGTGTGTATGATGTGTGTGTATATGTGTGTATATGATGTGTGTGTATATGTGTGTATATGATGTGTGTGTATGATGTGTGTATGATGTGTGTATGATGTGTGTATGATGTGTGTATGATGTGTGTGTATATGTGTGTATATGATGTGTGTATATGATGTGTGTGTATATGTGTGTATATGATGTGTGTATATGATGTGTGTGTATGATGTGTGTGTATGATGTGTGTGTATGATGTGTGTGTATGATGTGTGTGTATGATGTGTGTATATGATGTGTGTGTATATGTGTGTATGATGTGCGTGTATGATGTGTGTATGATGTGTGTATGATGTGTGTATGATGTGTGTGTATATGTGTGTATATGATGTGTGTATATGATGTGTGTGTATATGTGTGTATGATGTGTGTATGATGTGTGTGTATATGTGTGTATATGATGTGTGTGTATATGTGTGTATGATGTGTGTGTATGATGTGTGTATGATGTGTGTATGATGTGTGTATGATGTGTGTGTATATGTGTGTATATGATGTGTGTATATGATGTGTGTGTATATGTGTGTATATGATGTGTGTATATGATGTGTGTGTATATGTGTGTATGATGTGTGTGTATGATGTGTGTGTATGATGTGTGTATATGATGTGTGTATATGATGTGTGTGTATATGTGTGTATGATGTGCGTGTATGATGTGCGTGTATGATGTGTGTATGATGTGTGTATGATGTGTGTATGATGTGTGTGTATATGTGTGTATATGATGTGTGTATATGATGTGTGTGTATATGTGTGTATATGATGTGTGTATATGATGTGTGTGTATATGTGTGTATGATGTGCGTGTATGATGTGTGTATGATGTGTGTATGATGTGTGTATGATGTGTGTGTATATGTGTGTATATGATGTGTGTGTATATGTGTGTATATGATGTGTGTGTATGATGTGTGTATGATGTGTGTATGATGTTTATGATGTGTATGATGTGTGTGTATATGTGTGTATATGATGTGTGTATATGATGTGTGTGTATATGTGTGTATATGATGTGTGTATATGATGTGTGTATGATGTGTGTGTATGATGTGTGTGTATGATGTGTGTGTATGATGTGTGTATATGATGTGTGTATATGATGTGTGTGTATATGTGTGTATGATGTGCGTGTATGATGTGTGTATGATGTGTGTATGATGTGTGTATGATGTGTGTGTATATGTGTGTATATGATGTGTGTATATGATGTGTGTATATGTGTGTTATGTGTGTATGATGTGTGTGTATAAGTGTATATGATGTGTGTGTATATGTGTGTATGATGTGTGTGTTGATGTGTGTATGATGTGTGTATGATGTGTGTATGATGTGTGGTATATGTGTGTAATATATGATGTGTGTGTATATATGTGTGTATATGATGTTATATGATGTGTTTATGATGTTTATATGTGTATGATGTGTGTATATGATGTGTGTGTATATGTGTGTATAAGATGTGTGTATGATGTGTGTATGATGTGTGTATGATGTGTGTGTATATGTGTGTATATGATGTGTGTATATGAT
Source organism: Chromobotia macracanthus (assembly GCA_036877525.1). Taxonomy (NCBI): domain Eukaryota; kingdom Metazoa; phylum Chordata; class Actinopteri; order Cypriniformes; family Botiidae; genus Chromobotia; species Chromobotia macracanthus. Next base: position 823,470 of record JAZGTH010000088.1, on the reverse strand, counting down.
GTGTGTGTATATGTGTGTATATGATGTGTGTATATGATGTGTGTGTATATGTGTGTATGATGTGCGTGTATGATGTGTGTATGATGTGTGTATGATGTGTGTATGATGTGTGTGTATATGTGTGTATATGATGTGTGTATATGATGTGTGTGTATGATGTGTGTATGATGTGTGTATATGATGTGTATATGATGTGTGTATGATGTGCGTATGATGTGCGCATGATGTGCGTATGATGTGCGTATGATGTGTGTATATGATGTGTGTATGATGTGCGTATGATGTGCGTATGATGTGTGTATATGATGTGTGTATGATGTGCGTATGATGTGTATATGATGTGTATATGATGTGTGTATATGATGTGTATATGTGTGTATATGTGTGTATATGAAGGGCAGTGCACAGTACTACCAGCAAATCCGTGACGTTTACTGAAAAGAAAATGACGTCTACACTGCTGAACAGCTGATGTGACGTCTGGTGACGTCTACCCCCACACACTTTGCAGGCAAATTGGTTGATGTAAGTGCTTATGGTTTAATTGTCATAAAATGTAAGCATACATCTATGAAGGCATTGACAGATGTACAATTGTGTTCAATTTATGACTTTATGGTTTGTGCACTGTATGAAGTTTTTGTGTGCACGTTTGTGTGTTTGAAGATTGTGGTATAAAGTGTCTTGGCGCGCCCTCTTCTGTCAGATTTGATGTAATGCAGCTACATCACAAAAACATGAGTGGATGTTTAAACATGTATGCATTTCATTGATTGAGATGAAATATCAAAACCAGTGGGTATTATTTTAAAAAGAGATAGAAAAGATTTAACAGGAATATTGTTGAGTTGCTAATATTCTTAAAAAAAGGAAAAAGTTATCACATGCAGCTAAATAAAAGTCATTCAAAATTTTTTTTTAAAAAAAAAAAATTTAATTAAAAAAAAAAATTAAAAAAAAATTAAAATTTAAAAAAAAAAATATATAAAATTTTAATGTATAATATAAAGTTATATATAATGTTAATGTTCAATATAAAAGTATATATAATGTTAATGTATAATATAAAGTTATATATAATGTTAATTGATCGATATAAAAGTATATATAATGTTAATGTATAATATAAAGTTATATATAATGTTAATTGATCGATATAAAAGTATATATAATGTTAATGTTCAATATAAAGTTATATATAAAGTATCATATGCAGGATCCACTTGTTGTGATAGTTCATGTCTAATACAATATCATTCAAACATTTTTAAAAATGAATGAAAGAATGAATGTTTTCCAATGCTGCCATGATTTACTTGTTTGTATGGTCATATGAAGACAGTTATTTGAAGATGTTTAGCATGCCGTTGTAGTTATTTTAAATGATAATATAAGGACTGATGGAGAAGTATGTTTTAGTTGGTATTTGTTAATGCTGATATACGGAAATAGTTCATTTGAGGATTCATTCATTTCCTCAGTTACAATCAGTGAATGGAAACAGAATCAATTAAAGGGTAAACAGGGAATCTGAATTGCGTGCCTTGCCCTATAAACCGCTCATGTTGAGCTGACCAGACTCCCACTGAAGTGAATTTGAGAGGGCAGGCATTTTGGGATTAGAATCCAAAATATACCATAATCCTCCAGAGAGAGAGAAAGTAAGTCCTAGTTACCTCAGTGCACCAAAAGCACTGAACACACCAATGCAGGTCAAAGGGGCTGTGCTTCCTGCAGGAGAGGAAGAGAGCGAAAAGCCACAGAAAATCAGAACTGCAGATGTACCTGACCCTGTAGCAGAGCGGGGATGCAAGCAACTGGAACAGCCAGCCAGAGTCACAGTACCTGCCTGGTTGATGGCCAGCGAGAACTTAGATATCCATCTTCAGGAGACACCAAAACCCCTCAGCAGGCACAGCAGAACCTTCAGCAGTAACAGTAAAGCTTAGGTGCCTGTGAAGGTCAAAGGTCAAAAGGTCGTCATGGAGAATGGGTTCTGTGGGAAACCATGCTCTCCAGTCCAGCAGAAAGAGAAAAGGACCCTGATGAAGGGTCACAAGGATGAAGGCTCAACAGATGGAGGAGGATAAGTGCACTGATGATCCTCATGACTCTGAAGAGCTCTCTCTATATGTTCCATGTACACAGATCTCTTTATAATGAAGAGTTACAAGACCATGACAGTAAAAACATGATCTCTGTTTATCAGTGTTCATTCCTGTGTACTCTAATCAGATTAAGATGTTGCTGGCCACAGCTGTTGTGGGAGGAATCTGAGATTTCAGTGCGGGGGGTTACAGCACTTTCCTCTCTGTTACTTGGATGTTTTGGATGATTGCCTGGGGTGTTAGCATGCTGCTACTGTATACAGTTGCTAGGGTGTTGCTAGGTGGTTGCTAGGTGAAAGCTTACTGGCTCAAAGCAAATAACCTGTCAACAAGTCTTTATGAAGTTTCTCAAATAGTAATGGCAATAAAAACTAAGCAGCTTTTTAACCTAACTGAAGGATGTGTATACCTCTGCCATTTCACCAATACTTTAACATGGCTCATCCAATCAGAACATGTTACAGTGAGCACACACAGTCTGAACCAAAGCAGGATTCTGGTTGATTTTTACAGCCCTTCGCTGGTTTCTGATTTACCCGCATGTCCTTGTTACCCCCGGTTCAATAACACAGACATCATTTTTTGTTTGTCACTGTTATCTTCAGGTGAGCAGACCTCAAATAATCACTCGTCAAACTCCAGACTGATAAATATAGAATCAGCAGTAAATCTCCACACACATACATAACCACATACATACAGCACTACACAAGTAACCACACAACAAACCTGTCTGACGTCACACACTGCAGCTGCTTATCACACACGTGTACATGTGAAACTGTAGTAACAGTGGGAAAGCCTGTGTTTTTATAGGATCTCCATGTAAGGCCATTTCCCACTGGCTTATTTATGACAACTGATCACATTTTCAGATGATGGCTTTGTCATTTTCAGCTTAGGCCAGAAACTATTTTGAATTATATATACAGATATATATATATATATTTATATATACAAATACATATATTTGACTGTGTTTATCTGTGCACAGAGCCTGTTAAAAATATATTATTTATGCAACTGTGTAACCTGGAATAAATGCCTTCTGAAGCTCTGAGACTTTAATTAAACTAATTAGAAAACATCATATCTTCACGGTTTGTAATTTCCTGTTTCTGCAACTTGATCTGATGGTTTCACATCATTTGCTTGGTTTCATCTTGAACTTTATTTGACTGTCTAGCTCTCTTGTGTTGTTCACCTCACTGAATGGTCACCCAAGCAACAGCAGTAGCAGTTTAGAAGCTATAATTTCTAGTCCACTCACTGTACGTCATAACACTGAGAACTTGTGCAAACGTTTAAAGAACAGTGAGGAAACACGCAGCAGGAGAGCATGAGGATATTTGTGAAGCTGTGCTATCCTGTTTGTCATTTTGCAATGATCATGGAGAGAGCAATAGAAAAAATAAAGTTCTCTTTATTATCAGGGTAGTTTTGCATGCTGTGTCATTTTTATTGGAACTTGCAATACCGCAGGTTTTGTAGATGGACAGTTAACAGGGTTTCGTGCACAAAGTCAAGAGTACACACGTCAGAAGCTCAGCGTGTCAGTCATTACTGAAGGTCCAGTGACAGGAGTTTGAGCAGCTGTGGCTGGGAACAGGTTTGGCTGCTAGGCGACTGAGTTTGAGGAGAAAGTGGGAGAAGTGAAGCCCAGATAGCTGGTCAGTGATTCAGTTTTGAGAGCAATATTTCCAGAAACACACTGTTGGAGAGAGAACAGCAGTTGTTAGTCTTACATCATGACATCATTTAAGCAGCAGTGCATGTGCTCTTATTCCAGCTGACTGATCATCGCTCTGTACCTCTCTTGTTCGGTTTCTTTGGGACTGACTGAAGGGACTTTTTTAAATCTTTCCCGTTCAGTTTGGACTCTGTGAGGTCAGTGCTGCTCTTCTGTGAGGTGGACCCGCTGACTGCAGTGGTCACTGTTGTAGATTTGAGGTTTCCCTCTGTCACTGCCTGCAAATAATGCTGCTTATAAAACACATTTTTGGCACGTAAAGCATAAATCTTTTGTTCTGTAAATGCTCACAACTCAGTGTGGGACTGAAACATACCAATTTGTTCTTTTTCCCAGAATTCCGGCTATTGCTGTTTCCTTTGATGAAAACAGAAAGATGTATTTAGTTAGTTTTCAATTAATTTTCACAGTTACATTTATGATAATGTTGATTAATCATAATTAGTGATTAATTAAAAAATATTATAATTTTTTAGCATTAATAAAGGTTTCTCTGTTATTGACACACCTCTGGGTATGATGGTGATTCGACTGCTCAGTGTTCTGTTCATTAACTTGTGAAACTCTTCAAGTGCTCTCAACATCTTCACCATCTCTTCTCCGCCTGAAATGTGATCCAGCTTGAATTTCTCGGTCTCTTTTGGAGAATGGTTTTGATCATTTGAATCAGTCATCTCTGACAGTCTGATCAGACGATTCTTCTCAGTTTGCTGAAGGGAATCTGGAGAGCTGGTTGTGAGGTCTGTCATCAAAGATCCATCAAGACTTCTGCTTGCTAATGGAATCTCCTCCTGTCCTTTAAGATGGGCTGAAACTCTCTTGAATGGGTTACTGATACCTGTGCCGAAGGTTTTGTCTCTGACGTTTGGGCTGTTGGTGGCTTTACTCAGTTCTGCTCTCATAGCTTCAGAATTTTCTTCTCCTTTAGAAAACATCGTCATCATTGATCTGCTCCTTAGCAGCTTCTCCAGAATCTTTGTGGCTTGTGATGTCATTTCCTGTACACCTGTGACGGTTGTCCAGGGATATGGAAGTTTCTCGCTGCCTGTTTACAGACACACACACACATTCAGGGACATTTAAATATGAATGAGTAAATGTTAATTTAAGAGGCTGTTTAAGGAATTTATTGGCACTCAGTGGAATGCAGCGTCATTCATTTCATCTGAACCCAACAGAAAGCTGTTTGCATGTTTCTAAACTTCCAGTTTATGGTCAGCAGCAGAATGATGCTGTTCCTCTGTTCTGTAATGTTGTGTCTCATTCAGTGGTGTACAGAACCAGAGCCCGAGGTTCTGTTGACACAGAATTGTTCTCAGGCCCATAGAAACAAGTCACTGGAGACGGCAATGCACTGAAACACACTGAGAGCTTTTGAACAGGGACATTCTGAAGCTCAAATATTTTTCTCAGCCCAGTCAAACATTCATGACACAACAGCTGATAAATGTCTTTTGTGTGAGAGAGCCTCTCTTCATCATCATTCTGATCAAAGAGCCAGACAGTGACAAATCGCTCGTTCACACTTGTGTACAAACTCATAAGCACTCGCAGATGTGTTGTGAAGTTCTGAGGAAGTCAGAGAGTTGCTGCGGTTACTGTGATAAGTCTGACGTCACAGCTGGGTGACACTGAGGGGGTTTTTACAAATACAAAAAAACATTTGTAAACACAGAACTTGCCACCACTCTATTAAAACTCCAATATTAAACAGTGCTGCACCAGCTGTGAGTTTTTTTCAAATAACCTTCAATAAATTACCATGACTTGAACACAATTATCAGTTCTTAAATATTATCAAAACATTCATACAAGTGAGTCACACAGGTCAAGACGATCTTCAGCCTTTAAGCCAGTATCAACCTGCATGAGAGCCTCTGATTTTCAAGACCCTAAATCAAGCCATTCTGTAACTCAACTTGAAATCACAGAGCTGATGTGAGCAGAAGGCTGAAGTTCAGAAGACTCCAGAACCTGAATGGCAGAGGTTTACACACAGTGGAAGTGCAGAGAAGATCAAGAGTGCCTGGCACCAACGGTCTGATTATCTTGGTCCTCGGCCATCTTTAATTCTGTTGTCTTGACAGCTGTAAGAACAGCCCAGAGTAAAGAGAAATCCTACATGAGATGTTTGATCTCAGTTGTTTAACCTAGAGAAAATGGACCTGGATGGTCTGCTGCTTCCACCAAGATTGTAAGGAATTCTAGTTAAACAGTAAGCTCATGAAGATGATTATAAGAAACACTCTGCTGTCTCAGATACTGTATATCTAACTGTTGGTAAGATGATGAGGTTAGAGTGAAGTGAACTGGTGTTTACCTCCATCAGCTGGTTCTTCAAACATATCTGGATCTTCAGACACCAGTGGAGCAGTGTCCATCACTGGAGAGAAAGTTAACACAGCCACTGCGCTCAAAACTCTCAACATGTCCACCTTCATCATCTCAACCACTGTAAGGTGTGATGCTCCGGGTGTGTTTAACAGCTAAATCAACACAAATGCTTTGTCTAGAGGGGTTTAGAGAGCTTCCTAAACTCTTAAATTGCTCTTGTGCTCTTTCTCAGTCTTCAGGTAAACACACACACCTCGCACACTTTCTACAGTGATGCGCCTCAGGATGAGAAGGCTTGTCAAGTGTGTTGTCCCACTTCCTCTACCATTGCAGCAGGTCCGTAGCTCTTTTAAACCTGTCTGGACTCCAGCACAGACCCACACTGACATTGTCCAATCAGGTACCACATCCCTCTGACACGTCCATGTGTTGGGTGACATTTGGAGCTGTGTTTGGTGTCGGGTCTTCCATTGTGAAGGTGGCAGCAGGCGCTGGGCCCTTCTGCGTCAGAGGCCTTTTACTCCGGCCCCTGTGCAAACACATTAGGAAGGGTCTTATCACTGCTTACACAGAGGTGCACCCAACGACTCTGTCCAGTCCTCAGCCGGGTCAAACGGGCCATCCCGAACCCGGGCAACGTTTGATCCATGGGCCAATGCAAACAGACTTCATGAGCATAAATTTACATAATCTGATACACCACATGTGTTCAGAGACAAAAATGAAGCACATATCGATCAAAACAGAAACTGATGGATTAGTCTGTAATTAAAAATCTGCTAAATGCAAAAGTTACACATTTCTGATGTTTGTAGAGGGTGTACGTGATTCATGCAGGAACAGTGACCATCAAAGTTTGATTATTTTGTCACGTTCATGATTAAAACAGCAATATTTTTAGTGTGAGCATAAGTTTAACATTCAGGGTCAGGGGTTTCAAAATAATAACCTGAAGTAGAAATAAGAGTAATAATGATTCTTGCTTAAATAAAGAAAGCAACAGATATTAAGAGGCACCATTAAAACCCAGCGGATAATTAATTCTGGAACGTTTGCTCACTTCTGAAGCTCTGAACAGTTTCTGTTGGAAGTTAATGAGACAGGAAGTGTGAGTGTGTGTTTGCTCGGTGATGTCAGGAGAGAGGGAATGTGGTCAGAGCAGACAGCAGCACTGATGGAGAAATCAAGCAGATGTGGCTCAGTGGAGGTTGCTGGGAAGGCTGGACCTGACCTGAGAGCATCCAGCAGTTCATCACTCTGAATCCAGTCTCCACATTTCTGTGACGAGTCTCCATGAACTTCCAATCTCTGTCCTGTCACAAGCTCACAGGAATGAGTCAATACTCCAGACTGTCTGTCTAAAATAAACGTTTTCCTGCTGTAGCCAAGAAAGTAGCATTTGCTTTTTTGTAGGACAGACTCAATGCCAGACCAAAACCAGACCCAGGGCATGGCTGAAACCAGACTCAGAGTTAAACTAAAGCCTGAGCCAGAGTCAGCTAAAACCAAACTCACTGGTACAGCTGCTGGGACAAAAAAAGAGTTTATTTTAAACAAATGGTAATATAGAATATGTTATTGTTGCATTTCTGTTTCTTGTAGTTTTTTGTGGAAAATTTGTAGAAATTTTAGAAATACTGTGTAATGGGGAAGATACAGCGACAGCTAGTGGTTGACTGTTGTCTAGTCTGTGGGCTCAGGACAATTAGCCCTGCTTGTAGATGCTGTAACTGCACCTTATCTAATGACAACCATTCATGACAAAATCAACATAAATCACAAAGCTCTGATATTCCAGTCCATTTTGTATTAAATGTTGTACCAGTGTTCAATTCTGTGAAGTGCTCTTAAAAGTGTGAAATATAACAATCCTAAGAAATTCAACTGAAGGTTATTGTGTTGTTTCTCTCCAGTTTTGGAAGTCATTCACTAGATGGCAGTGTTGTATATCATTTACCTGTAACATCTGTTCATGAGGAGACAAGGTGCTCTTGTTTAATCTTTCATCTAGAGGAATGAGTTAGTTTAAAACATGCATCATTAGGTCTTTAACACTTTATTATCCTTCATAATGAGAGTGTGAGCGCATGACAGGAGCTGATGAAGACAGCAGCACAGAGGATGCGGAGCAGCTGCACACGGGAGGGAAGGTCAGGCCGCAGAACAGCGCCATTTGTTTTCAGTGAAACCTGAGAGTCACCACACTTACCACCGGCGCAGTCTACAGCCGAATCAATTACCACTTGTCAGGGTGAAACCAAAGCCATGCAACACAATAAGGGCACGACCTCCGATTTTCCTCTGAGCTGCCGTGTGTGTGCAGTTGTGATTTTGGGGATTTTTGTGTTTGTTTGTTTGGGAAAGGGAAAAGGCCAGTGCCAGAAATCAATATATTTTTTTGTATTTTGCCTTCTTTTGGTCTTTTCATGTTCTTATAAATTTACTAACAGAAACATCCCATGTAAATACTTTGGTATGGAAATATGGTAATTATTGTTTTAATGGCAGTAAAATCACTAAATCACATCCTCGTCGTTTATAGTTTTAACATGTTATATTCTTATTTTCTCAGCTTTTGTAGCTGTTTGTGTTGAGTGAATTGTTCACTGCTGGCTGAGTGAGTGTGTGTATGTCATCAGTTCACTGAGGGCCGATCGCCTGGTGTCACTTTACACCTCATGGACGTTGTGGCTGACTCGAGGCTGATGTGGTTCAGGGAAGGTTTGGAAACCTCTAACCACATGAGCAGACCGGCCACACACGCCGACACAGAGGTGAGTAACAGCTAAGATGTGAGGTGCTACAGAGAGGAAGATGAGACGGAGAATAGATTTACTGGACAAATGACTGAAATACAGCTTGACACACTCGTGGTGACAAATATAACAATTAAAACAGAGTTATAAAAAAGGTATTAAAAGTAATATAAAATTGCATATTGTTTATACAATACATAGATACAGTATATTATTTTCAAAAAAGCAGACATTCTGTTTATATATTAATATTAATAATAATAAAGTTATTTTTTGTTAGGAGATATAAATTCAATTATTTTATATTAATATAATTTATTTATATTTTATTAATATACGTTTATGAGTCATGACTTACAGCTGTGTTTTACATTGATGCATTAAGAAATATGTGTAAATAATTTACTACACTTACTATAGTTACCATAAAAGCACCATGATAATGTATTTTCTGACATAATATCATGGTAATACTGTGGTATTCTTCTTTCTAAATACCTCAGTGTATAAATATGGTAATCAGACAGTAGCGTGTAATATATGAAAAAACAAAGATTATAGAATATTTTTGTTTGTGTGTGTTATTTAAAGTGATGCAAACTGTACAATACTTAGGACAAAGACTACATCCAAAATATAACACCTCTTTTAAAGAGATACTATGACTACAAGATTTTCTTCATTTATGTTACATATTTCAATACATAATATTGTGTTCCAGTAATTATAGAACAAATATTTTCTTCAGGTTAAGGTTCGAGCAGGAGATTCAGACTGTAAGAACAGGACAGTGAGGGCTGCAGTGATTGGCTGAGTGGTTATGATGTGTTCTGAGGTTAAACAGAGGAAGATGCAGCATATGATTGGTTACTATTAGGAGTCTAATGGGTGTGACATTGATAAGGACTGTAATCTGATCTCATGTGTTTTAGTGCTAACTCCTGCACTCTGTCAGCCATCAGTCACTGTCACATGCCAGAGAACTCCCTCCACACACTAAATATTTAATAGACTTAAAAACGATTACAGACTGAAATTATTTTCTGATACTTTTATGATTTAATTTCTCCACAATTTCTTGTGACTTGTAAAAGGTGTGACCCTATTTCAGTCCATAATATCTCACCCTGACCAGCCCCACTCACACACACCCTCTGTCCCAGGCCACCAACACGTTCCCAAAGTCACCCGACACCAAGCCCCGGTCACCTCCACCGGAGCTGTAATTAAAGTATACATTACTGCATACAGAGCGGTGTCCAGTGACAGAGCAGAGATCCGATAGCTGCTCCTCTGGTTCTACAGCACCAGCCTCCATTAACAGGTATGAATTATACATTCAGTACCCGGTTACTTACGGCACAGAGAGAGAGACACACAGAGAGAGAGTGAGACAGACAGACAGAGAGAGAGGTGGATGCTGAGTCCAGGAGTTGCTGGACAGGACACTGCAGATAACATTCATTTTGTCACATCTTAAGTGTATGATGTCATACTGACTTGTTTACTTCCTAGATCACATTATTCCAAATCTTAATTCCAAATCTTAATAAGTGGAGGTGTTTGGCAGTTATACAGAGTTCTACCACATTTTGACATTTTTATTCACATTTTTATGATTTTTTTACTGTCATTTGTGACTGTTGAATAAGGATTTTTCAGTAGTCACAAAAGATCAGCAAGAGTACAGAGATATGTGTGTAGAACAGTTTCAATGATGTGATCGTGGAAGAATTTAATGGGATGTTTGTGTTGATATTTGTTTGCAGACTTTGTCAAATGTTAACACAACTGAGATAATTTGGAGATTTTCTTTCCTCTAGACGAGACACATGAAACAGCAGACAAGCAAATGTCTCCATCTGCTCTCTGTTTAATTTCATCAGTGTCTAGAACAGACAGCTGAGATATTAAAGAGATCTCATCTGTGATTGTTCTGTCCTGCAGGTAATCCGTTTCTCTCCAGCTTCTGAATTCTTTGCCGAGGTGCAGGGGTCAGTCTGTTGGTCGTGGCTGAGCGGCGCGACTCAAACTCTGAGGTGGGTACAGACAGTGAAGGCCAATACACTTCATCTGTGATTACCAGACTTTTCCATCTCACAGATCTGCCTGCAACTCCCACAGTATTGATCCTCTAATAAAAGTCAACATGGAGAGCAGAAAGATGCAGAATGAAATTACTGCCACTCTCTCTTTCTTACTGTCTCTCTGTCATTCAGCTAGTTCTTGGCTCCTCCTTCATTCCTCTGGTTGGCACAGCTGCAGATGATGAGATCTGTCAGGCAGGACAGAAGTGATGGAGATGAAGACAGATTCTGATTCCTGTGTTTGATGAGGAGGGACATCAGGGCCGGCTGATGTATGACTGCACACAGTGTCTTCAGGAATGTGGGAATATTAACAGAACACAATGTTGTGTGTTGATATTCATGGGCCATTCTGAACATATGCATTGTCATGTCTTCATCATGTATGTAAAATAAAGGGTAAACTATTAAATTCACAACAGAAAATGAAAATCATATTTGTTTGTTTCCTTTGATTAGTTTCTGTGATTAAGTGATTTAATTATAAAAAAAATTCATGAGTTTATTATATTTTAAGTGTATTTTTTTGTCTAAATAAAACGTTTCAGACAATGTTTTCGTTTAAGTGTGCCAGTTCCTTAATATCATCCTACAGGAAGTGACATCACAAAAAGTAGTAAGTATTAGCAATGGATGAATCGTGTGTTTTGTGTTTAAGTGGTTTGTCTTACCTGTGACCCTCCAGATCAAACTCTCCTGAACAAGATAATCAAGATCTTCAGGATTAGCAGATCATTTAGATGTTTTGGAAGACATAAATTATTCTGTTCGTCTGATCATCTTGCTGTAGGGTTTTATTACAACAACAGAAGAAACAATAAACTCTACAGTATATTATCTTACCATCAGTTGTTTTATCCTGTTATGTGCTGAAATATATTTATAGACTGTTGAATTGTTATAGGACTCAATGACTATTGATTCTTTTAAAATCAATTAACTGCTTAATTATATAATTTATATAATAGAAGAGTCCACATATAGTTCAGAAGTCTTTCATTCACAAAGAACAAAGTTTTATTTTGAGAGCATCTCTTAATCATTTTCTCTTATAGTAAGACTCTTCTAAGTCATGTTAGTTTCTTATTTTCAGGAATGTGCTCTAAAATCCGTTTAAAGAAGACAGTGTCATCACTGTGATGTATGACTGAAGCTTCCAGAAACCATACATGAGAAATAAACCCTTAAAAAACACAAACTATACATCTGATAAATTCACAAGGTAAATAATGTATTACGCCACACACTGTGTGTTGTCAGGATGTATGTTTAATATTTGTGATTGTTCTGTTTCATTCCCTGTTGGATGTTAAAACAACGTTTAGCAGACATAAAAATAAATTATTTGTATACAAAATGCCTAAAATAAGATTCTGCATTATTTGCAAACAACACAATGCTTACATGATGCGCTCGATTATTTACTTGGATTTTATTTACTTATATTTACTTGGACTTTTTCCCAAATCTTGTTTTAAGTCAGTGTAACGTATCAGCCAGCAGCAGTGTTGTGAATATGATCATAATTCCATGAGAAATTAAAACTGATGACATGATTTGTAGGGTGTCAGACTTGTGAGCCCTGCTAATTCCACCCAAGACAAATGACACAGACTAAGAGGGTCAAACATTGTACCATTTGTCTTGGTTTGATTTAACAAGCAGTCTGGAATGAGCATAATGTCAGACTCTCAATGTGTCCCTCAGGCATCTTCATCTTTTCTTTAGACTTTATTCAGCACTGCAGGAGTTTTAAACCATGTCAGGAAGAAACTATTACAGGTCAGCAGGACCAGGCTGTTTATCTGCCGGTCATATTCTTCTGTGAGAACATGCAGGTAAAGTATGTGAATTATTTCCTGTTAAAATATTTCATAATGGACAGATTCAGCTATAAATGAAGCTATTGGCAGGTTGACCTAATGAGTGTAAAACACTTTGGATTCAACCAATGTTGTGAGTCATGGGTGGGGCTACCTGTCTGACTGAACAAATGATGATAAAGGTATCATAGTAAACCTCTTTGGAAAGAGTTGTTATTTTTACAAACTTGTGATTTTAAAGGAAAATAAGAAAACGTGAACGTTAAATACTTTATATGACTACACTGTGAAATTTTCCCCATATGATTGGGGAGTGTTTGCAGTCGGTTTAATACTCTTGTTCTCTTTCACACAGTGCTGGCTGGCTAATTGAAGGCCTCCTGAGACCCTGCTACAGTAAAAAGAACCGAGCAGAGGGGAATTGTTGTCTCAGGAACAGCTCATGAAGAAAATGGGAGGATCCCTGGGGAGAAAGATTGAAGAGTGGAGGCATGATAGGTAAACAACAGCAGTCCCCCTCTCCCTGCCTCTCTTGGGCTGGTCCTGTCCAGAATCTACTGGGGTGAGACCACAGAAGGGGCAAATGGATGTTTTAAACTTGGAGTTGGGGAGCTGCAGTGGAAGCCAGTAAACAGACTGCAATTGTTTTCAGATTGGATTAGATGCTAATCCAACATTTGGCCCAGTTTCTGTGCAGGTGTTAGGCTGGTGGATTACACTTGTGCTTTTGAACTTTTGCATTGGGTGTTTTCACATAAATTTTTCATCCACCATTGGACTACAATATTTTTGTTGACATGTTGTAAAAACAGTTTTGGTATGTTAATGGCACTGATCTGGCATTTTTCATTAGCATTTATCTGAAGGGCTCTTTATGTTCTTCTGTTCTTCTGAGTGTCACAACTGACCCCTCACCCCCAGTAACACAGATTCCCTGCTGGATTTGTGTTTCACAACAGGATGAATCTCTGTTACTGACAGCCGGAGGTCAAAGGTCACGTCCCCTCTCTGCCTGCAGGCCTCTGATCTGAAATCAGCACAGAGAGATACACCTGTACTCATTCCATGAGTGAAGCGCTGTTATTTTACACAGGATGAAGTGTGTGAGTCTCATTAAAGCCTGTGTGTGAGTGTGTGTCTGTCCCTGGTGACAGTCAATGGCAGCTAACAAAGCAGGGTTAACAGATCTGCCTCTCGAATCATGAGTGTTTGACCTTAACTCCTGTTGTTCCTCTTCCCCTGTGTGCTTGTGTTTAGGGAAGGAAACTTAAATCAGCAATTAACATGAATAATTAACTCCTCTGTGGGATTAATTATTAATGTGTCGGAGGAATGATTGCTCTCGCTTAAGAGAGATACTGCAACACCTCCAGAGCTGAGGAAACACCAGCACTCACTGGAATGCTGCTTTCTCTTTTTGTGAAATTCCCTTTTGTGTTGATGTGGCTGTTCTGAGTTTTAATGTTTAATTTAAATATGTTGCCTCTTCTTGAATCATCTTGAACATTATTCCTATAAGCCAATCAAATTTTAGGAATGGGTTTATGTTTAGGGCACAGGTTAGCATTAAGACCGGTTTTACAGGCCTGTGCTCCATTTTAATCAACATAGTTTAATCAACACAGAGACGTGTGGGCGATTCTGTTCCAAGGCAAACACAAGATCCAGACAAACGTGTGAAATCTCACTATCTTCACCTACAGAACTCTCTGCACTGCTCTCCTGTACTGTCATTCACTGTTTGTGTCCTCAGAGCGTGTGTATCATGTTGCTGAGATCTGGCTGGTTAATTGTGTGGGAATTACAGCGCTTCTGTTGATCTGTTGGTTTCACAGCGCTGTACAAACCTTTTAGAGTGTCTGCTTGAAGCTCAGACTCTATTGGATTTGGCTCATGTGCTCATCTAACGCTGTGAGAGCAGCACTAATGTGCTGTCATGCACTTCCTCTGAGGTGATGTGATTTTCTGTCTGGACACTTGTTGCATCTGTCTGATCTGAGGGGACACACAGATGAAAACTGATGTGCATAAACACTGCAGGTGTTGATGCTAACAGATGACACATTTACCCCAGAGAAAGCTCTGCTGCAGCTGTCCTGTGTGGAACCAGGTGTACTCTATAGTTCTGTAGACAATCTAAGATTATTGCTCTGAACAGTAGCGATCAGATGAGGCTGGATTCAGCAAAGATACTATGCAGTAAAATTGAACATTTTCAGGTGTTAAGCACTTGTGTAGCTCTATCTAATTCTAGAACTATCTAATGTCTTGGGTGGAATTCTAGAAGGAATGTGGTTGGATTAACTGTCTGGAAGGTGATTTATTGCAGTAAAATTAACAACCAAAGTATACATAATACATAAATGAATGTATGAAATAATTGATGAGTTACATTCCATTACAATCAGTCACATCAGTAATTGATGTATTTTATTTCTTGCTGCTCTTTCTGAATTTTCAGTATCAAAGGCTCATTTCTTACCTTCAGTCAGATGTGTCTGTGTCTGTCCGGTCAGCTCGGCTTCAACACAAGTAACTGATCATCTGCTCCTTTCATCAGTCTTCAGTGAAACTCCAACCTCTGAACACTGCTTATCTTTACAGCTGCTGATGCTGGCTGAAGCTCCACTCATGAGAACAGCCTGTGTTAACCATTAACACCCAAACCCTGCACCTTTCTCATCCTGATGCTCTTCTTCCTCTGGTTCTGTGTGTTTTGCATGTGTCTCAATACATTTATCTGTCTCTCTCAGTCTTGTTTTATCAGACACTTGTTCTGTACTGAGGTGTCTGTTTATCATTTCAACTGCTGGTCTTATCTTTACAACGTCCAAGAAACATTGTTAATTATTAGCATACATCTATAGTGTCACAAACTGCATGATATCATTAGACTGATGTTGTCACTCATGCACGTACAAAAGCCCCGTCACCACCCACAACCGCTGCCTTGATCTTCTCCTGCTAGAAGGTTCAAAGTCAGACTGATAGTCAGTTATGTTCTTCAGGGATATAAAGAGCTGTTTTTCTGTAGGACAATGACACACTCTCCTACTTTTGAGCCTTATGACCACAAACACCTTGTGGTAACACAGGCTGTTCTCATAAGAAAAGTTCTCTCAAAGTTATCAGAAATGTTCTTGTAGTAATGTAATGTGTCATTGGCCAATGTATTAAAAATGTTGTTATTAAATTGTTAGTGGAAAGTTTTAAAAATGTAATCAGAATTAAAAAATTCTTACAACCAAACAATAATGTTAATACAATGTCTAAAATGTCTTTCTTGTATTACTAAATAGAAATGTTAGAGAACGGTAAACTGTTAGCTGGGGTTTCTCTACCTTTATGTTACAGTAATTTCTTCAGATGGTTGAAGCTGGATCTCTCTCTGTCACTGACCTCAATCAAGCTAATCAGAGCCGGCCAATCCAGAACTCTTGGCTGCTATAATGAGGCAATTAAAGTGAGCTGGCAGACTGACACTTCCCACAATGCCCACAATCCCAGGATGAGCCTGCCAATGCCATTCTCTAATAGAGGCCTGAGCAAAGACCTGGAAGATCAATCAATCATCCAGCTATTGACCTGTGATTGGATTTAGAAGACATGTCAGGGCTGCTTTGATTTTTGCTCGGGCTCAATGAAGCTGGATGTGAAGGTTTATTGTTTGGGACGGATGGAGAGCGCTGTGTGGGGTTTGACACGCTGCCAAAAGAGATGGATGTGTACAATGACTGCTGTATCCATACATCAGTGTTAGAATCCATCATCTTATCTTTCACAGGAGGGCTGAAGAACAGCTTCCAGAGCGTTTGGAGCGCTGCTCTCATTTGTGTGGTCTCACTAGTGAAATTTCTCAGATATCCAGGGAAGTTTGATATTGTTTTACGGTGTGGTTGGAACCGTGGCGTGTGTTTTATCTCATAGATGTTTACATCTAATGTACATGCAGTATGTAAAGAAACATAATCACAAAGGCTGTCTGCTCAAAGCTTTTTGAGAGCACCAGCCTTCAAAAGTATAAAAATGAAAATAATGCTGACCTGCTCTGTTATGCTAAAGAAATGCACTGTGTTTCTGTTGTGTAGAGTGACCAGAGACGAGAAGGAGATTTATGGTAATGCAAAGAGACCTTCAGCGTCTGTCCTCATCATTTAAATAATAAGACTGAGATAAATTTCTTCTCTCCAGACCTCTGACGGATGACAACATCTTCCCTCAGTCATTTCACTGATGAATGAGAAACAACAGCACTCCAGAAATAATGACTTGAATCAGCACACACTTTAACTGTCTAACTGCAGGATTCTTGGAGAAGCTATTACACATAAATACAGATCAATATTTGAAGGCCTACTGGAGGACGAGTGAGGAGAGGCAGTCAGAAGATGAGACCTGAATGCAGTTGACTGACAGGGTAAGTACTGAGATTGTCTTCTTGACATTAGAACAGCAGATTATAGAAAGACTTGATTACCCAGCATGCATTACCATCCTGCTCCATGGTAAACATGTCTACACAGTAACCCTGGTACACCCAGGAAGTCTTTCTGGTTGTTATTAAAATGCATGCTGGTGACCACTGACTTGACTGATAGGCCAGACTTGAACCAGCATCGCTTTGAGTACATGCTATTACCACCGCACCACAGCTCTGAGGGTTTGATGCTTTTAATATGATGACTGATGTTACTGTTGGGTGGATTATGGATATGTGGCACAATGTAAATATACAGAAAGAATTATATGCGCTCTCTTGTATGTTTCTTTAATATACTAGCTGTAATTGAATTAAACTTTAAACGAATACGAAGTTTCACAGCAGCAAAAATTCAAATCTTTACGTCTCGTGTGAGTCTGTTTACAAGGTTTACTCCAGACTAACGCACTAGCACCAATCGTTATGAAATGATTACCCTAGGAAATATTTTACAAATAAATGCAAATAAAAAATAAGATATTTTTCCTTTCCACAGATTTTCCCATTGGCTTCTTTATTCCTGTGTCTAACTCTGGCCCATCGTCTCTCAGAACACAATTGAATTGCTGTCGTCTCTGGGCTACAGCTGTACATTACCCCATTACAGCCAAATAGTTTTGACACCCACTGACTAACCGATCCCATAGATAATATCATAAAGAGATTTGCTCAATACAAATCTGTTCAGTGTAACTCATTTAAAGCCACCATACATATTTCTTATGTGTAACTTGAAACGTTGGAAAAAAGAAATCAATAGAAATGTTTCTTGTTAATGAAGATGTACCGGCTTGTGTTTGCTGTGGCCCGTGTGGCTTTCAGAGATCTCTGGTTGATCTTAAATAAATCTCCCAGCCACCACTGTGGTCAGAAGGGCGCTCAACACAAAACCCTCCTCGGCCTGTGGGTTCTGGTTTGTGTGTGAGCAGCCCTATATGTGTGTATGTATGAAGCACGGCTGGTAAAACTCGACTGTATCACCTTCATTCACAGCATCAGTAGATGTCGACTGTGGTGGAAACTGCTGACTGTCTGATACGAAGCTTTAAGTTTGATTATTGGTTCACAGGGACAATGTTGTGAAATGTAAACAGGACCAAATTAAACGACTGAGGTGTTAATTGCAAAGTTAAAATAAAATACAAAGGAAAATAGTTTACAAAATGGTTGTTAAAATGTAAAGATGTTATACACTAGCTGATATAAACGCGCATCAGTTATATAAATTGTGTTCATGCAAATACACGCTTGTATCCACAGATCTGATGGTAAATTATTTACTGTGATTATCATTTATCTTGGTTTAGGGGATTTTGGGCACTTCATTTTGTTTCTCCACACTGATCAGAGATCACTTTTCACTATTCATAGGATTGATATACTATTTTTAGGTGGGAAGATAAGAGGGGGTTATTATCTGTGGCTGAGTGGCACACACACACAGCATTTAGTTTGTACAGCTGTCTTTGTGAGGACATTCATTGACACAATAGAATCTCTAGCCCCTTACCCTAATCCCAACTAACTGCCTGACCCTAATGCTCACCGAAAACCTAACTTTAACCCATTTTAAACCCCTACCCCAAAACCAAGTCTTAACCCTCAAACTGCCTTTTAAAGGAGTGTCAGAAAGTGAGAACCAGCCAAAATATCTCACTTTAGTCTCTCTGTCCTCACGGTGATGGTATAACCAGTCACATTGATTCTCACAAAGATAGATGTACAAGTACACACACACACACGCACACACACACACACACACACACACAGTGTAGTGATAAAGCGAGAGCAGTCACCTCTCTCTCTCTTTCTCTGGCATACATCACTGCCTCCATTTGTGTGCCGCTTTACATTGATCGGCCGTCATACTGATCGCATTACAACCCCACCAGATTTGATTTGCATTTTTAATTTCCTTTCTAAAAAACAGCATTGAGCGGGAGATGATATGAGGGGAATTTCTGAGATGTACACGCACTGGACAGAGGCTGTGGGGGTTACTGGTGGACTTTAGTGACGCACAGCTCCAGCACAGCTTCAAGATGAGCTTAAATGAGCTTCTAGATATGAGATCAGACACATGATGTGCACGTTCTAAACACAACCATTTCTGCTGATCATACAAACATTATCAGGGAATTATCTTCACTTATGTATGAACTGTTGGACTGCAGCATATGTTGAAAATTAAACTTTGAAGATTTTCTCTTGTTTTGCAAAAATTTCCATATTATTAATTTTAAAGTTATTGTGTCAATTGTGTCAGCAGGTGTATGTTGAGACCTTTTGATTGTCTGCACAACTGAAGAGTTTGTTTTGTGTTTTTCCCATTTTGTTCTTTTTGCTGACTAGCTGTACGAGAATTTTGTTGTTTATTTTTTAAAGAAAGCCTTGTGGTAATATTAGCTGAGTATTTTATCTAGTATAAATGTGTATACACACAGGAGGGTTGGTGGTATGTGAGTTTAACCTCATGCTGTGACCTTTAAATCACTCATCAGTGTCAGTAAATCACATTAAACTCGTGTCCAGTCTGTGGGGCGATTGGGGGCTCGTCTGTATAAACAATATGATTATTCACTGCCACTTACCCTTACATACACTTTAACTGAGGCCTGATTCCAGTCATATTTTAATACGTGTCATTTATAGGATTACATAAAAATAAGCATGATATTTATAGGCTTATCTGCATGATATCTTGCTGTGGTCCATGTGGGTCACTCAAGTCAAAGCCCTTTGAGCCAATCAGTGTGCAGAAGAATGAGGAGCTTCTATATTCTGACCAATGAAAGGCAGAGCTGCAGCTGTCAGACCAACAGAACATCAATATCAGCCCCAAATCCTGAAATCATATACTGTATACTTCATATACTGTATACTTCATATACTGTATACTTCACTGTATCATATACTTACACTGTATAAGGTCTTTCTTGAGCTTGGTAAGTTTCCCCAAAGAACCATTTTTAATAGTATAAAAACAATTTTCACTACAAAAACCCTTTGGTAAAACAGACAGGTTCTATGGATGTTAGAGGTTCTTTATGGAACCATACAGCCAAAAATGGTTCTTTGGGATTATGAAGCACTTTTTTAATATGTGTGTATAACTGGATTACCTCAACGTCTTCAGTCTACAAACTCACTACAGTCAGATTAAAGATGGAGGAGTGAAAACAAAAGTCCCAACACCTCTTGTCTTCCTTATTTCTCAATCTGTTTTCTCCTGACATCTCCATTAACTCATAAATCCAATACAGTGAAGCTGGACAGAATTGGTGTTGTGTGAGGACGGGAAGTGATGAGAGATCAATCGGTCCCTGGGCTGTCACGTCCTTCGCTCGTTTTCACATCTGTCTCTCCCAGTGACTGACTCTGCCCCTCCATTCTCTGTCAGGCCCGGCAGATTCTGCAGGCGAGGTGGTTTCAGCTCTGCAGTAATCTGATTGGGTGTGAGATCAGTGACAGGCTGTGGTCAGGGATCTGTGGACAGGGATCTGTGGTCACTCTGCGTCCAGCTCTCCAGCTCTCGTTGCTCTCTGACCACAGTTTCTCCAAACCACTGACCGCCTAACCGGCACACACTGACCACTAATTTGGTTCAATTGCCAAGCTGGCCTGGCCAAGGTGGGCATCTAAACTGGCCTGTGACTGTATAACACTGATACATACTGTAATCATGAACAGTGGAAGTGCTTTAAGATTCACACAGAACGAAAAACACTGCAGAAATTACAATTGTGTCATCCTGTCATGTGTCTTTCCAAAGAGCTTGACAGCCGTGGTCTGTTTTTGTGAAGTGACATCAGTTCTGAATCAAAACTGCCACATTCTTCATTGTTATGATCACAACATATAATCATTACCATGCTGATCATTTCTGCTTAAATGAACACATGATGATATTAGCTGGCTGCATGATTTGTATTATCTTAGAACTGTATGTCTCTGTACATTACTCTTATAACAGATGCTCTTAATTTTAACAGAAACTTTTTCTGTATAGCTGCATTAAAATATGTATTGTGAAATTACTTTAGAAATAATTGTGAATTTTGTTTTGCGGGGAGAAATGAACGGCACAGAGGTTTGGACCATCATAAGGGTGAGTGAATAGTTTTAATTTGGAGTGAATTCTTTCATCACACTCTCTTTCCCCTCATTATGTGTTTTGTGCACTTTTCTTCATAAACTTGATGCTTTGTGTCTGAAATGTCGATGATCGATACATCTCCTGCACTTTCTGAGGTTCAGAGCTTCATTCGTGGCTGGTGGCCAGTCGTCCTCTCTTCTCTTGATTGTGTTTGTGTGTTTCTTCTGCTCTTGCGGTGATCTCAGGTTTCCTTAATGGTTCCCAGGATGCATTGTGGCTATAGAGGGGGGGTCAGTGACACATGAGCTTCAGGCCAGGGAAGACATGACCATCACTGAAATCATCCGCAATTCATATCCTCGCCTGCTGCAGAGAACGTACACAGTGGTAAACACCTTTCTGTTTGGTGCATTAGTCGTTAATAGCATTAGGAAGTGAGAGACAGATAAAACAGCAGGTGATGGAATAATGCTGGACTCAACGCTCCATTAGTGTAACATTTTTGGGCCAGTTTTCCAAAAGAACCATTAGAGTCACCTAGTTCTCTGAGTGTGGCGTGTCTGTAACTGTCTTGCCTCACTCCCAGGAGACTCTCCTCCATAAATGGAAAAATGTTCTACAGTTTACAGTTTTTTTACGCTGATCTCACAAAATCAGCATTATTCTGGTCAGAGGTTTTGCTCAATATCTTTGTAGAAAGTAATTAAACAAAAGTCTGTGCATCTGATTTGGATGGATGGTTTTTTAATGATGTCAGCTAAAGTGAGTATGCAAGCGTTCCCGCAGAGCTCGGCTCCAGTGGCAGATTGTGGATAGATTTTTTCTCAGGTGTCATCACATATTAATAAAATCTCACGCAGTGAGTGAGGAGAACAGTGTGGAAGACACAAGATTGTGGCGTCTTGCAGACAAGCTGCCTCCAGCTGATGAGAGACTTCAACAGAACTATCAACAGACCTTCAACAGGCCTCCGCTAGAATTGTGCTTTTTAAAACCTCCCAAAATCCAGCTCCGAAAAGAGTTTCAGCCCTGAAATTGAAGAACCTCAAAGAAGAACACTATAATTGCCACCTAAGCTTTAAGATAGGTGTAAAAATCAATTAATTTATTGTTACAATTGAGAGGTTTATAATCTATTCTGATGCGCTTGGTTACTGTTGTATGGAATTGTTTATTATGTGCTCTTTTTGAATATGTGGTCATTTGATTTTCTCATATGAATTGTGGTACGGAGTCTTTGTCCTGCTGTAGGGGGTCTGTGGGTGTAGCTTTACTCCATTTTGCTTTCCTTCACTGCAGTTCTTGGTTCTGATCCGATCCAGACTCCAGCTCAAGGTACCATTGATTTCCCAGCTGTGGTGCCACAGGCTGGATGGGCCTCAGATAAGAGGACCAACGGATGGAGACAGTCTCTGTGCGCCGACCCGAGTCTGACATCCTGCTGTATCAGTACAAGTTATTTCACAAGATCAGCTTAGAAATTAAATGTCTGTTTTTGTTTATTTGAACCTAAATAAGGTACAGATTGCACTTTTAAAGATTCTGTATTAGAGTGATTTCAAACAGAGGTTTACTGTGTGTCTGACATTGTTGTGAGTTGATATCCGTGATATAAACTGATAATTTTAATAAATGTGGGCAGATTTATTATAACGACGTTACCCGTTATGACCTGCAGAGGGTGTTGTAGTGTCACATGATACGCTGCGCTGTCACACAGGCATCAGTTTATTATTATCTGCTGTTCCGGGATCAGCCGTAACTAGAGACCGAGACGTTTCCCGTCATCAGTTTAACATTATAAAGGACTCTTCATCACCAGATACAGCATATGAGGGAAAACCTCTAACACAGATATCAAGTCTTTTTGCTTCTCACATGTTTCTCTTGAGAAAAAGACCTAGTAATCTCATATTTGTCTGCTGTGGAGTTTCAGAGGAGATCTCAACAATGTATCCAACTGTGTATTCAACAAGTTTTGACAGGATACCAAACATATTTCCTAAACATACATATGCAAAAAGAACAGCCCAGATAAAAATAAATCTGGGAGTATATAATGTTATGCTATGCTGTTATGTTAATAACATAATAACTGTTGTCATGCTTAAAAAGATTTAAGCAAAACAATCAGATATTAAAATCTATTTTTTCATTTCAAACAATCTAAAAAAACAACTGATAGAGAGAGAGAGAGAGTAACAAGATGTCTCTCTTCTCTTGTCCCCGGGGAGAAGTGAGACCCTTTTACCTGCTGTCTCTCTCTCTCTCCTCCAGCTCTTCATCCTCTCGACTCACTGTCATCCTATCACAGCGCGGCTCTGCAGTCGATAGGCCATTAGTAAATAAGAGATGCATAATTTATTAAATATGCTTCAGATACATATTTCAGCCTTGAGTTAGCGGTCAGATCTCATGGAGGAGTTTATTGAGGATCTTCAGCAGGGCGTCTGTCTCAAGTGTGTGTGAAGACTCTGTCTGCAGTGATGTTAACAGAGAATGAAGGAGAATCTCTGAGCACGGGCTCTCTGTCTGCAGCCTCTGCTCACAACACTCCTGCTGAAATCACGCTGTGTTAAGCTTTGGATGCTTCTGTCACTGTATAAAGAATATATATAGAATTCAGAGTTCTTCAAAAGCAGCCGGATCTGTTACTTTAAACAATGTATAACAGCCAATGAACTAGAAGAACTAGCCAAGAGTGACAGGAGCTGATCATCTGATGCTCCACGTCTTTCCAGATGTTGTGTTTACATTTGGAATGATTCAGGCAGTATAAGGCAAGTGTTTCAACATGCTCTCATGAGAAACAACCCTGATCTTCTGTGTTCTGCACCTCTTATCTCCAGCATTTGTATCATGTCTGTGGAGTCACAGTTCCTCTGTGTCTGACAGAACTCAACACGATGGGCAGCATCCAGCATTGTGGTTTTTTGATTGTGTCAGAAATGTTGAAGTGAAATGGGAAGTATGGAGCAGTTTGAGGTTTGAACAATTCTGTTTTTTTAATTTGACAACAGGCCAGAAAATCTGATCAAACCACTGCTTGAATTTGTTGTGATGAGCACCAGAGGTCACTCTGTACACCAGCTGATGTATGAGAACTCATCTGTAAATCACTCAACAGTCCTCTAATGAGAGCTCAATGAGATCTCAGCTGTTTCTCCTTGACAGAAGTTAGACAAAACCAGAATAAATCAAAACATTTCCTACCTCTACAATGTTTTTCCTGAGGAAAAACAGTAATTTCACATGTCTTCTGGAATATTACACAAAAACTCCACATTTCTTCACATCTTCTTCGTCAAGATTCCAAAGTGTGCAATGAAATGGCAGACTCAAAATGACCTGAGACATTTCTCATCAGATTCTTCTAAAACTGAATGCATCTGAGCTTTGCTAAGTCATTATAACATCAAAAATAAGAAACTTTGTTACCATAGAGATGTGTAATACAGTCTGATTTGAAGACAGTGTTGGTGTGTGTTGTGGTAAGTTTGGGTGAGTGGATTGCTTATGTTTAATGCTGAACAAAAGCCAGACGGTACGAACTACCACTGAGCTTTGTGATGAAAATTCCCCAAACAATCACACACACACACACACACACACACACACACACACACACACACACACACACACACACACACACACACACACACACACACACACACACACACACACACACACACTTCCTGTTGTTTAATGGTAATGGTAAATGGTAAGTAATAAACAAAGAGATGATTGGCTGCCAACAGAGCCATTAATGAGAGCTCAGCCAACTCAACCTTTCTCTCCTCTCTCTCTCTCTCTCTCTCTCTCTCTCTCTCTCTCTCTCTCTCTAGTGCTTCACAAAGACAAATGAGTCAATTGTTGACATACAGTCAGTATAAATACATGAAACACTGAAATGGATCATTTTGTTTGGTAAATCTGAAC
Source organism: Chromobotia macracanthus (assembly GCA_036877525.1). Classification (NCBI taxonomy): domain Eukaryota; kingdom Metazoa; phylum Chordata; class Actinopteri; order Cypriniformes; family Botiidae; genus Chromobotia; species Chromobotia macracanthus. The sequence goes on along the minus strand of JAZGTH010000088.1, from coordinate 798,097 downwards.
GCAGTTTGAGATGTTGTGAGATTATTGGGATCTTTTGTTGAGGAGAAACATTTGAGAAACAGGAGACTGTAAGATTTACAGTCATTTAATCTCATTATTGTCTTAGAGAAACTCAAGCACGTGTGTTTTCTCACACATACAGTATGATCTCAGGTTCTCTGCTGTTCTGTATGTTTGTGATTTTGAGCTCATGTGATTTCTCTACACCAGAGGAACTAACAGCACTGTGACTCATGAGACGCTTACCAGCAGCTCAGAGTGCTAATCAACAACAGCTTTATAGCAGACGCATGAACTCAGTAGCTCAAGCTGCAGTATGTGAAACCCTCAGCCCTTAATGTGATGTCAAACCACAGCAGTGATTCGGACATTTATCTTCCTCCTGCTGTTGTTTTCAGTGAGAACGGACTCATCATCAGAATATACATGAATTCCTGCAACATTTTATTTTGTATTGAACATGTTTTTAATAGCACAGTGATGTGTCAGACAGTAAAACATGTTACTTCAGTACGTACAATGTTTTTATTTTGTGGTCCCCCAAAATAACCAGTTCCTGCTTTCCCTCACAAACAAATACTGTGATGGAATTTTCTGAGATATTTTCGAATAACATGTAAACAAATGAATGTGAATATGGTGATCAGTACATTTACAAACTTCAAGCGACAGACTGTGATTCTCTATAATGTCCATAGATGGCGCTTAACACCCAGGCGGTTCTTGCACCTCCAGAGAAGGTAAATGAAATTATGAAGTTAAAGCAGAACTCCATATGACTGATCTGCTCCACAGTACAGGATCCTTTCATGTTTTCCAGAGCTCAGTTTCACAAAAACTCATCATTTCTCCCCTGAGTGTTTAAATGGAGGATTGATATAATGAGTAAGACATTGTATGTGCACGGATGCTTTTCCAGGTGATGCTGATGGTGTCATAATGTATTCATTAGGAACATTCATGGAGATGTTTAGATTTCCACAGTGAATCAGAAGATTCCTGTAATGCAGCTCATTAAAGTAAAAACTTTAACTTCCAAGACGTTATAAGACCTAATAATGTAACTGACTACAAAAGAAACTGCTGGAGAAACATGAGACTCCCTGCAAATATTTCACACTGGTTACACTTTTCACTCTGTTTGGTTATTTTAAGTTCTTTATTTTTTATCATACTGCAACGTGTTTAAATGTTCCTGTAATACAATCTTATTCCCTCACAGAACTCAGAACTGAACTCTGAACTGAACTGTGATGTTACAGCACTGATTTAAAGTACCAGTAAGCACTGTGGTGCTGCCATGGTGTTTCTGAACATGTACTATGGTAAACAGGCCATGCAGATACAGTAATCATTGAGTTCAGTGTGAAAGTATCATGGAATTACCGTCTAATACCGCCATTGTATCAGCACAGTACAGTCACAGCGTTTTATTTATAAGAGTGAAGCGTCACCAGATCTCTTCTGTTTGTAATTACAGGAAAGATTTCACAGCAGTTTTCATTAACCACTGTTAAATGTACATAACAATACCACAAGCCTCATGTTACCCACACCCTCAAACACGCCAAAACACACCAAAAGTCAGTCACAACTGCCTCTTCAAACATATTTGGACTTTATTCTGTAATGTTTCAGATTTTTCCTGATAACTAATCACCCGCAGTCAGTATGTTGTTAATTGTGTGTAAATGTGTGTGCATGTAAAAATGTTCAGGTTATGGGAAGATCATAAATTCATTGTGGTCATTTATGCTGACTGTGTTGCGAGTTATTGCAGCTCTCTAGGTGACTGCGGCCATAGACACTAACCACTAACCATTATTAGTCATTGCTGTGGTCTACTATCTCTACTCTTCTAGCCAAGTGAAAGGACCTTTCTCTACTATCAAAATCAGATCTCACATACTTTACCCAGGCTGATCTTTGATCAGTTTTAGCACTTGTTTCCTGCCTTTAACAGCACAGATTACCTCCATAGACTGATCTGGGTTCAGTGGTGGGGTGTTTGTTGCAGGACGCAGGCTGATTTGCATAGGAGGAGCTTCTGATATGAGACTACTATAAAGAGGAAGTGATATTTCACTGTAACTGAAAAGAGAAGTTGAGTGAGTGGGTCTGTGTGTCCCTTCAAAAATCAGTTAAACTGCTTGTTTCCTAGTGCACTGCCAAGTAGATGAGAAGTCGAGTGTGTGTAGTGTGCACTTGGCTTTAATAGGCAGCTGTCTTTGTAGACAGCACACAGTTCAGAAGGTTTCTGAGCTAATAGTTATTAATTAGATGGTCTGTTTGAGTTTGTTTCATGTTGTTTGTTATTGAAGAGATATAAAATGTGAAGGAGCTTTATGGGAACTTGTGGTCAGGTGTGTGTGTGTGTGTTTTATTACAGTAACTCACAGACACTGTTGGCCTTTGTCCTCTGTCATCATCAGTAACACACCACCACAGATGTTTGCTTCCTGACACTGTGGCTACAGTGGTACACCTCACTGCCTGTGGACTGCTGATCCCAGATAAGATGGGCTGCCCACTCACCTCCTTTTACAGATCAGCAACATCTGATGTGAAATCAGCAACCCAGACTTCAGCCTCACAGTCAACTCATATGTCAAGTGTCCGCTTAGCTGAGTTAAAGCACTAACTTTATTTATCAATTATGTACAGCAGAAAGAAAAGCAGGACTGGTTCTTTTCCATTTGCCATGTTGTCTTTTCTAATTCTCATCATCTGTCTCTCCGCCTGCCTTTATTATATTAGTCTGACATTTCCAGAGACTTTGCACTAAAAAAATAACGCCTGGACCATTTTTTAAGATGTTATGTTTGTTAATATGTATTATATTTATATAATACATATTAGATGTACACAGTAGATTTATAGAGCTATAACATTAATGTGTATTGCACAGCTTGGATCATTTGGTCTGAGCTCAGTGTGAGACATTGTTGAGATCTCTTCTGAAACTCTTAAGGAGACGTAAGAGATTACCATGTTATTTTCTCAGGAGAGAAGCAGGAAACTTTAGCAAGTTCTCCATTTAACATGATTGCTAAGAGAAACATCTCTAACCTGTGACTCTCCAGGTAACTCTCTCAAACGTGCTATAAACGTGCACACCTGCTAACTGCTTCATTAGTTCACATTACTGCACGCTTGCAGACACCTCTGTGTGTAATTAACCTGCAGCAAGTGTGTGAGTGTGTGAGATGTAATTAGCCGCCTTTGGCAGCGTGGTGATCATGTGTCTGTAGTTTGAGGCATGGTATAGTTACCGTGTTCAAGTGATCAAGTGTCAACGCTGACCTCTTTACACTGTGTGTGTGTGTGTGTGTAAGAGAGTCACTCAGTGATTAACATCTTTGATCCTCCGGATAGAGAGAGAGAGAGAGAGAGAGAGAGAGAGAAGAAAGAGAGAGAGAGTTTGTGTGTGTGAGAGAGCTGCAGTGTAAGAGGAAGCTCTGGAGAGATGAAACAGGTGGCTCAAGAACAGCACATTGTACCTACACAAACACACACACTTATGATGTAAGTCATGCCCCATTAATGGGGTTCATTTGGGTATCAGCTTTGTTTCTTATAAAATTGGCCAGATTTAAAAATTCTTCTTCGTCTGTTTTTTGGGAGGTGATGAGAAACTGATGATCTTGAGGTTTTGAAACTGTCTGAAGTATGTTGTTATTCACTAGTGTGAACTTTCACAACTCAAGAAATATTTTGACACTAACACAACCTCTAAAGAGATATTGCTACGGTTACTATGGTTACGAGATTACAGAGATTACAGCCTGAGGGTGTAGTGTATGCTGTGCGTGTGTGTGTACAACAGCTACAAGCATAGTCAGTGTCTCCAGTGTTAAGGCAGTGAACTTTGACCCTGTCTAAAACCACTGATTGTTGTAGCTTGCTGTACCTCTAAAGTTAGATCAAAACCAGAACACACAAACACACACACACAGTGTCTGTTCTGATGACTGACTGATGATTTTCTGATGATTGATTCTGTGATCACATAAAATCTCCTGTAAAATCTTCTGCCTGATGAAATGTTAATCTACAGACTAAAAAACTGTAAATAAACACCAGCATTTAATAAGGTGATGAGAGTCAGAGCGTGTTTGTTTGTTTATTTCTCTCGCTGTGTGTTTGGGGGTCAAAGGTTTGACAAGAGTGTATCAGATAATTGGCCTCTTGTGAATTAGAGGAAAATAAATCATTAAGACTCTAATAATTTACTTAAACACTTTTCTTTTATCGTGTGTGTGTTATACTGTAGAGAAAAGACACTTACCATAAACATTTTATATGTCCCATTAAAGGTTTTGTAACTAATATCAGTAATCAGACTATCAACGCATAGTAAGGAAGTAGTTTTAAACACACCTAATGGTGCCCTTTCTTTGTGTTTATTAGTTGGACTGTTAAGATTCTTAATGCAGCAGTGGGACTCTTCGAGTTCACTAATGTTTCCTCCTAACGGGAAAACCTAACTTTAGTCCGTCCCCACATTAGACAAACTCAACGGCCAAAGGGTCCCTGAGGGGACAATCAGCAGAAACAAACCCATCAGCACACACCAGCAGCTCGTTCAGCTATATTCAGGATTAGATCAACACACACGCCCACAGCAGTAAAACTGTCTATTATCTAATACTGAAAGCCTGCTAACGCAGAGGATGGACCCAAACTACAGTGTTAAATGACTGATTTACAGTGATTTAATGAGGAGATGGACATGCTAGGAAGTCCACTAAATGTTAAAACTCAGTTTTTTCCTTTAAATTCTGAATTAATAACAAGAAGAATAAGAATCACAAATAAGATCTCTTTAAAGTCTCAGCAAATTCTGCTTAAGTGTTCTGTCTCCTGAGAAAAATCAAATGTTTCTACTTGGTACTTAAGTAAAACAGAACAGAGAAATCATTTAAGTCTCCTGAAGAGATTGCTGGTATTTGTTGTTTCTCTTCTGTACTGACTGAAGCAGAGTACTGTACTGACAGGCGGATGCAGAGCTCTGGGTAACTCATGCATGTCTGTGATACCAAAACTCTGATTGTATGTCTGACACAGCAGAGGTCAAAACCTTCCGTCACACAGTTCGCCTGCTGTACTCCACTAATTAACAGATTAAAACACAGAGATCATGTTCAGCCCATTAATTACTGAAGAATCAGTAATGAGGAAAGAAAAGAAGGGCGGAGGAGCGGATTGTGTGAATCGATCACGAGAATAACGCAGATGAACTGATCTGAAATATAACATTTCTCTGTATAGACTTACTGCGAACTCACTGACAGTAACTATGCAAACGATACACCAAACAATGACTGATTCCTCCCCAAATCCACAAACAGAACAGCCTGAAGTGTCTAATCTAGTGTTTAGATCAGACAGGGAATCAGATCAGAATTAAATTAGCACAATTAGATTACAGATGTTGATGCAGATCAGATCCAGTCTGACAGGTCTTTATAAAGAACCATTGAGTATGTTAGCATGTTTAACTGTGTGTATTGTGTGTATATCACACACTTTCTCCAGTGTTATATGATGACAGACATCCTGCATTCAGATCACAGGGTTTGCTTCTGTTTAGGGTTAGTGATCTGAACCCACTGGGTTCATCCTGAGATGATTTTAAACTTCTCATGTCACTCATGTCACTTTTGCAAACTAATGTATATATCCACAATTTTCCTTTTTTGTAAAGTAATTTCATGCATTCAAGGAAAAGTTTTTAGATTAATCGATTTAAAGATCATTAAAGACGATTTCAGTCTGTACAAAAAGTACATCAAAAAACACTGTAGTATTTTGGTTTAGGTCTAAAAGTAAAAATATTTTAGGTAGCTCTTGTATTGCAGAACAAGACTGTTCCTCTCCCTCTCTCTCAGACTGCAGGTTGAGTGAATCATGTTTTCAGTACAGTGTGTGTTTTGGTGGGAGTGAAGGGTGAGTCTGTTTATACATTTACTGGAATGATGAGAAATGTGTGTGAAAATATTCACATCTGTCTGTAAATGTCTCAGTTTCTTACCTTGTGTGCTCTCAGTCAGTGATCTATTACACACACACAGACGTTAACAACATTTTTAAGCATATTATCACAGTCAAAACACCCCCACTGACACACACACACACACACGTTTGTGTTTCTGTCATGGTAGGGACTTTCCACAGCAGTCTGTTATTGTATGTAGGCAAAATGTAAGCAAAACATGACACACATACACATACCAAATCATCGCCACCTTACATCCTCAAAGTAACTTTTGAAGGTTCTGTTGTCTCATTCTCTACAGATTTCTGTTAGACATCAGACAAATCAGACATGATCTTGACAGGTTTATTCTGAGAGTCATAAGTGTCATGATTGTGTTTCAGGAAGTGCAGAACATGTGAAGCTTTGAGAGACACAATCGTCCGTCTCTCTGTGACCTGAATGCCAGGCCTGTTAGACAGTGTCTCTCACACACACACACGTTCTCCTGAGCTCTAGATGGCTCAGTGATGGCTCATCGGTGACATCATCAGCAAATGGCAATTACAAGACAAAATGCATATCACACATATCTGTGTGTTTGTCATGGCAAGTGTGTCGAAAACAATTGCTGCAACAGGTTGACCTTATGTTGAGAACAGAAACAAATACATTATATAATCATATTTCATAAAAAAAGTTATTATGAACTGTTTGGAATCACAAGCACTGGTAAAAATTATATTTAATAGTTTTTCTTTTATAAAAACTTCTTTTATAAATAGTTTTTCTTTTCAATAGTTTTGCATTGTCTGGAGCCGCACTCAAGCTTTTCACTCGCCTCTACACGTGTTGAGGTGTTGTGACAATAAACTTGATTTGATATTAAATATATGTATATAATATAAAATAATATCTAGAATAATGATATACATTCACTCATCACACACACAGACACACACTCAGGAACTCTCTGAAAACAGACTGTTTTTCTAGAGTTCACACATACTTATCTGATCTTATTTTAAGACTTATTTTATTTCTAACACAGATATATTACAAAAAGCATTTTTATAAGCATTTATAATATATTACAAAACGCATCTTTATCATGTTTTCTAATATGAATAACATTTACTTTATTTCTGTCTTTCTAGCAGCAGATGAGAGTGACTCTGTCCATGTTTCAGAATGGAGCGGCTGTTTCCGGGTGAGATCCGGGTGTCAGGAGGGAGTTTGTCTGTTCTGTGTGTCTGGGATGCTGTGAGGAAGATGCTCCTCATCCTCCTCCAGCTCTGAGATGTCAGTAGTATTTCAGACGTTTCTAATGAACGCCGCGCAGTGTTTGCTCTGATCATGTCAGCCATCGTCTCACTCGTTTCTGTCTCATTTCTCCCAAGTGAGTGTTTGTTAGACGTGTGTACTAATAAATATATTCGTATATATTCAACACCCTCCACCGGAGCGTCGTGAGGTGAGCTGCAGGTGTGACAGCGGACGTGACGAGGGCCATGACGTCACCACTCGCGTGAGAGAGACGCTCTTCACTCCAGTAAGCTGGTTTAGGATCAGATTAATGAGAACAAATTGTCATTTTCAAATTTGAGATCTTGTCTAATTTGACTTTATTGTAGAGGTCAGTATCTAGACAAATCTGAGCAGAGTTGTTGAGATCTCTTTTAATATCCTAGTAGAGACATGCAAGATTTCTGTCTCTTTCAGGAGAAACATCTGAGACACAAGCAACTCAAGCAAGTTTCCATTTGTTCTCCATTATTTCTCATTGCTGTGTAGGAGACACAGCTGAGATATTAATGAGATCTCCTCTGTGACTTTGCTGTCTTATGAGGCCACATGTCAGAAACAAACCATGAACATCATCAGTTCTAACACAGAAACGCTCATAGATTCATTAAAAAAGAAATAAAGGATAAATATAGAGAAATCATATTTGCATTTTAACATTATTTTGATATTATTTATAATTTAAGATTATTACTAATCTTATCATTGTAGTATTTTCACAGCATGACATTACAGTAATTTTCTTAATACAAAATACAATGTCTTCTTCAGTTAGTTCAGTATTGAGCTGAAGTCTCACCTGAAGATGTTCCTGATCTGTCTGACACAAATGTTCTTTATATATCTGTTTTAAATGTGACAGATGTGGCCTCCAGATACGTTTGAAGCTTGAGATTTAGTTTCAAAACTTGTTTCTCTCATAGATTTTGTCTTGTGAATTTTCCATGAAATCTCACATAGAGAAATAGGTTGGCAGAACTCACAGCAACATGGATAGACAAAAAAATGTTCTGGAGTGTTTTTGTCCAATGAGACACTGAATATTTCTCTCATCGAAGAGGATATTCACTTCCAGGATGCAGCACAATGTGTTGCCGTGGGAACACAGCAGGAGATGTGTCTTAAAAACAGCTGTGTGGCCCAGACATCAAATAATATAAATAAATAACAGATCCACGTCTCCTCCTACTCTCCCATCTCACATATACTGTACACACATGATGCTGCTCTGGCTTGTGTCAACAGCAGAACCCTACACAGATCATCCACAAAGAACAAGAGTCTAGTGCAAAAGTGTCTTAACCAACTAACTGTTTCAGCATTAAAAAGTTCCTTTTTACAGTGAGACTTAATGACTGAATACTTTGTGGAGCCATTGCAGAATGTTCTAAAGAGACATTTATATGACTAATGTCCCATACAATCAGTCCATAAAACCATTCTGGATAATCCTAAATTCTACATCAGCAACAGAACTCAGCACTGTTTAATCATTATAAGCGTGTATAGAAGCGTGTGTGGATGTTGGGCTGAAATCTGACTCCAGGTCAGAGTGGAAACAGGTGGTCGCTCACGCTAACACCACCTAAAGCACTCCGCCCACCCCTCCCAAACTCCCAACAAACGCTAGAGGAGAGCAGGGACACAGCTGTGGGTGTGTTCGGCATGTGCTGGGGGCGTGATGCAGGTGTACATCTGCCAATTTACGGCCATCTAAGCTGGAAGTGGACGCAGGTGTGTGGCTACAAGATAATAGAGAGCTTGAGGGAGGGGGGTCTGCGTCAGTTGAACGCAATGTTCTCTGAAGTGCTTGTATTGCGGCAGTCGCTCCAGGATGGACCAAAGTCTCTGGTGATATCATGGCCCACTCAGACGTGTAATGTAATGCCCTCATTACCCAGCAGGTGAGACAATAATGAGACCTGCAATTATAAACACCCGACATGTAAAACCCATAATGAAGTATGATTTCATCCAGGTAATGTGAGCATGCACAAAAGCCATTTACATATTGTTTAGCTGTGCAGTTAATTTACGTTAAAATACAACTGAACTTTCATTAAACTTGCATTTTGGGTGTGCAAAAAAAGTACAAATATTTACCTACTTTAATGTAAATCAGGTACATAATTGTTTACCCAAAATAAATCATATTAAGATCATTTATTGTTGATTAACACATTTCCTCTGTTGAAGGAGGTTATGCACAGATGCTTGTTGATGTTTATTGTTTGTTCAGCTGAATCTTTAAATTTGAGTTACATTTATCATTACACACAAACAAAATTACTTTTCTGACCCATTTGGTTTGATATGTTTTTAATCTCCAATGCTGTTCATTAATTTGTATGTCTGAATTAGGTGTTCAGATATGTGGTCATATTCCGAGAGTGTGTAGTCAGTAAATCCTCTTCTGTCTCATTCAGAATCAGCAGAGATGATACCAAACATAACATGTACATTTTGACAACTGCAGAACCTTTATGGCGTTTGAGACACTGAGCTAATTGTATCCTCTCCTGAAGATGGATTTGCATGCTTTAACTTATGCAGTATCACTTGCCTTCCTCTCACAGAAAGTAACCCTGACAAACACACACACAAGTCGACTGTTAAACGAAGTGGTGTTCTCACCTACTCACTTTCAGCCCCCATCACACACTCTTACAATTGAAACAGACCACAACTATTTCCTGCTTTTCAAGCAAATGTGGACAGGTGGGGTTTGATAGTCCAAACAGCAGATAAGGCAGAACAAAACCTGTGCAGAAAAAACTCAGAATGAAAAATGTTGGAACATGTGACCTCAGCGGCCCAATGGCACTTGGTCACTTTAGTTTTTTCTTTCCAGTTGTGGGGAACAGTTAAACTTGTTGTCTGGCTGTTGAGCAGCATTCTGCGGGCCACCTCAACCACAAACCAAGACTGCGACCGCTCGCGGGCGGCTCACCAGGCAGTAGAGAACAGTGAGATAAAGATAGATACGCAAAGAGAGCGCGAGGGGGAGGAGGGTGATGACACGACGTGTTGATGTCAGAGTGTGAATCAGCCAAATTGCTGTAAAAAACCACAGCGACGCATTTGTGCTGCTTCTCTTTTGCACGAGGGTAAGCATCAGTCAACCACAGGCTGACCGCTGATCGCAATCTTCCCTGTCTGTGAAGCATGCACAGATCCCAAGGACAGAACCGCCCTGCCAGCATCACTGGACCTGCGCAGGGTGACCATAGGTTCCAGGGTGTGGGTGTGTACCGCATGTTGGGGTTTTAGGTCCAGTTTATGTTTGAGCTCAGCATGGTGGCTGCTGCTGTTGAGTGTGCAAACCTTCTAGCATGTGTCATGGTCGTATTTTTGGTCTTTGCAGGGCAGAGCAGGGAGCCCTTCAAAATTAGGGAGCAAATCAAGTTAGAGGTGTTGGATTCGGCTGAAGAGGAGGGCTCAGTGCTGGAGAAGCAGTCAGTTGTGATGGCCTCTAACAGCATCTTTGAAAGCTTCTCATCCTACCAGCCTTGCTTTACCAGAGGTGAGTTTTTAAGAGTGTCCATGGCTCTGATCGTGGTCATATTTAGTATTTTTTCGTGATTTTGACTCGGTTGGTAGGTAGCTTGCACATTCATGATTCGAGGAAGAAACACTCGAGCGCTTATCTCAGTTGGCTGTGTATCGACGCTGGTGTTTACACAACATGACAGCAGTGAAGTGCTGGTCTGCAGTGTGAGTGAAGTACTGAAATCTTGTGGCTGAATCTGAAAACCACAGTGCTGTGGGTTAGTGAGCACTCCACTGGTTAACCTCTTTCAACCAGCCAATGCGCAGTGGACTGCTATGCATGTTCCATGCATAGCTTTTGGATTTTGCTTTTCTTTGTTGAGAAAGCCAGTGAAGGGCTTTTGAGTGTTCTGTCACCTACAACACTAGTTTTAATACTAAACAGTATTTGAATTTTGCATTGTGTCAGCTTTTACAGAAGGTGACGTTTGATCAGATGGGCTGTTGATCATGTGGCGATTTTTGACATGTTTTTTTGTAATGTTTGCACAATGAAACTAACAGAAGCTTATTGCATAAATTCCCAAATATTGCTTAATGGTTTTGAGATCATTTCGATTTTGAAAGGTATTTGTTTGCTCATAATGTTGCAGACTTATATTTTGATGATGAATTGATGAAGAGATGCATTGATAGGTTTATAAATTCTTAATTTTGGTGTTTCTTTAAAAAAGAATCCAGTTTATTATCTTTACAGCGTTTCAGGTCTGTTCATGCAGTTTATTGCATTTTGTAGGAATGCAGTATAATCCATCTTAACACACTGTAAATTGAGTATGAAAAGTAACTTTAGGTTGTGCTTGGGTCTGTGTGATGGTCTGTGAGTATCAGTTTTATTGGTCTCTCAGCCTCCCATTGTTGAAAACCAGTTATAGTTATCACATTTTTTCATATTACTGTTATGAAAATCAGAAACTTTAGTATCTTCTGCTGAACAGATTATCACAGACCAGCATGTTGTTTAAGTGCTTTCCTTCAGTGCACACCAGGTGAAGCTGCATTCTGACACCTGATCTTTCTTAAAAATCATGTGTTTTGGATTTAAGACAAACATTGCAAATAATTAACAATATGCAAAGATTTCTTTATTAATGTACTGCAGATGTACTGTAAGCAAAATATCAGGGTTACAACAGTAAGTGTTACTTCTGTTTTTTTAAACATATATTCTATGAGACAGACAGAGAGATGCCGCACAGCTCTGTTCTCAGCACGCTGGAGTTTCCCTCATTATTAGTGTCTGTGCAGAATTTCTCAAGTGATCTTGAACATGCCTGAGGCTGTGTGAAGTCACAGCTGAGGCCAAACATGAGACTTTAGTTTTCAATACTGAAATGACTGTGGGTTGTGCTGAATGGAAATTACCCTGTAATTCTTAAACTGTGTGTGTGTGTGTTTAACTCCACAGATACAATCAGCTCAGTTCATTGGCTCATTCAAAACTGTCTTTCAGAAATCTTTAATCTCATTTAGACATTTGTACAGTGTTTTTAAATACACTTAAATAAATTATTTAATACCTTTGTTTAAATAAAATACTGTGAGATATTTTAAAAGGACGTACCAAAGAGGTTTGTAACCTTTGTTCTGTTTCTGCTGAGAAAGACATTGACATGTCATTTTCATTTCCTGAGTCTCTCTTTCACGTTTACATGCGTGTGAGCGCTGTCAGTTAACACAGGAAGTTTATCAGTCGCACCTCATGCATGTTTTCTCTTGAGCACATGTGAACGAGATGAAATGTCTTTGCCTGTTAAAAGTGAAAACTAAGGCCACATTGTTCTAAAAAAAGACTTTATTCTCTTGCTGATGTAGAGCACTGAACTGAACATGTTTATATATGTACTTGAATGTGCTTCACCTGTGTGCAAACTTCAGCTCACCTCAGTGATGTTGCACCAGGTGTGAATTTGTTTCTTGCATGTGTGTTTTTGAAGTGTGCGTGTGTGAGTGTGCATGAGTGTGTAAGTGTGTCTGTATGGGTGGGTGGTATAACAAAAACCTCTCGCAGTATGAGTCATTTTGTAGTTAAAGAACATATATAGTAATAGTACATATTTAGTTTTGGTACACGCATGAGCCATTTTTGCAGGAAATTTTAACAAAAATGTATTAGAATAATTGTGGTAATGCCTATTATTGAACAATTTCTTGTGTTTATGGACATAAACCAAAAGATCAAATTATTTTGTGTCTTTGTGAATGTTGTTAATCCACATTCCAGCTGTTTACAGTTGTGTTTGCTTGTGCACATTTGCATATATATTTATATATCAATTGAGAATGTTTGTTGCAGTCCTGTTTGCATTTGCTTAAGAAACACCATAAGTTAATCTACAGGTAATGTATACGAGCATATGGAGGTACGAGCTTCTGTGTGCGTGTCTGTGGCTTTTCCCATCCACCAATCACGTGTCTCCTCTTTTCTAGCGGCATCCGCCCTAACCGGCAGACATGAGGGGGTTCAGCGCACATCTTCCTGTGGTGTTGGTTTATCAGATTGTTTGTGTGTAAATGCACACACACGCTCTATCGTATAGCAGGCGCTGTGAAAACACTTCTATTTATGCTAGCTCTCATTCTGAACTCAGATGATCTTGTTTTAAAGTGGCGGGTTTGAAAGACAAGTCTTAAAGGAATGTTCTTCTTGGATTGAAAAAGCTTGTTTTTTCAAAAACTGCAGACAAACTTAAATATATGTGTTTTTTGTAAATGTAAGGGGAACCAAGCACCATAATCTGCTGGCCTGACAGCATTAGCACAACAGAAGAGCTAGTTTAAAGTAGTCTGTTACAGTAACAGCAAACAAAAGTAGCTAACTACATTGAGAAACCAAAATCTTTTAAAATAGATAACATCAGATATGACTTATTTATACAATCAGAGCAGAATGTATGAAAATGGATGCATTTGTGGAAAGCTTGTTTTGTGTTGAATCAATGCAGCGTTTGTACTTCACTTCACATGAAAAGTAACTGTTTGATGCTACTTAATGCTTTGTGACGTAAGATGTTAGGCAAGCTGTGTAAAGTTGGTTTGCTAAGCTTTAGTGAGCCACAGCATGCCTGTGTGTGGTTTGTTTGGGGGGGGGGGGTTGACAGAGAGAGGTGTTAAAAGTGGCATATAAAACAGCCAACTAATGCACAGGTCACACAGGTCACTCTTCACCTGCATAGCTACAAAAGAAGCCACTTTCACCCTCAGCGTCACCTGTTTCCTTCTTGCAGACGCGCTCCAGCTCTCTGGCGCTGCAGGTTGGGGTGTGTTGTGTGTATCTCTCCAGTGTTCGGCTCTGGCTGGAAGCTATACAGGTTGTTTTTGTGCTCCTGTGGTTCAGACTGTCAGCACAGATGGATTTATGGTGCTTTAAGGGTCGTCTCTGGCCTGTGAACCTGCAGACTCTGGGTTTGCGACTCAGTGGCCTTGCGCCTGTCCACATCTGATTGGGGTTATCTACATCCCCAGACACCTGAGGAGGAAGCTGCTTTGCCTGGTCCATGCAGATTCAGAAAGGGTCTCGTATGGGGTCATAAATTCCTCCTGCCCTCTCCTGTGTGTCCTTTGGCTGTTATATGGGGGTTTCAAGAGTTTAGCGGAACCTGGAGAAGGTGCGGATATGGGTGACACTTGTATCGGGCCTCTGGAGTTATGGGAATGTGGTTTGGGCTGAACCTTTAGTAAATAACATAAATTATTACATGAAACCCAAAGTAAATTCATATTTCTTCACAACAACAGTCCTGAATGCTGACTGCACTAGCCTATCATTTGCCCCTCCCAGCACTTCCTGAAGGCCTTTATGGAGGTTTAATCTTGGTGTAATACCTGATATGTATTAAAGAGTGAAATGCTGATCTCTCTGTATCAGAGTTCTGCGTCTTGCTGCTCATTGGCGAGGTTATATCCAGTTTCCTGAGCTCACTGAAGTGTCGCTGTGCAGAAATGGATTTTCTTACTCTCTGTACACAGAGTTTGGTCCTGGTAATATTGAGCCAGTGTCTGGTAGACAGGCAGGCCGCTATTGAGCCCAGTATCGGACAGAACCATGATGGGAATGTTTCCAGTGGCGCCACCATCAGACAGGAGAGGCTCCATGAGATAAAGATGCTGAGAGAACAAGATCTATCAGCAAAATGTTAAAGCTAGTTAAAGTGATGTAGTCCTGCGATTGCATATTTTCTAGCATGTAAAACATTAGGAATGTTACGAAATACTAATGCCACAGTTCAGTTCATATCACGTTTCTGGAGCCACGATTCTGTTCGGTTTGCTGTGAGGTCAGGGTTAATGGCACCAGCTATACTAAAGAACAGTAGAGTCACTTTTAACTTCATAACAGAAATAACACACTTCATAATAATAAGACAGTAACTTTAGTGTACGGGGGAATTCACCTGTTCACCTTCAGAAGCTCATATGGGGGAGAGATACATTTTGGAGGCGGAGTTCAATGTTTTTATATAGTGTGTTTTGCAATACATATTATTTCAAAACTGTTTAACAAAGAACAGTGACTTACAAACCCTCCAGTAAACCAGTTATTGGTCTTATGTCATACAATACATTATAATACTCTACAAACTTTAACAGCACAGTGTGCTACAATCATGTGAAGTTGTTTTCACAATAAACTTGCAAAAATATGCCATTCATAACTACTTTGTTAGTTTGTGAATAGCCATGTCAATGCTCACTACAGTTGTTAAATATGGGCAAGCTGTGAAAATACACCGAAGATATTAACGGATTAACAGAAGTCCTGACAGAGAGAACCTTGTTTCTAAAACAGTCATTTATCTTTAGCTGTACATCACACACAGTTTATTAAAGACAGACAGTATGAAGTATAAATATATGTGTAAATGTGACAGGTGGTAATCGTGGAGTCTGATTTAAGTCTTTCTTATGAAAAGTGTTGCTGTTATTATGAGCAAGAACCAGAGAGCAGACATGATTGATCATTGCCTTAACTCACTTAAAGTGCCAAAAACTTCAACTTAAAGTGCAGAAAACTATCAGCAGCTTTACAAAGCAATCTACATTCAGAAATAAGCAAGAATGCGCTTCTTTACACGCAGAACCCCGAACACACACACACACACACACACAGAGGGAGGGGGGAAGCTGATTATGAAATTACAGACTGAAAGAAAAAGTATTTATTTGATTTGTTGAACTGTGTGGTTTAATTCACAAATTTGTAAATGTTCACAGGACTTTCTTGGATTATTGTAGGAAAAAAATGTGCAATACCCCCTAGTGTATAATATTTAGAAAAATACAGCTCTTATTAGGTGTTAAAAGTGTACTAATTACTATTTAATCAAATGTTCTTAAATTGCAGCTCTATATGAACCTATGGTGATTCCTGCTGCACTTGTTTTTGTGAACATTAATTAATTTAATTAATTAGTGAACTTTAATTAAAGATGGTTTAAAGTGTATTTCTCCAGGGACATTTGCTTTAATATGAACGCACACCAGTTTCATTTCAATAATTATTTGGAGGGCAGACATTGACTGGCTGACCACATCATATTACATCAACCTCTGATTGGTCAGCCATCGATCTGGTCCAGCTTCTTATTGAATGTGAGCAACACAGTGGTTCTGCTCATCAGAATGGACCAGTGTGAAATTCCACTGAAGGAATTCATAACCACCTCAGATCTGTGGTAAAGTCACTTGCAGGGCACATTTCTTTATGGAAATCACCTGTCAGAACCAAATGCATGTAAAATAATGTGAGAGACGGAGCGTTTCATAACATGTATAGGGAGAGGAGAGACGCCTGCTCTTCTGTGTACACTCAGAAACCACAGAGAGGTTTTGTTGGTGCAGATAAGAGGGCTGGAACTCTGAGCTGTTCTGTGTTCTCCTTTATTAACCAAACACACACACACACATGCTTTTCCTGTGAATCAACAGCTTCTCGCTGTAGATGTTTTAGAAAATAACTGTTTGGCTGTGAGTCTGTTTTAACACCTCAGGCCTCGTTTGAGAAGGCGGAGTAGCACTTCGCTTCATGGCCCTGACAGGAAGTTGCTGCTTTTGCAAGGTGCACACAGGGCACGTCTCTCTCTCTCTCTCTCTTTCTCGCCATGGGTTTCACATGTACAGGATATGTGCAAAACCAGCGTGTAACTGCAAAAGAGCATGTGTGTTTGATATCTAAGGTTGGAGAAACATGTTCAAAACCTAATTTAAAGTAGCTTGACTACAGTTTTTGTTAGTGCAACAATATAATTTTAAGTATGTAATATGTAATCTTGTAAATCACTACAATAATGACCTAAAATATTACGTACCCATATGTGAAATGAATAAATCAATGAATCATTTTAGTGAATCTATTTAAATGAACAAATGGCATCAATCAGTTTTTTCTTTCAGTGGAATGTCATGTTTCATTAGTTTCTCTGTTAAACGTTTGTATGTGTTTTGTGTGGCTGTGTGTGGTGAGACAGCGGAGACTGTGGCTGCCCGAACTAGCCACAGTTCTGTACCCACATGCAAAGTAGCCTAACCAAAGATCAAATTGATGCAGACATACTTTAGTCATGTACACACATGCATGAAAAAACAACAGCAGTATCAATTTGTAACATTTGTACAAATTCATATCAACTTTCACACACTGTGTCTGAGACGTTTGATTGACAGTCAGTCTCTGGATGGTGGTGAACTTCCTAATGACACATCCTCCTCAGAGTCAGTTATTGGGCCTGTGTGTGTGTTTCAGGAGATGTCACAAAGACTCTTCAGTTAGACTCTGCACTCCTAACGGCACACTAACAGCTGTGGCTTCCTTCCTCACCGTTATCAGAAGGAAAGAAAACGTTTTTCTTCATTAAAGGTAGTGTAGGCAATTTCAAAAACGCTAGCAATAGCAGCTAGCTTTTAAAAAACATAAGAGCCCACCCTCCCTTGAGTGTTCTTCAAAGCCATGCCTTCTCTAACATGTGAATGCATACATAGTTGACAGGGACATCCATTCGGACAGAATGCAATGATTGGACAAACATTTTTTGAACACTATGCGATTGTTTGAGACTTTCAACCAAAGTAGCAAAAATATTTCTGGATAAGATCACCCTGCTTTTAAACGTTCATTACTCATTTTTAATGAAAAGTAGATAAAACCAGTTCAATATTGTGTGTCCATATACATCACTGTGTGTATATGGTGGTAAATTCAGAAGCTGCTTTAGGCTGAAGGTTAATTTCCATACAAGCAAACATACTGTTAACATGAATATTTTCTTGCCAGCTTCTTGTTTCTGCTCCGCACAGTCAATTCCTCGACATTATTTGACTGTTATCATCTTCATCTCTGGCCTTTATTATATTTATTTACATACTTTCATTTCTGCATCTTCTTTTTCTCTCTTTAATTTGCCAGACAAATGACTCAGGAGAGAGATATCCACAGTTAGTTACGAGTGCCGACCCACACTAACCATGAATACACAAATAGTTCAGTCTAACACATCTCCTTTTAAAGCTCACATTCAGGGGTCTGCGTGTGGTGCTTCGAGAATGACATCTGTAAACTTTACGATCCATGTCTGCTGCAGTAATTCTGTCCGTATGACTCAGTGGCTTGGCTAGTGTCCTGGGCCCAGTTAGCATCACCTGTTTCTAGCACTGTGTGTGTGTGTGTGTGTGTGTGTGTGTGTAGATGTGAGCTATGCTTAGTCAGAGAGTCAGAGGAGATGGCTGTGAAAAGCAGTGCATTTGACTATGTTTAGTCACAGCATCCATGAATTCTTCTCTGGTCACCGCTTGGCCGTGTAAGAAAGCTATATTCATGTCTAGCCGCTGTGTCTCGTTTTGTTTAACCCTAATGCTTATACGCTTTAGTAGTTAGGAGTCATGTTATGATGATAATGTTACAAAATACTCCTGCATTAAACCACATAGTCTTTAGGTAGTGATGCAGATCCTCAGGGTTGTCCCATGATGCCCTTAAAATCTCTGTGAGAGTGAAGCCCCCCGCCTGTCCCTTCAGTGATTGTAGCCTATCTATCTGCAAGAATAACCATCTTAACCAGCACTGTCCATGTAAAACCGGTTAAGACATCTTTGAATTTAAACTGGTCCAGGCTGGTCTCATTTTTTGGTGCCTTAAATCTGCAGGAATATGGAAATAAAGAGAACACAAGACAGAGAGGAAATAAGTAAACTTAAACAGCATTTGACTTTGACCCATATTCCACCTCGGCCACGTCTCATGTCGACTGTGTGCTTCACCTCTGTCAGACGAGTCAGTAATGAATGTGCAAGCGGTTGCTGTGCTAACACAGTCTGTTCCTCTTCACTTCAACAGGGCTTGAATAGATCCAGCAGACAGAGGCTGTACCGGCAGTGAAGTATTGATCTGTCCCCATACAGCATGAATGAATGGAGTGAGACAGAGGAAGACAGTGAATAGAAGGTGTTGTCATTGATTACAACATGACAGAGGCTCTTTGTTCTCCTGAACACTATAACTATATAGACTATAACTAATCACTCTCTGATGAACAGTTTGGCTGATGTATTACAGACACAAATCATCTGTCTGACTTTGGTTTCTAGTAACTGCTAATACGTTCAGGGCCGTTTGTGGCAGAGACATTTGGACAATAGCTGACTGTTCTTCTGTTATCAGCCATGAGGAACAACTGAACTGTCATTAGCAGCCTGAGGCCAAATGCTTTAAAGGAAGTAACTTTTTCCACATTTCATTCTCTGTTTAAAATCTTCCTTAATGTGTTTGGCCTGGTTGCCTCTCAGCAGCTCCTGGTTCTGATGTTTGAGGTTTGGGTTCTAATGTTTGAGGTTTGTGTTAGGTGATGGCCTGATCTAATGTGCAGTCAGGCTTTGTGCCACTACATGCCATTTCTTAAAAGACGCATTTCAGTGTGTCTCTATGGAAAACATCTAAAATGGCTCTGCCAATGGCTCTGTTCTAAAGGAACAATGTTGAGTGTTTTAAAGTATTTTCAGTTCTTTGTCAAGCTGAAGATGTGTCGAGCATATAGTGCACTTGCTCGCCATGTTGCTGTGTAGCATGTACAGCAGGCAACCCAAAGCTTGAGGCATTTCCTGATCCTACTGCATCATTTCCTGTGATGTCTCTACTGTCCTGTCTGGTGAAAATCTGTAGGACCTACAGATGAGGTAAGATGTCACAGTTCAAGATGTTTTCTTTAGCTACTTTTGCTGATGTGATGGAGACTGATGTTTGAGAAGCAGTAGTTGTTCATCTTTATGCCACTCTGCTCCATCATTACGATCCCAGGGCTTCAGACCGCAACAGGAAATGCCAATATACTGCTCAATACTGGCATGGCACAGCACACGGTCAGGGCTGCTTTACCAAACCACATAAACCCTCCAAGACTTTGATAATGGACCATTCGTAGAACCACTGAGCCCAATGGGATCTGCCCCCAAGTGGAACTCCATCAGACTTTGTCTATGTGGTTAAGAACCTGGAGATGCAAAGTGTGTCCATTTGTCGGTTGTTAATTAATTTATCTGTGTATGTTGGCTTGTGGATGGACTTTTTCATTTGCTAGAATGTTCTTCTGGCTAATTTGGTAGGCCCTCATCCGCATAATAGTTTAAGTGAAGATAGAAGGAGCAGAGCTTCTGAAGAAGGAAGATGCTGGAAATGACTTTAGGACTTTCTGAGTTATTCATTGATTTTGTGGGTGACTAATGACTTTTTATTGAGCAGTTCTGTCGTGCTGCTGGTGTGTGGACAGGCTAAACTGACAGCACAAAACTCTGTGGCCTCAGTTTCTTCAGCTTTCTTAGGAGATTGCTAAATACCTTCTAAAACATCCTGTGTGAAGGAGCTAAAGCAGCTCCATGATGGAACTCAAGAAATGTTTCGGGAAGAACAATGATTTTTGTGTTAAATTTGAAATCTACTGCTACAACAAGGTATTCAGGCTGACAATTTAAATGTTAATAATGTAAAACTAGTTGCTAGGCAACCAATACAGCAGTCCAACCCAAAATTATACCAATTAGCCAAAGACCCTTCATGCATGCAAAGTTTTTTGATAGGTTTCCAGAACAGGATTACACGCTACAGCAGTTTAAAGTGAGGAACACGCGGAAGTGTGTTTGTACATGTGATGCTGTTTAATTGATGCTGTGGGACAATGAAGAGAGCAGTTGTGTGTCTATCTGAATCATTGTCTGAAGAGTCCATCTGCCTCAGATGACCACAACTCATTCTTAACCACCACATCTGACCAGGCCAAGAGTCTCCCTCAAACAAAGCCGTTTTATTTTCTGCAGCGGCTCTACATAATCACAGGCTAGCCACAACACAGTCACACAGGGCCAGCTGTCGGTCTCTCTCCCGTTTGTTTTTGAGTCAGTGAGTAAACAGGGAAATGGTGTCTGCAGTGAAGGGCAGATAGAGGAGGAAATAGTTGCAGTTGGAGAATGGAGAAGGTCTGAACCTGAATCCGTCAGTTTTAATTAGAGACTGTGCGATGAACTGAACAACAGTGGTTTTCACAGAGTTTTAAGCTGCGTCTGTGTGATTCATTTTAATGCACGTCAACTGTGAGTAAGTGTGTTCAAAAGTGATGTGTTGGAACATACAGAGAATACAAATACATAAATATACATTGTGTTCTATATAGCGAATACTTTGTAAATATCACCAGTTACCAGTCACATATAATGAGCTCTGAGCATGTTCATTTTGATTTTGAGTTCATTCTGGTGATAGAACAGAACTAATGTAGGCAAGATTTCTCAGAGGAAGACTGAATTTCTCAGGTGTTTCTCACTCAGAGCTCAAGACTTTCTGTACTGCAGTTCTCTGTTGTTTTACTCTAGATGTTTCTGGATTGTTGATGTACAGTACACAAGTACTTTTAACCTAATATTTTAAATTTTCACTGGTATAACTTAAAAAAATAGATTAAGCAATTTCCCAACTATTTCTTATAAGTTACTTCAACTCAACACCAGTCAAGATTACAAAGAATAAGTTGAAATGACTTGTTCAACCAAATTGATTAAACTTAAAAATGTAAGGCAGCAAAGTTTTTTACAGCGTAAGATTAAAGAGCTTCATGTAAATAACAGATCTGAGATCAGCTGCTCTGAAGAAATTTGCTGAGAAATGTCTTTTGAACCTCTCAGTGTCGTATCGTGAGGATTACAGTTTGTTCTCATTTTAAGCTGTCTTTGCAGTGAAGTGAAAATATATATTTTTAGTGAATCATTTGACAGTGAAAGGTTTCGACAGTTTCCATGTCCAGCTTGTTAATGAGATGGTCACCAGCTCTCAGCTTCTTGGTTCCTGATGGTTCTGGTCCGTTTCTCTTATCATCTGACTGCTGTTTCTCATTTCCTTCTCATCTCCTGCGCGTGACAGCTCCTCATCCTCCTGCGCCCGCAGCACACGCTTAGTGCTGTAGATACAGTCTTCAGACTCTGGCCCTCGGGAACAAAATGTTCATTGACTTTAGCTTATTCAGTTTATCTTGAATACTTAATTAAACTATGTCTGGTAAATGTCGTTATATTTTCATTGAGTTAGAGCGTTTGAAAGAGATGAAATGTCTTGGATTGAATTCAAGGTTAATCACTCTGTGTTTGAAAATCATTTGTGCTGCATCAGATACTCTGAAACATTAAGTCAGTGTGCGCATATGAAATCCATTTCTGGAGTTTTACAGGAAATCTCAAAATTATAAACATCAATATTTCTGGGGCTGTAGGAATGTTACTGGAAAATGATCAATGACTAAAAATTTAAATAAGGTTAAATTAGTACATAAATGTTTTGCTAAATGCTAAAAATTACATGACCATTTGAAGTGTTTTCAATGATGTTTCACTAACTGCGAGTTACATTAAGTTATTCATTAAGCAACAAAATATTTTTTCTATATACATGTGTTTGAAAATTGTTATTTTTTCTATATTCATGTATTTATACTATATAAACATGTACATTGATTAAATTGATTACATTTCATCATGAAAACTAGATTTAAGTCACTAAAACATTTCCACATTTTATGAAAATAACATATTAACAACATATTATGAAAATAATTGTTAGATGCACAGAAGGACCTCAAACGGCTTGGGTCTTAAAGCTGCCTCAAGAATGTCCTGTAAACATCTGTGTATAATCACTGTGTAATCTTTACACTGCCTGTGAGTGTATAAACATGCCTGTTAAATAATGTGTGTTTTAACTTTTTTCTCCTCTGCCTACTCAGCTATTCGAACTGAACTAAATGGTGCCCGAGGCAGATCTCTCGACATCTTTCAGAGCCCCCCAACACACACACACACTGACCACACAAGGCCAAAAAACACACACACATACTTGTATATGTTGCTTACAGGGACTTTCCATAAGCTTATTTATATTTATATTGTACTCATCAATTTTTTTATTTAATTCCCCTAACCCCACACCTAAACCTCACAGAAAACCTGTATTTTTTTAAATTAAAATAAAAACACCCATTTAGTATGTTTTTTAAGCCATTTGGTTTATGATGACACAGAAAGTGTCCTCATAAACCATGTTTACTTTGTTATACACGTCATTATACACATTTGTGTAAACCACATATATAAGTACACACACACACACACACACCAGACTAACAGAAGAAAATGAAAACTAGAGATGTGGTCAGATCGTTGTGATATTAACATGTCACTGTCAGTCTGATGGAGGTCTTTAAATGGAGTTAAATAAATAATCTCAAGTTTAATGTAAAAACTGTGGACGTTTCTTTCCTGACAGTATAGACTGGAAATTTCAGCATTTTATTCAGCTCTTCCTCCCTCTCTCTGTGCTGTGACATCACAGTCTCGTCCCATGTGTATCAATCATTAATTTTACAGTAAGAGCTGGTCATACTGTACACGTTTGCTGAACTGAGGAGGCTACTGAATTATTCACATCATGCCCCTCCGGCCGGGGCTGAGGTCCACCTGTCCACACTGACACCAGACGTCTGTCTGTTTATACTCACATCCTCTGAAAGTGTGTCCAGTGAAGAGAGATGATAACAGAGAAATCAGCTCAAACACTCAGACAGCAGCCATGAGAAAAGACACGTTCAGTGATTGTGTGTATAGCTGTTATTTTACAACATCTTTAAAGAAATCACTTCAGAGAGAGTTGTGTTTGTGTGGGTCACTTTATAGATGAGAGTACATCAGCTGATGATCAGCATGCCATCTTTCCTGTGTAATAGCATCTCTAAGCGTGTGAGCATGTGTATCTGATCTCAGTACAGTATATGAGACCTTTGGGAGTGGTGATGGAAATAGATTGAAATTCACTGTGGGATCCTTTCCTGCACTGTTCATTCCTCTTAGGGGGCAGATGGTTCCTCAGAAATGCTCTGCTGTCAGCTTTCATACTGTTTTATGTTAAACCCCCTCAGCCTTAAATGTTGTGTGTTTAATTTGACTTCGCTGTTCTTTAGTTAGTTGTAGACAATGAGAGACAGACATGCTCACAGGTGTTTGACAGACAGACAGAAGCAGTGCAGAGGATCATGGGAAAGTAAGCGTCTTAGATGGCTATGACGTCAGAATGAGTGTGTGATCAGAGGGGAACATTCTGATCAGCAGTAAAGTCAATACAGCTGCAGGAATCTGGTGTGTGTGTGTGAGTGTGTGTGTGTGAGTGTGTGTGTGTGTGAGTGAGTCTGTGTGTGTGTGTGTGTGTGTGTGTGTGTGTGTGTGTGTGTGTGTGTGAGTGAGTGTGTGTGTGTGTGTGTGTGTGTGTGTGTGTGAGTGAGTGAGTCTGTGTGTGTGTGTGTGTGTGTGTGTGTGTGTGTGTGTGTGTGTGTGTGTGTGTGTGTGTGTGTGTGTGTGTGAGTCTGTGTGTGTGTGTGTGTGTGTGTGAGTGTGTGTGTGTGAGTGAGTCTGTGTGTGTGTGTGTGTGTGTGTGTGTGTGAGTGAGTGTGTGTGTGAGTGAGTGTGTGTGTGTGAGTGAGTGAGTGAGTGTGTGAGTGAGTGTGTGTGTGAGTGAGTGTGTGTGTGTGTGTGTGTGTGGTCTCAGTTGTGTCTCTGTTCTGAGAACATCTGTGTCTCCTGCTCACGTCCTCATACTCAGATTATTATTACTGAGAGCCTGACAATGTAAAACACTCACTGTACCTTTAGAATTCATTTGAATAAAGTTTCACATTTACATGTTGCTAAGGTAACAGTGTGATACTCTTACAAGCATATCATATATAGCACACACAAATAAATTGAATGATTTTTATCAATACTTTGTGAATTGTTTTATAATTGACTTGTCTTGGTAATTTTTTTCATACACAGCAGTTCAGTGTTGAGCAGTTTAGTTTAGTGTTTGCCACTGGAAAACTTTCACTCCTGGTTTGGATTATATGATTTATGTCATGTCACAGTGCTGACAGCTTTAATCACCTGTTGATACATAGCGTCACATTTGTGTCGGCTGCTCACCTATGATACCTTACATTACAGCCTATGTAGACAGCTCACTAGGTTTGCAACTGTGTGTGTGTGAGAGAGAGAGCAAGAGAGAGAGGATAGGGTAGAGTGCTTTGCTCTGTCACTTGGCTATGCTGCTAAACGATATGTCAGAAAATCAATTAATTACTTTTAAGCAGCAGTTAACAGCATCCACACAATACAGCCCATGAATTATTAAAGAAGACCAAAGCTGAATACCCCCCCAATAACCTCCTCATACAGTACAGAGAGACCGCTTATAGAGCTATACAGTGAGACAAACTGTGTTTGTGAGCATGTGATTGCTGTCTGTTTTCTGATGTTGTGACGCTAATGCTAACTTGTTCTGAGTAGGTTTTAGCATGTTACTATGTAGATGCTAGGATGTTCTGAACTTGTTAGTCCAAACACTTAAGTTTTCTCTTTTTAAAAAACCTTTTTGATGTCTCAGTTGTTTCTCAGGAACTGCAATAAGACACATTGGAGAGAAACATTCTTATGTGTCACCAAGAGTTTCAGAAGATCCCAAAAGTCTCAAGTTTTTTAAAGATTCTTTCATGATTACATGATCTGATTTCATCACAGTCATTTCACAGCTGTTACTGTCAACAGTCGACTCTGTGTTGCAGTTCATCTTTAAAAAGAGACTAAAATGATATTTAAGTGGAACTTCTCCTGAAATATAAAAGCTTCAAGGCCTATAATGGTTATTAAAGTATTGCAGGTGATGACCGATGAGGTGTTTACACTAAATAAATGAATTGTATGATATTTCCTCTTACTTGACTTTTGTGTTGGTTTTGGTTGATCTGATTGGCTGCATGGATTGTTAGGACCCAGGAAGTGATTATTGATCTTTGTGTCCAGCAGTTTGGCCCCAGGGTGGCTCATCTCTGCGGGCTGTAGGGGCCAGACTGCCTCAGGACAGTGGAGAAAACCACATCTAAATCTGTGCTGTCTTTCGTAACTGTGTGTGTGTGAGGTGACTGTATTTCAAAAGAAACAGCTTATAGATGTGTACTTCTGAGTGTTAACTACACAACCAGGACAGTATGTGGTCCGTGTGAGTGTTTAGAAGTTGTTGTGTGTTTCTGCAACCATCTTTGTGGGCATACATACAACTTTTTCTAGTTGCCCAGACAACCACAGTTCTCCAGGCCTGAAGTGTGTCGGTGTCCTTTTAAAATCTCTGATGCCAGATTTCTTTTGGAGACTGAAACAGCATCTTACATGGTCTTCATTCATTTAACACTGCAGTCACTGACAGATACTTGTCCAGAGCGTGTTTATGATGTCTTAACATGCTGTCTTTGTAGGCAGCTTTATACTCCAATATAACAAAATGATGACGATGCATTTTTTTGTTTGGAGCTGAAAGTTAATGAATGTGATTTTTGCAGCCTGATGTCACAGAAGAACATTTGAAGTTCTCTAGTTTTTTGGAAATCCAGACAGGCTTCAGTTCTCATAGATTCTTAGAATCAACAGGCTAATGTGAAGAACCTTAAAATGTAACATTTTACAAACATGGAAACATTTTTAATTTCAAAAAACCTTTTAGTAGCTGAAGAACCCTGTACCATAACAGTTTTTGGTAAAGGCTGTTTATTGAATTGCAAAGAAACTGAAGATCAACACAATTATTTTTCTTTTACACTTCACCTGCTTAGTATCTGCATCAGCTGGTTCGTGACCTCCATTTTCACTGCATTAAGAATGAAGCAAGCAAGCAACAGAAGAGAAGTGATTGGTTAAATGAAATGAGCAGGTTGGAAGTGCCTCGGGGCACAGAGATGGGCCTGTCTCCTGAGGCCGTGCTTACTGATGGAATATATTAGTCATGACTACATGTCAACTTTCTCTCCATCACCTCTTCATAATCTGTGTTCTGTGAAATGTGGCGCTGCTGGTGGATGAACAGAGAGTATAAAAGCAAAGGTTTGAAAGAGGGAGTCTGTATTTCCTGTTGCAAAACAAGGCGTGAACTCCGGCCTGTCAGAACAAGTGGAAATGAATCCAGGACCATTCAAAGCATCTGGACCACTCTCATGGGCCATGTACTTCATGAGGAAGAGTCGAAACAGCAGCACAATTTTTGGTAAAGCTAAAAACTGTCGTCCATAAATGTTTTGTCATTTGTGTTAAACTTAATGATCACATCTCTGTTATCTTCTCTGCTCTGTATTCCATTAGTTTAGCGTTTTTTCCTCACTTTAGAATGTGAAGTGAAACAGGAACTGCTAAAGAAGGAAACAACTTCATTGTGTGTGTGTGTGTGTGTGTGTGTGTGTGTGTGTGTGTGTGTGTGTGCTGTGAGATTATGTGATACAGGCCCCAGTGCAGGATTTTGTTTATCAGAAAAATCATTTTGTGTTCTCTAGTGTTACAAAATAACAACAATATAGTAATGATCACACAAAATCACATAAAACCTTAAATGATATATTATATATCTTATTTTTAGGATATTTTTATTTTATGGTGTCCTGGGTATTTTCTGGGAAGTTTGTGATTTTTTTTTTTTTTTTTGTTTTAACAGCCTTAGAAATGTGTAGGCTAAGCACCTAACAACTATTTTAATTAGGTTACATTTTATTCCATGTATTTCAGTTTAACTAGTAGCTATAATTATTATAGTACATTTTTGTGAGGGATTTTGAAGACGAGTGTAAACTAAACCTGTATATCATTAATGTTATCAGCCTTACAGTTTTTCAAACATATGTTTCCTGTTTCTATAGTTTTATAGAAACAGTTTCAGTGTAATACTTCATTTATTCAGAGTATGAGCCTCCATGATCTAACTGAACATGATCAGATATTTGTAACCTTGTGATGCTTGTTGATATATTTTATAGTCGACTACAAGCAGTATTGATCGCTCATCTTTCAGAGATCAGATTACTCGAATTCAGTAAAACACAAGACCAGGATCCTGCACATCCAAGACCTGTGGAGCCTTTGTGCTAGAAAATCATTTATGAGTGGGGTGCATGTTATATTTTCCAGAAACTGATCGTTGGCTTCAGATTCAGCCCCTGTAACTGTGTTATTTGGTGTGTGGTTACATTTAGCCAAAAGGGTAACTTTAGTTCTCTGAATTAGGACTAAGGTTGCTAAACACACATCAAATAACAGGTCGATTATGTTTAGTCAGTTCAGTAGGAGATTAGTTTTGTTCACATTTACCAGCTCAGTGTTTCTGCTCATGCAGGCTGAATGTTTGTTGTCATTTTCATGAGGTCAGAATTTGCATTTTGTTTGTGTTTCATATTCAGCAGATGACAGAAGATGGCACGTGTAACACACAGACCTCCTGAAACATTTAATCAATTGATGTCATCTCAGAACAGAATCTTTCAGTTCTGCTCTTATTGTTCACAGTTACTCGTACATTCACAGCTGAGTAACTTCTCTTAATCTGCTGAGATAATGCTGCTGTATTGCTCTCAGATAAATGCTGTGTGTGGTTTAATAAGCAGCATCCTGATGTCTGTCTCAATGCTCTCTCAGCCTGAGCTCTTCACTTGTGTTTATATAGAGGGAGAATGATTTCAGACTGAGCAGAACATTTGTGTCCAGTGTCTCAGCAGTTCTTGTTACTTACACGACTTAAACACGACTGGTTGTCTTGGTCCCTGAATGAATCGTACTGGGTTTAAAGTATTGTCGGTTTTGTTGGATGCTTGTGAAGGCATCATCTTTAAGACTGACCTGCAGTCAGTGCACCGCTGTTTCGTGGTGGATGAGGACCTCTTTCGGCTGTGAAACACAGATCTGCGCGTCGCTCGTCTCTTTCTGAAGGTTTCATTCTGTGAGGAAATGCAGCAGCGCGTCTTCCTCTGTAATATCTGACTGATCGCGTGTTTATTGTGTCCGTGTTGTAGTGACGTTATGAAACGTTATGTCATCATCACATTTGCATTAGTGTGCTCATGAACATGCTGCTGATAAACATCGTTCTTCTGGAACAAAAGAACAACACAACATCTACTAGTACAGCCGTAACAAACATCCGCAACTTTCCCCTTCAATTAACAGAATGATTTGTCTGCAGTTCATGAATTATTATATGAACAATTATTATTGTTCATATAATTTAGTGTAATATCCCCTATTTTAAAAACATAGAAAGCATACAAAATGATATTTCATATCAATATTTTAATAGTAATATTGTTTAATTTACTGTTGTCTTGTTTTACATTTATTTACGTTTACTTTTAATTTCTTTTAAGTTTTTTTTATTACATTCTCTTATTAGGCAGATTTTAAAAATTTCATATATTTGTGTCGCATAATAGAATGTATTGTAATGTATGTACACTGTTTGTAATTACTACAACAACAACAGTAATAATAACAGTAATAATATTAATAATAGTAACTGATAACTATTTGTAATAATATATATAATACAGTACATTCATCTTCTTGTCCCCCGTCACCTCAAACCAAACCTTTCAAACTAAATGAACCTGTCGACGGGAGCGCGCGCGCGAGGAATTCCATTGACTGTTCCTCTCCATCCCCCCCCCCCCACACACACACATTTCGGACGGTCCTTTGATTGGTCGAGCCCACCGAGGGATGTCATTCCTACCAATGGGAGCCCTCGAGGGGAAGGTGTATGCAAATGTGTCTCTGGTTTAGCATTCCTGTGCTGCTCATCGCCAGTAAACGCCGCGCCGCCGCGGAGCGTCATTCCCGCGACACCGTCATTCCCGCGACACCGTCATTCACACGACACCGTCATTCCCGCGACACCGTCATTCACGACACCGTCATTCACACGACACCGTCATTCCCGCGACACCGTCATTCCCGACGTGCTGCAGCTGTGAGCGGGACTGAGAGGAAAAGTTTCTCCAGAGCGCGTGCAGATGATCCCTGAACGCGCGTTAACTCCAGCTGAGAGTCAGTGAGAGCGCGTGCACATCTGTGATGATTGTGCTGAAAGAGGAAGAGCGAGGACTCCAGTGCTCAGAGTGCTTTCTGAGGACCGACTGAACGAATCCTCGACTCCAGTGCTCAGAGTGCTTTCTGAGGACCGACTGAACGAATCCTCGACTCAAGTGCTCAGAGTGCTTTCTGAGGACCGACTGAACGAATCCTCGACTCCAGTGCTCAGAGTGCTTTCTGAGGACCGACTGAACGAATCCTCGACTCAAGTGCTCAGAGTGCTTTCTGAGGACCGACTGAACGAATCCTCGACTCAAGTGCTCAGAGTGCTTTCTGAGGACCGACTGAACGAATCCTCGACTCAAGTGCTCAGAGTGCTTTCTGAGGACCGACTTCACCTCAGCCGCAGACGGGAGCGCAAACTTTCCAGTCCGCCGCAGAGCGCGTGTGGCCGGTCCGCGCGTCCCGCTGCCCGTCTGGTTCCGGATCCTGGTCCGGCTGACGGCTGATCCTGGTCCGGCTGACGGCTGATCCTGGTCCGGCTGACGGCTGATCCTGGTCCGGCTGAAGGCTGATCCTGGTCCGGCTGACGGCTGATCCTGGTCCGGCTGAAGGCTGATCCTGGTCCGGCTGACGGCTGATCCTGGTCCGGCTGACGGCTGATCCAAACATACCAAATGGTTTTTCTCTGGGACGCCAAATACGGTAAGAGCGTTTCTGCGCTCCGGACACACGCGAGACGTCCGGCGCGTCATGGTTAATAATATCTCAGTTCACAGCTGTTAATAACTAATAACCTGCAGCACGACATCCCATAACCTGCTCGTGATTCTGATGCGACGCGTCCTCGCTTTAAACGTTTCCTGCCGTTTACTTTCTGCTTTGTTTGTCTTTATTTCAAAGCGCAGCTGGCACGACAGACTGTACAAATGTAAACACTGTATTATAATTACAATATAAAACAACACAGTGGACACAAGTCAATCATAAACAATTTTAACAAAAATGAACAAATCGCGAATGTTACATTTATGAAAGAAGTTATTAACAGTGATGAACAATAGGACCAAATATGGCAACTGTGATAATAAATACACCCGCACAACAGCCATTCAGCAGTGTAACTCACTCACTGTACCGCACAGAGGAAGAGTGAAAGATCGCCGCTTTTCGCTGTTTGATAAAGTGTCCACGTTCGTGGCCTGTATGTGTTTGGGGAAAAGCATTTCCCAAATGTTGTGAAAGGTTAGTACACAAACCTTCTCTCCACCACCCGAGCACACCTCGCCCCAGCTCCAGTTCTGACCGTGTGGTGCGTTTGGAGAGGCCGCGGCGGGGCGTCCGCAAGCCTCATGTAAAGTGACTGTGTTTGTGTCAGGACAGTGATTTAATGATTTCAGTGATTTAATGATTTCAGTGATTTAATGATTTCAGTGATTTCAGTGATTTCAATGAAAATATGTTAATAAGGTGTTACAGTGATCTTTACCAGAATCTGGAGAGCGCAGCATGATAAAAGCACAGAGGACCGCAGCAATGTGATTAAAACATGAACTATTACTGAAGTTTATTACTGGTCATAACCGTATTGAAATAAGGGAATATTAAACGAAATGTACAAAGTTTACGGTTGTCAAGCAACGTAGCGCCTTATTATTGTGTAATGCTGCATAAGCGCATAATAATAATCATTTTACTCGCGTGACATTCACGTCGTGTCTTACAGTGTCAAACAAATCCCATCTGGTTTTACATTCTGTCATCTGTACTGAAGATCCGGTTCATGTTTGGTAACACTGGAGTGTTTCTGTGAGTTGACCAGTGATGAAAGTGAGGGTGTTGATGGCGTGTGTTTCAGACCCTGCGCCCGGGCGACGCTTCACGCCTCCCTCCAGCACGCTGAGCAGCGGGAAGATGAATGAGGGATTGCCGCTGGGCGCTCAGGAGAGCAGCGGCGCCGCTCTGGTGGGCAAACTGCGCATGGCTGACCGGAGCATGGTGGAGGTGCTTTCCGACCACCCAGGAGAACTGGTGCGCACGGACAGCCCGAATTTCCTGTGCTCTGTACTGCCCACACACTGGCGCTGCAACAAGACCCTGCCCATCGCTTTCAAGGTACTGGAGCCCAGACGACTGCTTTCCCTGAGCGGGGTCTTGTTGTTCACACACCCTTAACTTAAACAGTGTCTTCTTAATGTTAATCTTAATAGTAGAAGAACTGAGGTCACTCACAAATGCTACATCTGATGAACCAGACAAAACCTTCATTGTGAATGATCGCATGAATTGACCACGGCAGCCAGATCTGATTGTCTGTTGTCTGTTCTGTTTAGTATTTACTAGTATGTTTTAGTATGTTTTTAGTACTAGTAATATGTTTTATTACTAGTATGTTTAGTATTTGAAGGTTTTGTATAGTGTGTTTAGTTTATGCAGCTCGAGCTCAGTCTTCTCCAGTTTCACTGTGGTCTGTTAATGAACATCCTTCATTAAGATGATGATGTGGAGGCAAGCGTCTGTAATTGTTATTAATCCCTGTCGTCGTGGGTGACCTCTGATTCTCTCTTCATCCTCTTGACAGTTGAAGGCACGACCCACCCAATGTTGTCAAACCTAAAGCTGCATTACTGACTGTGATTCTGGTGTTTTCCTCTGAAGCAGCTCTTCACTGTTAAATACTCAATGCAAATGTCCTGCTTATTGTAGATGTGGAGATACTGTGCAAGTGTGCGTGATGCAGTGCTGTAGAGACGATTTGAATGTTGTTTATTTTCAACATCACATCTGCAATTGTGTTTGCATGCTAATTATCAAAATATCTGTTGAGAGGGCAGATTTATTAAAAATGTAATTACTGATGTTTAATACATAATTAAATTTCAGTATTGTTTTATATAATTACCATTGACTTATATAATTACCATTGTAATTGAACAGAATCTTACTTGATTATTTTCTCCTAGTTTCATCGAGTGTGTTAACTGTAGAATTTTTGCTTTGTTTACTCATGGCACTGGTTTCAAAACATCTAATGAATTCTGCTCACTGATTGGCTGACAGGTGGTTGCTCTAGGTGATATTACCGATGGCACATTGGTTACGGTGATGGCAGGAAATGATGAGAATTACTCGGCAGAACTCCGCAACGCCACAGCTGCCATCAAAAACCAAGTGGCCCGATTCAACGACCTGCGATTCGTGGGCCGCAGTGGAAGAGGTGAGCTGTGACGGGAACCATGAGCGTGTTTAGAGAACTGTGATGAAATATGATACCAGAATAGACTGTAACAGAACTTCTGCTGTTTAGCTGGTGTTGTGTCACCCTGCAGAGCAGATGATGGGTTGTGTGTGTCTCTGATTGGAGAAATATGACACAGAATATCTGGTGCTCCCAAAGGCCATATTGCTGAAACACACACACACACATATCTGTAAAAAGGAAACACAATTGATGCAGTCCTACCACTGAGCTATGACGAGACGTGTTTGTTTTGTGTGTGTCTTGTAAGAGCACACACACACTCATTACCTGTCTCTTGTGCTTCCTCTGCTGTACATCTGAGCCTCAGAGAAAATCAGGTGCAGTCAAATGCAGCAGATCTTGTCTATTTAAAACTTAAGCCTCTGTGTACACTAGTTAGGCATCCACCCCAGTCAGTCCTTTGTAGCACTGTTTAAAAAAGCCAGACTGTTTAAGCACACACTGGGGTGTGGGTGGAGCTACAGTACAGTACAGTACAGTAATGCCCAACTGTGCAGCTGTGTGTTGCTGCTTTGATGTGCTTGCATTTGTAACAGTCCTGTAGCTCAGTTGGTAGAGCAGTGCAAAGGTTGTGGGTTTGATTCCCAGGGGAACACACGTTCATGTATAAAATGTATGACTTGAATGTGCTGTAAGTCACTTTGCATAAGAGCATCTACCGGATGCATAAATATAAAATTTGTTTGTGATGTTCCTTATTTGCTTTGGATAAAAGCGTCTGCTAAATGAATCAATGTAAATGTAGACGTGGAGATTTGTGTCAAGAAGGTTCTGTGTTTCACATGTTGTTTGGTGTGTTCAACAGTTTTTATCAACTTTGTAAATTACTTTCAAAAACAATTATTGTTTTTTGGACATTCAAAATCATGCAGCCAAAAATGTGTCTATAAATTAATCCTGAGGGGAAAAACACGGAGCTTCCATAGAATGATTTGTGTGAAATGAATGCTCATGATTTGTAAATCTTCCAGGATGACGGAGGAGTTAGTCAACTGTTTCTGATGACACACACACACACACTCATCTTCTGGGAAATGCAGTGTCCCACAGGGCCGTGATGTGATAAAGTCTCTGATAGAGCCCTCAACACTAATCTTACTGTCTTACACACACATGCCTGGACCTGAGACTCACAAACACAATCTTAACACACTCTTTTGTCCTGTTCTCTTTTGTCCTCATCTTCACATGTATAATAGAGAGTCAGAGTGGATTTAAGGAACAAAGTGCTGCTTACTGCAGGTGTGCTTGTATGCTCAGATCACAGACATGCGTGTACTGCAAATGGCATCTTGAGTTTGTGAGTTTTCATCCTCCTCAAATGTGTACAAAGACGTGCATAAATGTTTAGTTTAGATCACTTAACAAAAGTAACATATTAGTTTAGTGTCACTACAGGAAGCTCCTCTAGTCTGCTTGAATGTACACACTCAGACATGCACGTCTACAAATACTGTTGATTATTAGAGCGATGCTTGTGTGTGTGTGTGTGTGTGTGTGTTTGTGTGTGTAAGAGAGAACAGCTGGGCTCTTTAGTGATGGAAGTGATTATGGTTACTGCCGGAAAATAGTGTGTTAAGTAAGAGAGAAATGTAAATCACACACACACACACAGACACACACACTCACACACACACACACACACACACACACACACACACACACACACACACACACACACTCACTCACACACACTCACACACACTCTTCAGCCTGTTGCTACTCTGTTGGAGTGCTCAAGGTTTTTGATCAGATAAGACTTGCAGATAAGACAACAAAGATTCATTTGTGGCTTTTCTGTCTTTCCCTTCATCATCACAGTTGTGTTGAGTCACTTGTTGTCCTAAGGCAGTTACACACAGACACACACAAACACACACACACTTAGACATCTTATGTTTACACACCATGAAGTGTGTGTGTGAGAGAGAGAGTGTCTGTGAGAGAGAGTATGTGTATATGTTCCTGTAGCTCAGAGTGTTATGTGAGAGTGTGTGTGTTCCTGTAGCTCAGTGCTCCTCTAGCTCATGTTGTAGAGCACATGTACTGATAAAATGTATAACTTGAATGCGCTGTAAGTCACTTTGGATAACAGCGTCTGCCAAATGAATGAAATGTAAAAAATGTAAAATGTATGTGTGACAGTGTGTGTGTGAGGTGAGATCATTTCAGACAGAAGTATAACAGTGTTGTTACGGTGACTGGGCTCAGAATAGCACCTGACATCAGAAGCATGTGTTCGGTCACACTCTGATCTAAGATTTGTGTGGGCATGCGTGTGGTCAGCCTTACCGTTTGATACCGTCTGATTAACGAATACCGTCTGATTTTTTGGGAACTGTGGAGGTTTATTTTTCTGGTGTGTGTGTGCAACTGTACCTTGCCCTGACCAGCATTGGTTAGTCTTGTTTAGCGTTGTGTAACTTAAACCTGTTGCTGGCACACAAGCAGCCGACTCTCTGCTTGTGTGCTGAGATCTGATCGTCATGGCAATGAGTGACAGGTGAAGCCTGAGGAATTCTGGGTATACACCCCACATTATTCATTTAAAAAAATAAAGATTAATATTTTGATACAAACTTTATAATTCAGGAAGTTTGTTAGTTATTTTAGTACCTATTTAAGATTCTTGTGTTTTTGGGTAGACTTTGGTCAGATGGTTCAGATACAGTATTTAATTTGACATGACAATGAGGCTATGAGAGACTCACACCTCAGTGTAAAAAGTGTATCTTTCCAGAAACATTCCAGTTAACAGATTTCCCCTATAAAACACTGTGAGAATAAATAAGATTATCAGACAGAACTGCATGGTGACCAGACTGCATGTGTGCTGCTGACAGTCTGATGTGATGGACTGACTGAGGTCTCCTGGAACTCTTGTTTATTATAGGGTGTGTGTGTGTGTGTTTATGAAGAGTGAATTCTGTCTGACTTTGTACTGTGTCTGCTCTCAGTATCACTGCATATTTCACACTCTCTCTCTCTCTGAGGTCATTAGCTCATTCTGTGATTATCTGGGGACGTGGTGACATGGTCTGTGTCTCTGCTGTAGTGACACAGCAAACACAACTTCAAATCTCCTGTGTCGGGTGTGAGGTTGAAATTATTTGTGTGTGTTTTATCACAGGATGGCCAGTTGTGTAGTTTGACAGCTGTCCACTGAACACATCCTCATCCATAAACACACAACATCAGTCTTGTGTCTTTGTTAAAATGTACATAGCGTGTCTGTGAATAAATATACCATAAATACATTGTTTTTTCAGGAAAGAGCTTCACTCTCACCATCACAGTCTTCACCAATCCTCCTCAGGTGGCCACGTATCAGAGAGCCATAAAGATCACAGTGGACGGGCCTCGAGAACCGCGCCGTGAGTAGCCACACATCAGCACAGGTCCACACACACAATAACTGAAGCGGCATGTTTCAGCCATGTGAGATCAGATGTGTTTAACACAGCACCATTTCCAGTGATAAGCAGTTCCACAGTAGAGCTGTAACATCATAAACTCTTCATATCCAACACTCTCTGCTGGAATCGTCTGTTCTTTCTTTCTTTTGAGCAGCTCAATTTTCTATTATCTGGTCTGATAGTATAATATTTCATAAAGATATTGCCTCTATAAATAGCTTCATTGTATTTTTGGCTGCTTCTTGTTAGTTGTTGTAGTGCCCTAAGAAACCCTGTGCACTGCACACCAGTTTGTGGATAAACTAATAACATGAAGAGTAGATCAGACATTTCATCATGAAAACATAACTAATGCTGTAAACATGGACAGACTATCTTTCGGTATAAACAATATAAACATACACATACTGACACATGCTGTTTGTATTATTATTACAGTAAGTATTTATTTTACACATTGTAAATGAAGGTTTGTAAAGCAGTTGTCAGAATCTTTCTGTTTAGATTGTTTGTCCTGCAGGTGTGTTTTGTGTGCATGTGTGTGTGTTTCAGAGGGTTTTTACAATGTCTTTGTGTTTGATATGTTCTTGCATCATGGTCTTGTGTCGGTGGCTGTTGCATGGTTATTCCCCGCTGGTCCCTTTTTCCGGTCGGGAATCTGTCTGCTTGGCGCCACCCCTCATATTCAGGGTCTGTCTGGCCTGCTGTTCAAAGCTCTCTGATTTCAGCAGGACTTCCTCTTCTCGCGTGCGTGGATGAGTGTGGCTGACGGTTCCTCACAGCTGTGAGACACAGCTTTTCTCTTCCGTTTGTTTGCTTTTTCTCTCATCGCCTGTGATTGTTAATCTGGCGTTCTCGCCCGGTCTCGATGTGTGAGGTCAGACAGAGATGCCCACACACACGCGTCCACTTTAACTGTGCATGCAGACAGACACATTCACAAAAACAGCATCTGGCATCTATCACTGTAACATTATGCACACAACATGTTTCACATGTTACACACGTAGTCACATATAAGAAGAAAGGACAGAGTGAAACCCTGCAGCACCCCCTGCTGAAGCAGTGCCACCTGATTCTGAGGAGCTCCTCAAACTTTTCATTGAACCACAATTATGATTGACAAAACATCCTGTCTCTTCTCATCTCTCTTCTCATCTCTTCTCGTCTCTTCTCATCTCTCTTCTCATCTTATCTCTCTTCTCGTCTCTGCTCACACATGGTATTTATCAGTGTTAGTTGGATCTCTATTGAGTGCTGTGTGTGTGCTGGAATCAGATTATAGTGCAGAAGTATGATTACTGTTTATGTGTGATATGAATTTGATAATGGACAATAGGTAACACAATTGCTTTCTCATCTCCGTTCTGTGTGTGTGTCCAGGGCACCGACAGAAGCCAGATGAAGGTGTAAAGCCAGGCACGTTAGCTTTCTCTGAGCAGCTGAGACGAAGTGCCATGCGATGCAGTCCACACCATGGCCCTGTCCCCAACCCACGCCCCGCCCTCAACACACCCCCGTTCACCAGCCCCACCCACAGCCAGATTTCCGGTGAGTTAGCTCAGAAAATCTCTATATGTCTGATTATATATCTATAACATAAGAGCAGGGATGAACCAACCATTCTATTGTATTTTGTTTTAATCAGTTCTATTTTAAGGTCTTTATTCCTTCATTCTCTTAAGCTCTTAAAGTCACAGTAATTGCTTTGTTACATGTAGCTGTACAAGTCATGAAATGGATTAGAATTAGCCACAAACACAGTTTTATGCTTTAGGATACTTGTGTATTTATAATTCAGTTAGCTGGTTTAGAGACAGCCGAGGGGTGTGTGTATGTGTGTGCATGGGGCTTTGTTATTGTTTGGGGGGAAGTGGGGATACATCACACGTCATCCGACATTCAGACATAACAAATAGAGAGAACAAGGCCAACTTTGATTGGAGCTGACACAAACACACACACACTTGCACATGGTCACTCACATATACTCACACACGATCACATACGGTCACACACATGCTCACACCTGGTCTCACACACACTCACACACTGTCATACACTCACACAAGCTCACACACACAGTCACACGGTCTCACACACTCACACAAGCTCACACACATGGTCACACACTCACACAAGCTCACACCGGCACACACACACGCAAAGACACACCCACGCTCACAATGCTCACACACGGTCACACAACTGACCACACACACACACACTCACACATGCTCACACACACACAAAGGTCACACACGGTCACACCCACTCACACACACTGACACACACACTGACACACACACTGACACACATATGGTCACACACTCACACACACGGTCACACACACTCTCACACACGCTCACACACGCTCACACACACTCACACATGCTCACACACACTCACACATGCTCACACACACTCACACATGCTCACACACACTCACACATGCTCACACACACACACAGTCACACACACTCTCACACACTCACACATGCTCACACACACACACACACATGCTCACACACACACACACATGGTCACACACTCACACAGTCACACATGCTCACACTCACACAAGCTTACACACACGCTCACACACGCTCACACACGCTCACACACACTCACACATGCTCACACACACACACACACGGTCACACACTCACACATGCTCACAAACACACACACACATGGTCACACTCACACAAGCTCACACACACGGTCACACACACACACACACACACACACATGCTCACACATGCTCACACACACGGTCACACACATGCTCACACATGCTCACACATGCTCACACATGCTCACACACATGCTCACACACATGCTCACACACACGGTCACACACACACACACGCTCACACACGCTCACACACACTCACACCCATGGTCATACACACTCTGAGGGAAAGTTTAGGGCCCAGTAACATCCAGGAACAATCATGTCCTCTCGGGGTAATAAATATTTCTTCACTCTTTCATTTGTTTCATACTGCAAA
Source organism: Chromobotia macracanthus (assembly GCA_036877525.1). Taxonomy (NCBI): domain Eukaryota; kingdom Metazoa; phylum Chordata; class Actinopteri; order Cypriniformes; family Botiidae; genus Chromobotia; species Chromobotia macracanthus. The sequence continues at coordinate 758,185 of JAZGTH010000088.1, read as the reverse complement.
GAATCAAAACTTAAACATTCTGTCCTTTCATGTAGGTATACAAATAGTTTAATAACAATAAAAAAAGTTTCACAATAACAGTGATGTTTCACACAGTCACTGTAAACATAACACAATATTGCTCATAGCTACATTTTTCATGATTGTCTTTAAATTTGTATACTGTTGTATACTGTTTGGAATGTGATCACGGGACGTTTGTTTGAATATGAGCACACAGTCAAAAAACATGGTAGAATCTGTCCTTTTGTTTGTAATATACTTTGTAACTTTGTTACCTGCTTTAAAGCCCTCTTGATATTTTTAAATTGTGTCAGTTGATTTCTCAGAAGGTCTAAGTTCAGCACCAGTAACTTCTGCTTTTCAGTCTTTGTTTTAAACATTTCCGAACATGACAACACAGATCTGCACCTCTGAAAGACTGCCGTGCTGCTGCTTTCTCTTCCTCTTCAGAAGAGAGCAAGGTGTGTGTGTATGTGAGAGAGAGAGAGAGAGAGAGAGAGAGAGAGAGAGAGAGAGGTGTGCACCTTGCATGTGTGCAGTAGGGAGGAAGCAGACCACAGAAAAGAGGAAGTGAGATTCATTTGACAGGAAGCAGGTTAATGTGTGAAAATCCCTCATTCAAAACAACCAAATCTTATGCCACTTCATTTCATTTATAGAAATAAACAGATTGAATTCAACAACGAGCACCAAAAGATGAAGGCAGGCAGTCTTCATCTACATTTTAAAGGATTTTAGAACAAACACCTCAAATCAAACTGATCCTTAAACTCATAACTCAAGTCTCCTGAGGTATGAAAGAGAGATATGTGAGCGATGAAACTTTCCTCCAGTATTGAGTTGACTGTGTGAATAATGAGGTGCTGAAAGTCAGTAGTGGATTGAGCCGGGCTTTAGAACTGATCGTTTCCTGCCGCGTGCTTCCCTCTGATCAGCCTGCCAGAAATAGCCACAGGAACACGGCCAAGGAAACCGTTATTAAGTCATTCACTTTTTCACTCGCTTTCTTGTTTTATCTACTTCTCTTTTCATATGGAATCAGAGGTAGCTGGTGTGTTTGTGATGGTTTGTACATTTGAAGAAGTTTGCATTTACAGCATTTATTTGCGTGTGTATCTGCAGACGAGCATGCAACATATTGGCAATGACAGAAAATATGTAAAAGAAAAAAGAAAATGTATTTGTAAGACAGAAATGTATTTGGAGAACGATGTTTGGCAGCGTCTTATGAAGTATCACAATACTCACTGCTTAAACCACTGCAACATCAAAAAAGTTACAGCCAACTTATCGAATATCTTATAATACATCAATATCTCCCAGTCATTTTCCTAAAGCACAAATTGGAAAAAAATTAATTTGGCTGGATGGGACTTTCAAAGGTGGAAACTTCTCTAGATTTGTGAGAGAGTGTGTGTATGAGAGAGAAAGTGTGTGTGTGTTTGAGAGCACGAGAGAGAGTGTGTGTGTTTGTGTGCATGTGTGTTAGTCCAGTAATAAATGATTGAGCCCTGTTTGCTCCGGATGCCTAAATCTGCCTCCAGCCACCCACCCCTCCATGTGTTTGACTCCTGTCCCAGATCACAAGCCCTGAGTCTGTGGAGGGGAGGCAGGAAAAGTGGGGGCTTCTGGGGGGCCTGGCAGTGGCCCGCAGTCTGGCTGCACTTGAAACAGGCCGCACACTCTTTGGCCGCCTTGCAAAATTTGCTTCCTGTGCGATGGGCCGCCCTGTTCCTCTGTCTGGAAGTCTGTAGACTATCGGTGAGCATTTATTAGACCGCAGGGAGAAGAAGAAAACAGCCAGACTAATACAGACACAGTGTCTCCTCCAGCTCCTCTTGTTTGTCTTGAACATTTGTGTTTCAATTCTTCTTTGATTGGTACATACATTCAGATGAGACTCAGCGATGAAGGTTTTGTCATCATGTCACCCTGAAATAGTTTCTGTGAAACACGGACGTCAGTGCTTTTTCAGTGCTGAAATTCTCAGTGTTGTTATTTTTGTTTGAGTTTTTGTATGCATTCTGTGTAGTTGCTCAGCTGCCCTGATTACTTTGATTTTTATGAGAACATATGGGATATTTTTTTCATAGTGTTCACATGCATATAAACAGTTGGTATTCTGGTTATATTGTGGCATTTTTGCAGTTACTTGGAGCTCTGTTTAACTATCACTGTACCATGATATTAATACAGTGCTTTAAGTGTATGAAAATGTGTGTGGGGGGTGATTTTACGTAGGAAGAAAAATGAATAATATTCCTATATTTTTGTGAGTGTATCATTACAGCTGGACAGTTAGAACATCATTTATGGAATGTAAATGTTTCTTTCTAGACTCTAGACAGATGCAAACATCTCCTTCCTGGACTTACGAGCAGTCGTACCCATACCTGGGTTCCATCTCCACCCCAGCCGTTCACCCAACCACACCCATATCACCCAGTCGCAATGCTTTACACTGTAAGTATGAGTGCAGAGAAACAGCAGGATCATGTTAGAGAGACTGTGCCATGATACAGTGATATTTCAGATGGTCCTCTGATATATGCCAATAACCGTCAGATTCACATACTGTAGTATTTACATAGTACCATGGTATTCTTGAAACAAACATGACACATTTAAATGTGATAATAAATCTAGAACAGGGTGAAACATTTACATGAGATCTCTTTATTATATCAATTCTTTCTCTTAAACAGTTGAAATTGAAATAAATGGAGACTTTTCGTTAATTTAAGTATTTTATAAGAAATATAAAGCTGATACTCCAGTCTCCTGAGTTATGAAATAGAAACTCTAAGTCTTTTCATAACCTTTAAAACTTGCAGAAATTGTCTGATATTTAGGAATGTGTTAGGAGTTAAAGTTTATGCAAACATCTGCTGAACCAGTAATCTATGAATCTGTCCTGTGTTGAGAAGCATGTCCAAGCAGAACTTTGTCTTCTTGCAGGTCCAGATCTGACGGCGTTTACTGACCCTCGTGTGGGTCTGGAGCGTTCTTTCCCCTCCCTCCCTTCTCTACCAGACGGCCGTTTCTCTGACCCTCGCGTGCCGTACCCCACCGGAGCGTTTACCTACACACCCACTCCTGTCACCAATGCCATCGGCATCGGCATGTCGGCCATGACAACCCCCGCTGGCCGCTACCACACGTATCTACCACCGTCCTACCCCGCAGGCTCCTCACAGGGGCAGGCTGGACCCTTCCAAGCTGGCTCGTCACCCTATCACCTGTACTACAGCAGCGCCGCTGGCTCCTACCAGTTCTCCATGATGCCAGGGGGAGGGGGCGGTGAGCGCTCGCCACCCCGTATCTTACCACCCTGCACTAATGCCTCCACAGGCTCCACCCTCCTCCACCCATCTTTGCCCAATCAGAGTGATGTTGTGGTAGAGGCCGAAGGAAGCCACAGCAGTTCACCAACCAGCATGTCTGTTGAAGCAGTTTGGAGGCCGTACTGAGAACTAAGACAGGTTGACAGACATTTGGGTTGACCAATAGTATGTGGGCAGCTGATTCAAGTGTTTTCTTATTGGACTCAGTAAAAAAGTACTTTTGTTTTTTTCATCACACAGCATGAGACTTGTTTGATTTTCTAAAAAATAAGTTGAGGATAGTTTGTATTATTAATATTGTTGTCATTGTTTTGGTTATAATTATTATAGTTGTTATTGTTATTGGTCTTGTCATCATTGTACGATATTGTTCATCAGTTCCAGTCCTATCTATACTTCCATATCTACACACCCAGCAGCTCTTAATCACTGTCAAAATGCCTCAGTGTTTCATATTGAGTAAAACCCACCATGCAACAAACTCAATTACACACGTTTGGCCAGTGTACATACTCCCCATGTGTAATTACATCACTGCAGTGATAACTAACCTCAGCACATGAGGTCATGGGGACACAGCAGGATTCTCTTCAGACTGCTGCTCTATCATGACAGCAGTTGAGCTGAAGAGAAACTGACCTCAGAACTGGATGCTCACACTCGTGTGGAGTGGTGTGGCTGATGAGAACACTTGTGTTGTGACTTGATTCTGATTGATTCTGACACATTTCAGGAATGTGTTTGTGTTCATTCAGACTGTTTGTGTGTTCACACACTTTTGTGCCAGAGATCAACATGATACACAGCTGATTGATGCCCAGTATTTCTCATTTTCGAATTACTTCATTTCACAGTCTTCTATTGTCTTCCTTTCATGTTGCTCCTGACACACTGTATTCAAGGTAAAGCACTAAGCAGAAACAAAAGTCTTTGTCAGCAGTGAGATGCTGTTAAGAGCTTAAACAGACACAGTTTGAGGTTTACGAGACTTTACCGCTCACTGCCTCTCACGGTCTTTACAGAGCATGATCGTTTAATGATGACATCATTGATTACATCACACAAGACACTGTTCTCAACTTCAACATATGTGAAACTGGCAAAACTTTTTAAAATGCAGCTTAACGTCTATTTGTTGTTGTTATTTGTCTTGTTCAACATTTCTTTGCTGAATGTAACATTTTGTTGTGATGAAACAGTTCATTTCTATATCGTGTGGTGTCTTTATTACTTTATTCATTTGTTTGGTAAGACAAGTCTCACTATTCTGAAAGTTCTTGATTTGAAGAAACCACAAACGCTGATGTTAAACATTTGCATGTCCAGCACCATCTATGCTGTAGACATGAATGAGACCTTGATGTGTAGGGCATGTTAAAGAAGTGTGCTAGGAATTTTCTAAACAGACTCACAGAATATCACAACACGAGTGCCGCAGATCTTCTGATGCTGACTGTGTTCAGCACTCGTAACATCTTTAAAAGATTGAGTCATATCTATACATCAGAATATCACAACACGAGTGCCGCTGATGCGATAGACCTTCTGATGCTGACTGAGTTTCAGCACTCGTAACATCTTTAAAAGATTGAGTCATATCTATACATCAGAATATCACATACACGAGTGCCGCAGATCTTCTGATGCTGACTGTGTTCAGCACTCGTAACATCTTTAAAAGATTGAGTCATATCTATACATCAGAATATCACATACACGAGTGCCGCAGATCTTCTGATGCTGACTGTGTTCAGCACTCGTAACATCTTTAAAAGATTGAGTCATATCTATACATCAGAATATCACATACACGAGTGCCGCAGATCTTCTGATGCTGACTGTGTTCAGCACTCGTAACATCTTTAAAAGATTGAGTCATATCTATACATCAGAATATCACGACACGAGTGCCGCAGATCTTCTGATGCTGACTGTGTTCAGCACTCGTAACATCTTTAAAAGATTGAGTCATATCTATACATCAGAATATCACAACACGAGTGCCGCAGATCTTCTGATGCTGACTGTGTTCAGCACTCGTAACATCTTTAAAAGATTGAGTCATATCTATACATCAGAATATCACATACACGAGTGCCGCAGATCTTCTGATGCTGACTGTGTTCAGCACTCGTAACATCTTTAAAAGATTGAGTCATATCTATACATCAGAATATCACATACACGAGTGCCGCAGATCTTCTGATGCTGACTGTGTTCAGCACTGTAACATCTTTAAAAGATTGAGTCATATCTATACATCAGAATATCACATACACGAGTGCCGCAGATCTTCTGATGCTGACTGTGTTCAGCACTCGTAACATCTTTAAAAGATTGAGTCATATCTATACATCAGAATATCACATACACGAGTGCCGCAGATCTTCTGATGCTGACTGTGTTCAGCACTCGTAACATCTTTAAAAGATTGAGTCATATCTATACATCAGAATATCACATACACGAGTGCCACAGATCTTCTGATGCTGACTGTGTTCAGCACTCGTAACATCTTTAAAAGATTGAGTCATATCTATACATCAGAATATCACATACACGAGTGCCGCAGATCTTCTGATGCTGACTGTGTTCAGCACTCGTAACATCTTTAAAAGATTGAGTCATATCTATACATCAGAATATCACGACACGAGTGCCGCAGATCTTCTGATGCTGACTGTGTTCAGCACTCGTAACATCTTTAAAAGATTGAGTCATATCTATACATCAGAATATCACATACACGAGTGTATGTGATAAGAGACTCTTGACACATGTGAAAAAAGACTCTTTAAAAGAGTCATAGCTACAGATTTACTTTATTTTAATATGTTTCTGGTCTTATTGTGGATCTGTGATCATCGTTTCATGTTATTCCAAAGAAAGAAAGTTCATCTTTCAGTAAAATGTAGAACTTTCTCCAACTCTGAATTGAATTTGACTGACACTATCAGGCCCTGTTTTTTATTACCTGTCAGAATACAGAAGCAATACAGAATACAATACAGAAGCAAGTATTGGCTGTGAATGATGTTTCACCTGAAGTGTCTCTGTTCATCTTCTGAGATGACAGGAATGATGTGGCTTCTGAGCATGTGTGAATATTTAACACCTCACAGCGCCAACGTTTATATACTGTTCTTCAACCAAGAAGAATTTATACAGACAAGCCCCGGCCTGCAGACAGAGCAGATAAATGTCTCTGCGTGCTTCATCCACATCTCTCTCTCACAATGTTCTTTCCCTTAAACTGTTTTCATATATTTATATAGTTTTTCCAGATTTATCCACAGGCAAACACACAGAGAAGTGCAGGGGACAGCAGAGGCTAAATAAAGACAGACATGTCCCAGCAGTCCGTGTCAGGACACTGCCGGGCTCGGCTATAATTGTGCTCTAGGAGTCGAGCCAAAGCCTATAAAATCAAACTGTCTGAGGGTGTGAGAGCAGCATGACTCCAGCCACCCACAAACACACACCGCTGCCACCACACAGAAATACTGGCCTGAATATGCTGTAAAATGGGGCTATTTCTAGTAACTGGACATGTCTGGATTCCTCCTGATTCTTTAGAGAGACAGATCTTTTAAAATTTCAGGAATGTTTTTTTGTAAATTAGTTAGGAGATGTATTGAGACAAAGTAAAAAATATAAAAATCTTAGAAAAAAGAAAACAATACAAAAGACAGATTACAAAATAATGGCACCAGAGCATAAAAACCATGTGTGACAATGATGCGTACAATGATAGCATGATAATACCATGTTTTTTCAAATTTCTCCTAAAATAAACCAAACATATTCCAAACAAGGGTTTAATTAACCATGTTTTTTTGGAGGAGTAAAAGTCGACACAAATGTGTTAATTGTCCTATAAAATTATTGTCTTTTGACTTGAAGAATGTAGATGGAAACATCTGAACTTATACTGAAATGTCGTTTTTATGTTTCACTGCTGATTTTTGTGTCTTGGCAAATCTGAGCACAGTCTGAGACATTATTGAGATCTCGTCAGAATTTCATGTGAGGAGAAACTTGTTTATCAGAAGAAGTGTTACATTTTCAAATCTAGAAGTTTTGTAATGTATAAACGTCTGCCATAATGTGAATTAATTTGTGAATTAATAAGTGTAATTTCCATATTCTTCTGCCCAAATGCTGCTCAGGGTCACTGATCAACCTCTGATCATTCATCAGACAGGATCAATATGAAGAGCTTCAGTCCATGACAGCTCATCCATACCTGCAGTACTGTCACTCTGACTGTGATGAATCTCTAATCCATTCATCTAGATGCTGATATATTGACAGCAGTGGAGCAGGAAGCTTTACATATTACAGAAAACTGAGCCAAACAGGCAGACTGGAAATCACTTTTACACTTTGGCAAACTTTGATTTAGTCCAGCAGATGGCACTACACTGCCGCCACGGTTTCATCAAAAACAAAAGTCCTATTTATAAGAAAATACTTGGCTCTGAAATAAATGGAAAGACTTTGCCATGACTTTACTGAGCAGACTTACAATTACATTATACAACTATATCATTGTTTTTATTCTTAATAATTATTATTAGCAGTAGTATTATTACTGCCTCAGAAGTAAACGTTTATTGATGGCGCATGTTTATGACGTTAAAGTACTTACTGTTCTTTTGTTCGTAGGATATTCATGTATTTAGACATCAATGTATTAATTTTCAGTGTTTTACTGACATTATGTTCAAACAGTGGAGACTTTACATTTGTCAGGCGTTAACGCGTCCTGCGTCATTACGCAACCCGCTACGTCATTCCATTTAGCGCGAAATCCAGCGCGAGCTCAGAAACAAACGAGCGCGCCGTTCTTCCCGCCTCACGGTGACCGCGCGGTCAGAGATGGCGGACGCGAGCTGTTACTCCCCCCGCTTTAAGAAGCCCTCAGACGTGCTGCGGATGAGGAGGAAGCGGGCGCGGAGCGCGACGTTCGGCACGAAGCCGTCGAGTCCGCTGCTGTCGGTGGACGGGCTCCGTCCGTTCTCCCCCGGGCCGCTGCTGAACGCGCCCGGCCGGACGAGCGGCGTCAAGCGCAGGAACCCGTTCGCGAGCCTCGAGAACACTTCCAGCCGCGCGGAGAAGAGAGTTTTCTCCCGCACGGAGAGCGAGGACGCCGCTGAAGACGCCGCCGCCGCGCCGCTGAACAGCCCCGGAGCTTCCCTGAGAGAAGAGCTGCTGCACACCGACCAGCTCCCGGTGACCGAAGATTACTGTAACACTGTACGGATGTGACGTCATAGCGCACGAGCACGCGTGGATCAGAGCTTGTTAACAGCGTCGCGTCGCGTCGCGTCGCGTCGTGTCGTCGGTGTATGTTAATGGTGTTGATTATAATGGTGTCGCTGTGATTCTGAATTGAGGTGTACAGTCTGGCTGAAGAAAGCAGTTACATACGGTAGAACAGGCTGTACATCCGCGGAGCAGTGTTACCATCCGAGAGCATCACTGCGCCGTCACACCGTCACACCGTCACGTTAAACAAACCCTTCCTGTGTATGCAGGCAGTGTTCAGTCTGTGACAGATTGTGTTGCTTCATTGTGACTGAGGCAACATATTCACCAAAACTGTCAGTCATGTTATTATTAAAAGCAAATAACACTTCATTCACACGGTGTCCTTTTATTCTGTGACATCATGTCTGGTTTAGCATAAAAACAAATATCATAGGTATTTTTACATTTTGGTTTGTTTCTAATTCCATGAATGCACTACAGTATTTACAGAATCACTGTTTTTGGGCTCATTGTGTTGTTTTTACAGCTGCAGAAAGAGGTTTGTCTCTCTGGAGAAGATTCTTTATTTGAGGAGGATTTGTTTGAACCTGAGAAGTTCAGTCCAGTGTTAAAGGTACCTGCTGGAAATTGGCTGATGTTTCCTCATGGTTTCACGCTCCGTGTATTCATGAGGTTGATTGTATCTCTAGAGTCCAGAAGGCCTTGTGGTTTGTGATCCAGATCCTGCTGAAGTGTGTCAGGAGTTTCCGGCTGACTGGTCCCTCAAAACCCGTGTGCTGTTCACCTCTCCACAGTCCTTCAGCTGGGCTGATCATCTGAAGGCTCAGGAGGAAGCCGAGGGCCTGAGCTCTCACTGCAGAGCTGCATACACCAGTTTACCAGCTGAAATACAGGTGAGAATACACTGGTTAACAGACATGGTCAGCTACAGACTTTACTCATGTCAATGTGTAATACATTTTCCTTTTTACCACTGAATTATGAGTAAATGTGTTGTAAAATAAGAGTCATTGTGTTTATCAGTTTATATTTACTTGTGAGGTGCAGTTCTGTATGAAACCTAAGTGAGTCTTGATATCTATGTATCTTTTGTTGAATCACAACAGATGAAGAATCATAATTGCTCAATTGTTTACAGTTGTACAGTTTGGTGTTTCGGTGTATATCTCTGTGGCTGTGCTCTGTAAGTGATGTTGTGTGTTTCAGGATCCCCGGGGCTGTGCGGAGCTGCGCTCTGGTTTACAGCAGTGTCTGCTGTATTGGCAGCACCCCTCCTTCTCCTGGCTCTCTCTCTTTCCGCGGATCGGCGCAGAGCGCAGATTCTCTGACAAGAGCGTGCCGTGGGCACAGGACACCGGCCTGCAGCAGAGTCTGATGAGTGACTGGTGAGAGAGTGTTTCTGTATGCTGGAGTTTGTTATTCATGCTGTGCATTTGTGAATTTCTCATGATAGAAGCACATTGTTGAAGTGGAAGAATTCAGTGCTGATCATCGGAGGTAAAGCTGAAACCTACATAATGAAGCAACATAATATTGTCTGTATCAGCCAGTCCTGAGGCCACAGCTGTACAACTGATAACTGAATCATCTGATCCCAAAATCATTCATTCTCATGCTATGAATGCAAATGCTTGGCAACAAATACAGTCATCATGCTGCGTTCTGACCTTTCAAAGACTACTGGCATAATTTCATAACCATGTTAGAGTAAATATTGTGTAAAATACACATTTTAATGATATGGATTTAATTGCATATATAATGGTATTATATCAGCTAATAATAAATGTCATACTCTACACAGAAGTGAAGGTGTTGTTAATGTGTTATGGTGTTGTGTGTGCTGTAGGTCTGTGAGTCTGACATCTCTGTACAGTTTGCTGAAGGCCAGACTGTGTCCGTATTTCTACCTGTGCTCATATCAGTTCACTGTGCTGTTCAGAGCTGCAGGTCTGAATGGAGCTACAGGCATCAGTGCACTGCTAAGCCCCACCACCAGAGGGCTGCGTGAGGCCATGAGGGCCGAGGGTCAGTCACACCACAACAACACTACTGTCCAGCTGAAGAGTGAATGCAGTTTAACCATGATTAAGAGTGTCTGCACTGTGTTCTGTCTTTACTCGTGGTGAAATCAGTTTTATATTTTAAATGCTGTTCTGCACATTGTGTGTCTTGTGTTCAGGAATAGAGTTCACACTCCCCCTGCTGGAGGAGAGGAGGAAGAACAGAGATCAGTCGTCATTTGAGGTCACTGAAAGCTCTCACCAGACTGACGCTGAAGATCCGGCCAGCAGCACTGCTGGGTAAGTGTATAAGCGCAGTACGGAAGGGTATAAGCACACAGTATGAGTTTACTGTATGTCAGTTTGTAAACACATGCACAGCTTTAGTGATTCTCCTCTGCTCTGTAAATATTAATGCTTTTGCCATGTTTTTTTTATTTCAGGAACAGTGAGCACAGTCAAGATGATGAAGATGAGGATGATGAAGATGGTGGATTTTCTTGGTTGAAGGAGATGGGTGTCCAAGACAAGATCAAGAAACCTGATGCTATTTCTATTAAACTGTATCCTCTGAGCTGAACTGTTGCTTGTCACTTTAAAACATTCTGATCAACATTCTGATCAAGTGATTCAATATTTGTTCTATATGAAATATTACAAGTTACAACTGTAATATAATACTATAAATATTAATAATACATGCAAAAGTGCCACTAGATTTGAATGCTCTTCTTCCTTAAATCTTATCAGTCGTAAAGAGCACAGAGAGGTTCGTCTGGACCACAGACCAGAGTCCGTGGTACTGGTCCATGGTTCGAACACCTTCACTCTGCTGAATTTCCTGATTAACTGTAAGAGTCTGGTAGCTGCAGCTGGATCACAGGCTGGACTTCCCCCCACACTGCTGGCCCCTACAGCCTTCAGAGGGGCCACACTGCACTCGCTCAAGGTTTGGAGGACTTGAGTTTATTGTGTGGTTGATATTGAGCCAGAGAACAAGTCATTACTGCTAATTATCAGCCAAAGCCAACATTTCTGTTACTGTTACAGCTGCTGAATGGAAACACAAGATGCACATAAATTCTAAAACGATGCTTAAAAATGTTTGCACTCAAATAATAATTTGATAAGATGTGCAAATAGTATGAAGTCAGGTGCGTCAACATGATTTCATTTTCTGTGAGGATATTTGATGGCAAATTTTCAGAAAGTTGTTTGCAAATGTTTGTGATATTCCAAAGCTGTGAATTTAATCTATCAGACTGAGGGAAAAAAAGCTAGTGTTATGAACTGTAAGTTGGTTGTTTTAAACATGCAGTTTGTGTATGTGCAGGCACGTGCAGTGAATGTAAAGACTCTGGTGCGAACAGGCTATCAGAACTTATGCAGTTTGGAGGTGATGGGACCCATCATGCCCCACACGCTGCATGCTGTGACGCAGCTGCTGAAAGCTGCTCAGAGGGGAGAGTTCTCTGTGGGCCTGTACACTCACGAGCCCACCGCAGTCTTCAATGTTCCCATTAGCCAATCATCTGAGCCACACACGCTGGTATGTTCATCATTCAGTGTGCTTTAACGTGTGCAGAAACAGCTGACTGCATGATGCCACAAATAACTTATATAGCCAAACCAACAGCACAATCCTCCTAATAAACAAAAACACAGCACACATAAATATTGGGTAAAATTATGTTCCATTTTTATGGAACATTTAGTGTAACTTATCTAGCACTGTTTGTTCTCTGGACGTGAGACAGTTTTACATGAGGAAGCACCATTACAATGTGAATGTAGTTTTACATCCTTTGGTTTGTGATGAGGGACTTTGTGTCCTTTGATGGCTCAAACTGCTGTCTGTGCAGATGTTGTGGTCTGGAACACAGATCCTCTGGTGTGATAGCTGCTGTCTGATTGTTTTTAGGAGAGTGTGGTGGAGGATCTGGAAAGGTGCGGTCTACAGCAGAGCACAGTTAAGCAGCTGGCCACGCCCACCACACTGGGCAGGTCTGCACTCAGACAGCTGCACATGAGAGAACACTCATACAACTGGAGAACCTGAGACCCTCACAGATCTGATCCTCATGAGAGGACACTTGTACAGCTGGAGAACCTGAGACCCTCACAGATCTGATCCTCATGAGAGGACACTTGTACAGCTGGAAAACCTGTGACCCTCACAGACACTGATTCCACAGGAGGGCGTGACGGGTCTTGTCTATTAATATCTTTGGAGTATCAAGCTGCCTGTGACAGTATCTTCCAGCAGCTCTTCCAGCTTACAGGAGTCACACTGTTGTGCTTTATAACACTGATAGCTGTTGTTTATTGTGTAACTCTTTCAGTGTGTGCTCTCTCTGAACATTGAGACAGGAATCTTGTGTAATATTTTAAATGTTTTATTTCTGACTGTATTACGTTTCAGGTTTTTTTTTTAATATTGTTTATCTGTCAGGGAAAATCTCCAGCAGAGTTTGTGCCGCCTGCAGTTCAGTGTTATGGGATGGAATATTGGTCATACTTGTATGAATTTGTAATATTAAATTAAATATTTGAAATGTTTTGCTTTGTATCTCTTGTACCAGCAACAAATTGAGTGTCAGTGTTCCTGTAGCTCAGTTGGTAGCGCATTGCTTAACAGTGCAAAGGTTGTGGGTTTGATTCCCAGGGAACACGTACTGATAAAATTTGACAACCTTCAACACACAGTAAGTCGCTTTGGATCTTTCAAATAAAGAAATGTGAATGTAATGAGTGTATAAATTTGAGCATTGTTTTTCACTGACAGACATGTTCCCACCGTGTCAAAGACTGCTGCATTTGTAAATAACAACACTGATTAGTTATTGGGATTACATTAATCATTCAATAAACTCAAGATGGACAGTTTCGGGCTGAGATGTCTGCCGATTGGGCTGGTCAAATGACATTGACTATTATTCTATTGTACTTGCTTGCACAAAATATCTTGTAATTAAGTGTTTATTTACCATTTATTCTTTGTGCATATAATAGCTTTAGTGTTCATGACCGAGCTGTGTCAGCAGATCTCTATCACTGCACTGCTGGTGCATGTGTGTGTTGAACAGTGAAAATGAAGCGACTCTTCTGGTCAACTGCAGTGTGAACGTGTTCTGCTTACTAGTTATCCTGTAAGCTTCAGCTTTTTACTAAGACGTTGTGCTATGAATTGTCAACACTGACATAGCCTAAATCAAATAGTATGTCAATTTGCAGAAATTAACAAATAAATTGTATATAAATTGTTGTGCAGTCTACAAACCAACTTGTAATGTTCTCAATCGTTAATTATCAGGACCAGCTAACTTCAAGCAGGGTAAGTTTCAACTTAGCAGTTACCAACAGGCTGTGATCCTTCCTTTGCATGCAGTGTCATATAGTGAACAGAGAGGTGTTAGTACAGACAAGTTACTGCCGGTCAATGCAAAAGAACAAGAAGCCCAACCTGTAAAGTTCAGCTCTCAGAAAACACTTTAGTCCCTGTTCACTGAAACATCAACATTCATTAGAGGTATTTTGTGCTCTCCTGTGTTCAGCATTTGGACACATTTATTGCAGTATTTCAGAAGTTCTCCACTTCAGTTTCAGATGTGGCTTTAAAATTGCAACAAATCTTCAAAATGGTCATTCTGTATAAAATGGACTTCATCAGCTTTGAAATGCATACTGCACACAAATGTACTCCTGCATATTATTTTAATAGGAGGGCATTAATCTCACCCATGCTTTCCTCAGTTCTTTTTGTGTTGGGAAATTGTAAAAACTGAGATAAGGGTGTTGTTGTTTTAGAATTAGAGCGGCTGGATAATCTGCAAAAGCACCAGCAAAAGATCCGGCCATTAGTTTTGATTGTGTTGCAATGGTACTGGAAGTAGTGATGCACTGCTTCACTTACTGGGAACAGAAGTGTGAAAGAGGTCTCTAGGCTGTTTGTGTCCTCGTATAATTGCGTGTTGTCACCACCAGAGTGCAGTCACAGCCTAAGCATTCTCAACAGCTCACACCAGAGCTAAAGATGAGCTGGATGACTGATGTCTGCTGAAGGTCACCTGCATTGTGTTCCACATATCAGCACAGTTTCAGTTGTTATATGATGCCCATAAACAGGATTCTGAAAGTTTTCATTTGTTTAGGAGTTTAAGATAGAAATTAACATTCAAAGTGAAACGGTGCATTCTTGAAACACATACATTCATTTCTGTGCCGATTTATTTAGTTATACATTTATATAATGTAAGGTACTTACAAAACATTCTTGTATAAATAGCCTAACAATTGTAAAATGACTTAAACACTTTTCACAGAAACTCATTCTGCTGGTGTTTCATAAATGAGGAACATGTTATTTTCCTGCTGGAGAAAAGCGTGTTTCACTGGAGCCTCAGCGTGAAAAACCTGTCAGTGCCCAAACTCCTCTGAAACTGTCAGAACACACCGCAGACCAGATAACCTCCACAGACCAGATTAAACTCAAACTTGATTAGGTTCAGTTGTCAGTTTGCTCTAGGTGGTTGTCAGGCTATTGCTGGCAGTTGCTGCAGAATATTCTAAACAGTTGTTAGAATTTTCTGGGTTGTTGTCTAGGTAGTAACTAGGATGTTCTGGGTTGTAGCTAGAGTGTTATTTCTGGCTCATGTTGTGGGGTATGGCCTCTACGTGTCTGCTTTTCTTTAGATCAGCCTGCGTCTCAGGTCTTTTTATTTGAAATCAATGGCATTATTGTAGCCTTTTATAGGGTGATTATAATGAGTCACAGCTCTCCTTAACAAGACAACTGATTTGAGGAATAATTCATATCCATCACACAATGCTTCTCAAGTGAACACTTTGAGTTTGTTCAAATCACTCATTCTGAGCAGTAGTAATACAGCTGATTGTTGCCTTACAGAACACAGACGAGATATCAGTGTGAAATAAATGCTGTTTGTCTCCTGATACAAACAACACATCAGACTTCCATCACACCTGTGTGACACTGTGACATGATTGATGTGAATCCTGTTTAACAATTTTCAGATGTGATCTTTCACACAGAGAAACACACTTTACCCACACACACATGCACCTGTGCAGAATTACTGCAGTGATAATGAGTAATTAATGAACAGGCTGGTTAATGATTTCACAGAAGCCTAAAGACATGATGACAGGAGCTGTGACAGAAATCTAAGAACATGAGACAAAAATGATTATATCAGCTTCATCTGTCCAATGAACATTATAAACACACACTCCAGTTCATTATTACTGACATCTGTCATCAACTGTCATCATCAAAACAATATCATTATTTACAAGTGTGACATGCTCCTGATTTCTGTGTGTATCCTCATCCATCTGTGCAGTGAATTGGCAAATGCTCTTTTACTAAATGTATAATGACAGTCAGTTTCTGTTTCGTTTTTCTGTCTTTTCTCTCCAGAGATTTTCAGAAGATGCTCAGTGCTTGTGAGTATAAGTTAACCTAAGTTAACCTGAGATCTTTCTGTACAGCTGATCCCAGCACCTGCAGTCAAAACTCAAGAGAGCTCAAACCCTGAGTCTTCTGCTCTGCTCAGCACACAGGCCTAACACACTCTTTAATACTTTTTAATAGTGGTTTACAGTCATGGTGTGTTGACCTGAACATTTTTCCACATATTTACACCAAATGATTTTGTGATGTCAAAAGAAAATTACTGACATATACCTCTAGAGTTAATGTTTTTGGAAAGTGGTTATTTCTGTGTTTCTCTCAGGACCAGGAAAAAAACAGAAAATTCTCACAGATGAAATGTCTCTCATTCCACAGTTTCTTGGCTGAATTTTGGTTTGACTTGATTCAGAATATTAAATGTTAGATTTAATATTAGATTTATGGAATTTCAGCAGTTCAATTTTTAGCCACACAGTTTGGGGTTTGAAACCCCACTGCAGTATCTTGACTCTTTAATGGTGGACTTTGGTGTTTGTAGCACATTATTTATTTTTAATTTTTAATTCTGACCTACATTTTCTGGTCTACACTGGAATTCTGGATTCTGCTCTGAGTGATTCTCATTTCTTCCTGTCGTCTCATGAATGCTCCGCCCACCTCACAAGACATTCCCTCGTCAAACTAACTCAGTTTCCCACCAGCACACACTCTTCCCATCAGGACGGCCTCAGAACCTAATGATCCAAACACTGTACTCAGAACGTGGAGTTTGTCATCTGTGAGTTTAATGTTCCAGCACCTCACTGATTTAGAGCCTGCTGCCGCTTCCCAGAGTTTCACCTCAGCCATTACAGAAGGAACTTTCAGACTGGTCTCAGATCAGTATACCAGCACTGACAGATCCACTGGCATGCCACTGGCAGAAAAGTGACAGAGCCCACATGCTGTGTGCCAGTCATCTGTGGGAAACCTGGAAAATAGCTCTGGTCAGGTCATGCTCTGCCAATTCTGATTTTCCGTTTGGAATGAAGTCTGAAATGACCCAAGAGTGTGTATCACCAAATGAAGACTTTTATGACTTTATAATGTGTTAACTGTGAAAATGGCACAAGAGCTTTGAGAAACACATTGAGTGCTTTTAAAAAAACAAACTTAGAATGACAATATAATCCTTTGATGTTTCATGTAAACTAGATGTTGGGAATTAGAATCCAGCTGTGCTCCATTTATAAGAAATATATATGTAAAACATTTGTGTGGCGTTTGCTTACATTAAAGGAAAGACCTGAGGATGGGCTCCTTCTCATGTGACTGGGAGGTCAACGTTTCTGTTCTGAAGAGGAAAGTGTGATTGTTATTTGACCTTCAAGAGGCCAGAGGAAGATTACATTTAAATTTGAGACTGGTGACCCTGTTCTCTCCTGGAGTATTGCAAGAATGAAATGAAGGGCCCATGGGTGAAACTCCAGGATGTGAGGAGAGACCAGCAGAGATGAAACAAGCTAAGAGAGAAATGAAGGTGCTTCCTCTGTGAAGGAACGTATTGGTGACTGGGTTTGAAGGGCAAGAACATTGAAAAGCACCATTGTGGGAGTAATAGTGATTGAGGAGAAGCAGGAGCAGAGAGCGGGAGTAAAGGACAGTGTGTGGATATTTTTCTCCATCTCCCTCTAGCAGTAATTAACTCTGTCTGGCACACTCCATAAATCAACACCTGTGAGACTTTCAGCCCAGGTTCAGTTTCCCGCAGGAGCATCATCAGAATGAGAGCTCAGTCCACGATGCTTCAGTTCTTCTGTCACTTTGAAGTTTAAAAAATCCATTCTCATGTAGCCAGACATTTGCCTGTAAACAAAGAACTTGCTTTCGTAACCTCTTCAGACCCTGTGTCTAATGGAATGGACAGTGGAATGTTTAAACCAATAACAGTGGACACTTATAATATGAATAATGCTGTTTCTCAGTGTGAGTTGTCTTTGTATTTCACAGACAGAATAACAGCATACAACATGGATCAACATAAAGGTGATTCAAGTGATTTAATTTTTGTATGAACTGTTCTGTTTAGAAAGGATATTTACAGTAAAATGATCACATGATGCTCTCTTTGGCTACAGGTCTTTATCCTCAAACGTCACAGTCCTCAGAGACAGATACTGTACACTAAGCGTGTTGTCTTCATTTTCAGATGTGGCCAGTGTGACTGGAGCTTTCAGAGATTATGATGGAGAACCTGCCCTCCCTGTCCAGATAAACCTTAAATACCATCAATCAAAAGCTGCTTTAAACCAGATTCTGGCCATCGCTCAAATGCCATTGATCGCACTTAAAGCCGCTCTAAGAGCTGCTGTTTGATACGTGATGGGACCTGACAGACGTCCGGTTAACTCCTGTTCTCCAGCTCACAGGCATTGATTGGTGAAGATCTGTACAGCATGTAAATCTGACAGGCATATAGACACCTGAAGAGTCTGAAGAGACAGGATGCCTCTCCAGAGCAAATGGAGCAGAAATAATTCTTCATGAGCTAGAATACAAGACGTACCAAACCTTATTTCAGGAACATCTACGGCAGTCATGAAGTCCAGTGTTGAGGAAGACACAAACTACAGGCTGCTTGCAATTTAAGCTACAGTCCAGATGCAGTTTTGAGAAAGTAGAGCTACGCCTCAAGCTGCCAACAAAACAAAGCTAACTACAGTGAAACAAAACAACTTTTAAACAACTTACAGTTGTTTTAGCTTACTTTAAATCCTTGTTTTGTCTTATTTTTAAAAAATATTAAGTCGCCTTGAGGGCCCCCCAGCGGGCCCTGGATGAGAGATACTGTAACACTCAGTAACACTCATATGTCTTTTCTAATGTTCCATTATTAACAACAACAAAACAACAGTTTTTCTTCAAAACACACATTGTTCTAGTACTGGTAACCTGTAACCATGACTGAAGTGACTGAGATGTGTGACACTAGTAGCACTGTTACTTTCAGACTCTGAAACCAACACTGAAGTCAGTTCTGAGGTTAGCAGATATTTGACTGTCAGAGAGAGAATGGACAGCACATACGGGGGACTGGGGTCTGTTCTCTGTGTTTTACTGTGACTGTGCAGACACAGGACAGAGTGCTCGTGGAGCTGCAGCGGCAGGTAATAAATCATCTGTCTGTGGATGACAGTTCTAAACGAGTGCTCTGATTGGATGAGACAAGTACATCACTTTGTGTGTTAGACTGTGCCACACCATCTGCACACACGAGACTCAGCAGACAGCTGATGTGTGTGTGTGTTTCTGACTGAAACCCAATGAAACTTTACTAGAGAAATGAAATGCTCTTAATCTACTGCTGATACATTTTTGAGGACTCTCTTTAAATCATTATTATCTGTTTAAGGTTTTTAAGTTTTTTGCAACTATTCTTTACTTTGACCCAAATCTGTGTTGTTGGTTGTTGAAAGTACACTGCGTACAGCACAGAATGGACTGCACACTATTAAAAAAACAGCATTATGCAGTAAATCATTTTTACATGAACTGATGCATGTAAGTGTTCAGATTCATCATCATAAATGTAGCATGTTTATTGCGGTGTGCGGTGTGCTGTTACTGTGATATAGAGATGTTTGGTTTCAGCTCTAATTGTGTGAAACATGTCCAGATAATCATGGGCTTCTTCTGCTCTGTTTAAACTGTATTAACATGCTTGTATGTCAGTCTGAACAGTCACAGGGTTTTGTTCCTCATGTGTGTCTTTCTGTCTCTCATTCATTCAGTCAGAATGTGGCAGATGAATTCGTATGTCATGCTTGGGCAGGTTTCCACTCCACATGGAGGCTGGCAGAGGTGAGGCACCAGGTTTTGGCAGTATGCAGGCATGTGTGTGTGTGTGTGTTTGTTCTGGGTATTCAGTGTCCTACACACATTTTCTGAGTTACACAATTATTCTCAGTGTCATTGCTGACGAGTGTTTACTTCAGATTCTGCATTTATTATTTCTGTCATGATTGTCTTTATAGAAATGATTTTATCTTCTCACAGCACAATGCCAGAGGTGTTGTGAATGATCACTGAGGTTGTTGATGAGTGTTTTCAGCACATTGCTTCAGGTTCTTCCATACTGACCCAAGGGGAAATCTCTGCTTTGTTGTATGCCTTTGGTATGGCTATAGAGTTAAATGAAGATTAGAATGACATTACGATTGTGAAGATGCAGTCTTTAGAGAGAGTTGAGGGGTCACATGATTGAAGGACTTCTCTGTTTAGCCTGTTCTCTGTTTAGCCTGTGGAGGGCACACTACACACACACTAAAGGATCAGAGCGCTCAGCGGTTCTACTGCAGGGCTCAGACTTGCACTAGCTGTCAACCCAACAGGTTTTACCTTCTGCTGTTTTGTTCATAGTTCACACGTTCATGCTGTATAATTGACTTAACGTACAGCCTTTGATGCTTGTTTTGTTTTGATGCTTGTTTTGTCCCTGTCCTCTGTGAATGTGTTAAACTAAGACATTTCTTTGGTCCTCGATTTAATTTTAGATTCTGCACCCCATGACATCATCATTCTGGCCCAGTTTGCTCTTGAACACAGAGTGTATCTGCAGCACAGAGCTTCTCTCTGTCCCTGTTTTTCTGTTTCTCTGCTTCTGTGTGTGGAGGTGAATTTGCTCAGTGTGTGTCAGATGCATCACTAAAGAACACGTTTAAACTCTTTTGACTGGTTTTTCAGACTCTTATTTTGAAACCCTCTTTCATCCGCTCAGATCTTGATTTTAATAATGATGATGTGTTTGTAAAAGCAGCTGTTCTTAATAAACTCTTTCATTTTTAAAATATCACGGTGAGTCTCAGTGTCTAATTGTTTGTTATATTTAATGAATATTTTAATTATGTGTTGGTTGATGGTACCTTTTGGTTTACTGGCTTTAATAAGTTATGTTTGCTTAGGCAGGCATCACTGTTATTAATACTGGTTATGGTTAACCACAACTGCCAGTAATGCTGTGTGAGATCTAGCCGGAGTCAACAACCTAGCAGTCACACAGGACATCCTTGTTTTGACATTTATCAGAGATTGTGCTGAGATTTGCATAAGCATTCTGAAAAAAGTTTTTTACAGGCCCGTCTGTGTGGTGACAGTGAAAAAAAAACATCAGTGTTTGTTCCTCGGGGACCAGAGGCCAGTCTGCTCTGTGAGAACATGAAAGCATCATCAGATGAGAGCTGGAGTTTGAGTGCTGAGTCAGGACATGATCTGCTTCAGGTCACACACAAAAATCCTTTTAGATGAGTACAGGTGAGCCATCCATTCAGTCATCACACCACTGACAAACCTGAGCAAACAAGCACAGAAATTCATGTTCTTTCATACCATCATTTTGTTTTTCTTGCTGTGCAGTTGCTAGGGTGATGGTTTTGTCGCTAAGATGTTGTTAGTGGTCTAGGAGGTTGCTAAAGTGTTCTTTTAAGTGCACTGTTACCGAGGTGCTCTGAGTGTTGTAGCATGTTGTGGGGTGGATGGTTGCTATGCAGTCAGTAAGATGTTTAGTGTTGTTGAGATACTGTCACAGGTACACTGACGGTGATCGGGTGTGTACAAGACTCTTGAGGATGAGTTTGGGATCACTTATCCTTGATATAGGCAGCAGTAATACTGATGTTGTCTTCATATGTAGCACTTCATTATCCTGTCACTAAACAACTCTGATAAACCTGATAAATCAACAGCAGTAAACAGCTCCACTCATCCACAGGTTAAGCCGGTTTGTGACATTTATTGCTTTATGAAGAGTCGTCATCTCTGGAGTATTTGGGCAGTGATTCATCTGTTGTCTTTTGATATCATCAGAACATTATCAGTGATATTTCCAGCATCTCACAGACACACAAACCTGAGTAATTTAAATACAGTTCATTAGTGTCGGCACAGGAAGGTCATGGTGTAAGCCGTGTAACATTTTTACATCTCTTCAATCATTTGAGCGCTTAAGAAAATCAGACACACAAATAACTGCCTCACGTCACTAGATCTGTTATTGTATCGCTCTCTGTTAGCTGTTCGGGCTTCAGGAGAAACAGCCTCTGTCTCAGACCGCAGGTGAATCAAAGGTGAGGTGGCTGGACATCATTATCCTGCAGGAGGACACGTGATTGGTGGAGGGTGTAGAAGAACACAGCAGATGTGAGATTTTGTGGTGTTTAACTTCTAACGCTCGGCCCAACAGCTCTGCTGTGTGTCAGAGGTGAGAAACTGGAGCACTGTGTTTGGGATGTAGGTGGAAAATAAAGGTGTTTGGAAAACAGATTATAACACGTTTCAACACGTTTTTCAGAGTCACTCTTCCAGAAAAAGTTCTTTTATGAGATTCATCCCTAAAACAGCAACAGATCCTGTAAACTTAATCTCAGTATTTATAGTGGAATTGAACATAATCAGCTGTTGTTTTGTGGTGGTTTCTCTGTGTGCATTTATATTAAGTGTGCATTTATATTTGTACTGTTTTACAACTTACAATGTTTTTATATCTGTTTGTTAATGAATCTATGGATTGAATCAAACTTTAGATATGAAACACCTCTTTTTGTCATATGATATGATGTGAACCGTTGCAGTGAGACTGAGCATAAGTTCAGATGTTCCTGTACCTCAGATATGACTGATATCAGCAGTGAGCTGAGGTGCTTTGACCCAGTTGGATGGTGGTGGGCCATTTTATTGAAGAAGCCCCGTTGTGTCATTTCTTGATCCTGCTGTGTGATGGTGTTTCACTTCACAGCAGTTCTTCTCCAGCATTACCGGCTCTTGGGTTTCTGTGACCTGCTCCACTGATATAAAAAGAATTAATTTCCGTTTGACCTGAATGGCACTTTTCACTATTTATATTGATCTAATGCAGCTTTGCATTGACTCACATTTCTGTGAAACTTCTTTCACAGAAGTTGATCATTTGCCCTCTGAGGTTCAAGACATTTGTTTTTCATATAAACTACTTTTATAATTTGGTGATTTTTGTCATTTGTTTTGGAGCTTAGAAAACATATCAGCATAAAAATGGTACAAAACATCTGTTGTGTTTCACACAGAAAGAGCTTCAGGTTTGAATGACATGAGGGTGAGTAAAGGACAGTATTTTTATTATTCAGTGAACTATTCCTTCAGTTGTCTTTGATTGGACTGTCTAAAAACTTTCAGTTTGTCATTGTAATATTAAGTCACTGAAGAATAAACAGTGGAGGTCACTGAACTGAACTGGACGAGACAACACTGAGCTTTGTGTGCAGGTAAAAAAAACCTCTGTCATCCGCTCATCAGTGATGAATTTTTTTTAACTTGCAGGTAAACAGAGAATGATCATATTTCAAACAGCATCATGCAAGACTTCCTGAAATGAGGTGCAGACGTGCAGACGTGTGATTATTTTCTCATTGACTTGCTGTAAAATATCAGAGTGCTGAAAGAAAACAAATCTCTCTCTCCAGCTGTAAGCAAACTCAAGCGCTTTCGTTTGTTTTTTCTTTCTGCTTTCTCTCTCAGAACTTTTTTTGGGCTTTGAATCGTCTCGCGCATACTCTCCCATCATTTGTAATTGGATGTTGTCAAAACAAGTCATTTGAAAACGCTGAACTCTGTCTTGCGCGCTGCATGTGCTGCTGTACTTTTACGTCTGAAATGAGAAGTGGTTTTGTTTTCTTTATTTCAGCTCTGTAGATCTTCATTACACAGACACTTGACATATTTGCACAGAACCACTTGTTTGTCACGTCTATATGAAATGTGAATGAAATTGTCCAGGATTTAGCTGTAGAGAATCATCCCTTTCACCTGAGGATGATTCCATCATACTAACTAATTAACCAATACACCATGACTTCAGGGTGTTGTTGACAGTTGCCAGGGAATTGCTGTACAGTTGCTAAGACTCTGTGACATTTTCTGTATTAACATGTTCAACAGTAAATTTTTTAGTGATATTTTGTGTTTTTGTCAATTGTTTTTTATTCTGTCACTAGGCTGTTCTGGATGGTTGCTATGATTATCAGCTTTGTCTCAGTTGTTGTCCTGAAATTCCTCCGGACAAATAAAAATGGACTCAAATGAGACCGTTTTTGTTGGCATGTTTTATAATGAATGTGGACGGAACAGCTCGGGTCATGGAACAATCTGATGAGAAATGTTTGCTTTTGTATCAGTATGTCAATAGTTCTGATAACTTAAGATTTCTAGATCAATCTGAACACAGTTTGAAAATTGATCTTTTCTGAAACTCTGGAAAAGACTCTTGACATTTCTGGGGTCAAAAATAGGCCGAAAGTGTTAAAGTCTTAGATTTCTCTCCATTTAATCTCATGGCTATCTACACATAAGAGAGACTGCAGAGAGGCTTTGATTCAGGCCACAGACAGTGTAATCAACCAATGAAAATAATTCACAATCTGAATAATAATGCAGACAAACACTGTGGTCTGGAGTCAAAGAAAATAATCTGCTCAAAAAACTTTCAGGCAATAAACTGTAAGAAAGTCAGAAAGCAGTTAAATTGATCACAAATACATGTGACACAAAGACATTCATGTCTGCATCATTATTGTGCATGTATTTTATTGTGCTGCTTTGATTGTCTTGACAAACAGGAACTCTGAATTTATTTCGCACAGTAGATTATTAATTCAAACATGTTGTATTTACTGATATATATATATATATATAAGCTAGAGAAAAGACAATAATGAGCCAGTAAAACAGCTACAGTACAGAAGAGATTGTCCTCATATTCATGCATATCTCTATTACTGTATGTGAGTTGTGTTGTGACAAAGACTCTCCAGCTGAGAAATGAAGGAAAACATTTCATCTCACACTGTAATCAAACCCCTTCTGAAAGAAACATGTCTCATCCTGTGAAAGCCCTGAAGATGCGTGTTAAACATCTGACAAATAAGGGATCCTTCAGTTTAGCTCAGCCAAAACTTCATTTGTAAAGTGGAGAAACAAGTACTTCCTGGTGTTGAAAAATACATGACAATTTGAAGTTTGGCTGTACTATAACTCAGCCAGAGAAAAATGGTAAAAGACTTTCTGGCTATTTCAGGTCCCCCGTCTCAGATTAAGGAGAATTTGTTGGTGGTGCTGACACTCAATGGACTTCCATCCCTCATCGTGATAAAAACATTAATCACACTGATCCTATCACCATCCAATCAACTTTTTCACGGGTTTCTCCAATCTGTTTTCAAGGGCAAAAAGTATGTTTTTTTTCAAAAGTTTCCCAAGAGTTTTCTAAGAATTGTGTGTGTGTGTGTGTATGGTTGGGGAAAATCCACAAGTTCAATCAGTTCACAAGGCAATTCCAGTCTCACTGAACTGTGTTTACTCTCTTGCAGGGATGCAGTAATGACGGTGGATGGAGCATTTTGACCTTCACTGGTTAGAAACAGAATCAGTGGAGGTCATGTGTTACCTAATGAATTGATGAACACATGCATCTTAATGCTGGATGAGGGTAATCCATACAGGGATCTCACCTGATCCTGGAACAGGTATGTGATCAGTAGATCATTCATATCCTCTAAACACAAACACTGTTACTTCACAAAAATGACATTTCCATCATTATTCTATTCCAAACCCACATAACTGACTGACTTCTGTGAAATGGTTGGAGATGTTGTGGAGAGTATTCCCACAGTTTCTTTTTCTGTGTTCTGTGTGTAATCTTTAAAGTACAGCACAGGCTCTATGTGGTGCAGCTGTACATTATGGATGATGTAACGCAGACTTACTCGGTGGGTTCTGTGCAGCACACAGAGTAGTTAGTGTTGATCTTTCCTGTTTAGATTCAGTGTGATATGAAGACATTCAGTGCGGCTGAATTAGCAACTTTCTAAACGAGCCCAGAGTGCTGTTCAGTTTCACCCCACCATGATCTTCTGCAGAGGAAATAAGAAACAATGCAAAATAACTGTGACCTGATTGGCTGTTCCCTGCATATGAGCCAACTAATCAAATCACCTGATTAAATCCTCTGTGTTTCAGATGACTGACGTTCATTAGATCAGACACGTGTTCCTGACAAAGACATAACAGAGAGAGAGTTTCAGTAATTATTATTAATAAGGCTAATTGAGTGTGAAACCAGACAGTCTGAGAGGTGATAATCACTCAGGCTGTTCTAGGGTGATAAAATATAATCACTGCTGATAAAATACTTGTTGATCTGTATCTTTGATTAAACTGCTCTTCTAGTTAACCTGTTTAATAATTAACGTTTCTCACAGACTCCACGACTCTGTGTGAGGCTGAGAAGCTGATCAGGATACAAGCGCTCTCTTTCTTAACCTTCTCATAATAGAGGTCATTTAAAGATGCTGTTGATGGCTGTAATATTACAGAGGACGATTGTTTCTCTGACACAACACTGCAAGAGTCACACAATGATGTTATTAGACAATTGATTCCTGATGATAATATTTAATATTGAGAGAGAATATGAATGCATTCAGACAGATGGTTCCTTCTTCTGATTGGCAGTAATATAAGACAGATGTATTTATCAGTGACAGTGTGAAACTGTTACATTGTAATAGATTAGTGATTTCCTGTAGAACAGATTGTTCCAGTGTGAACATATGATTGAGTGAGAAACTATTGTAAAACACAGTACTACAGTCACCAGCTGTAAACAAATTACAATATGATGCGTGTGTGTGTGATGGAGATCAGTGTGTGTGTGTGTGTGTGTGTGTGTGTGTGTGATTGAGATCTCTGTGTGTGTGTGTGTGTATGATGGAGATCAGTGTGTGTGTGTGTGTATGTGTGTGATTGAGATCTGTGTGTGTGTGTGATTGAGATCTCTGTGTGTGTGTGTGTGTGTGATTGAGATCTGTGTGTGTGTGTGTGTGTGTATGATGGAGATCAGTGTGTGTGTGTATGATGGAGATCAGTGTGTGTGTGTGTGTATGTGTGTATGTGTGTGATTGAGATCTGTGTGTGTGTGTGATTGAGATCTGTGTGTGTGTGTGTGTGATTGAGATCTGTGTGTGTGTGTGTGAGTGTGTGTGTGTGTGATTGAGATCTGTGTGTGTGTGTGTGTGTGATTGAGATCTGTCTGTGTGTGTGTGTGTGTATGATGGAGATCAGTGTGTGTGTGTATGATGGAGATCAGTGTGTGTGTGTGTGTGTATGTGTGTATGTGTGCGTATGATGAAGATCATTGTGTGTGTGTGTGTGATTGAGATCTGTGTGTGTGTGTGATGGAGATCAGTGTGTGTGTGTGTGATGGAGATCATTGTGTGTGTGTGTGATGGAGATCAGTGTGTGTGTGTATGATGGAGATCTGTGTGTGCGTGTGATGGAGATCATTGTGTGTGCGTGTGATGGAGATCTGTGTGTGTGTGTGTGTGTGATGGAGATCATTGTCTGTGTGTATGATGGAGATCAGTGTGTGTGTGTGATGGAGATCATTGTGTGTGTGTGTGTGTGTGATGGAGATCAGTGTGTGTGTGTATGATGGAGATCAGTGTGTCTATGTATGATGGAGATCAGGGTGTGTGTGTGAAGGAGATCAGGTTGTGTGTGTATGATGGAGATCAGCGTGTGTGTGTGATGGAGATCATTGTGTGTGTGTGATGGAGATCAGTGTGTGTGTCTGTGATGGAGATCAGTGTGTGTGTGTGTGATGGAGATCAGGGTGTGTGTGTGATGGAGATCAGTGTGTGTGTGTGTGATGGAGATCAGTGTGTGTGTGTGTGATGGAGATCAGCGTGTGTGTGTGATGGAGATCATTGTGTGTGTGTGATGGAGATCAGTGTGTGTGTCTGTGATGGAGATCAGTGTGTGTGTGTGTGATGGAGATCATTGTGTGTGTGTGTGATGGAGATCAGGGTGTGTGTGTGATGGAGATCAGGGTGTGTGTGTATGATGGAGATCAGTGTGTGTGTGTGTGATGGAGATCATTGTGTGTGTGATGGAGATCATTGTGTGTGTGTGATGGAGATCATTGTGTGTGTGTGTGTGTGTGTGTGATGGAGATCATTGTCTGTGTGTGTGATGGAGATCAGTGTGTGTGTGTGATGGAGATCATTGTGTGTGTGTGTGTGATGGAGATCATTGTCTGTGTGTATGATGGAGATCAGTGTGTCTATGTATGATGGAGATCAGGGTGTGTGTGTGAAGGAGATCAGGTTGTGTGTGTATGCTGGAGATCAGCGTGTGTGTGTGATGGAGATCATTGTGTGTGTGTGATGGAGATCAGTGTGTGTGTCTGTGATGGAGATCAGTGTGTGTGTGTGTGTGATGGAGATCAGGGTGTTTGATGGAGATCAGGGTGTGTGTGTGATGGAGATCAGTGTGTGTGTGTGTGATGGAGATCAGTGTGTGTGTGTGTGATGGAGATCAGCGTGTGTGTGTGTGATGGAGATCAGTGTGTGTGTGTGTGATGGAGATCAGTGTGTGTGTGTGTGATGGAGATCAGTGTGTGTGTGTGTGTGTGATGGAGATCAGTGTGTGTGTCTGTGATGGAGATCAGTGTGTGTGTGTTTGATGGAGATCAGGGTGTGTGTGTGATGGAGATCAGTGTGTGTGTGTGTGATGGAGATCAGGGTGTGTGTGTGATGGAGATCAGTGTGTGTGTGTGTGATGGAGATCAGTGTGTGTGTGTGTGTGATGGAGATCTGTGTGTGTGTGTGTGTGTGATGGAGATCTGTGTGTGTGTGTGTGTGATGGAGATCATTGTCTGTGTGTATGATGGAGATCAGTGTGTGTGTGTGTGATGGAGATCAGTGTGAGTGTGTGTGATGGAGATCAGTGTGTGTGTGTGTGTGATGGAGATCAGTGTGTGTGTGTATGATGGAGATCAGTGTGTGTGTGTGTGTGTGTGATGGAGATCAGCGTGTGTGTGTGATGGAGATCATTGTGTGTGTGTGATGGAGATCAGTGTGTGTGTCTGTGATGGAGATCAGTGTGTGTGTGTGTGATGGAGATCAGGGTGTGTGTGTGATGGAGATCAGGGTGTGTGTGTATGATGGAGATCAGTGTGTGTGTGATGGAGATCAGTGTGTGTATGTATGTGTGTGATGGAGATCAGTGTGTGTGTGTGATGGAGATCAGTGTGTGTGTGTATGATGGAGATCAGTGTGTGTGTGTGATGGAGATCAGTGTGTGTGTGTGTGATGGAGATCAGTGTGTGTGTGTGATGGAGATCATTGTGTGTGTGTGATGGAGATCAGTGTGTGTGTGTGTGTTTGTGTGTGTGAGATTGAGATCTGTGTGTGTGCGTGTATGATGGAGATCAGTGTGTGTGTGTGATGGAGATCAGTGTGTGTGTGTGATGGAGATCAGTGTGTGTGTGTATGTGTGTGATGGAGATCACTGTGTGTGATGGAGATCAGTGTGTGTGTGTGATGGAGATCAGTGTGTGTGTGTATGTGTGTGATGGAGATCACTGTGTGTGTGTGTGTGATGGAGATCAGTGTGTGTGTGTGTGTGTGATGGAGATCAGTGTGTGTGTCTGTGATGGAGATCAGTGTGTGTGTGTGTGATGGAGATCAGGGTGTGTGTGTGATGGAGATCAGTGTGTGTGTGATGGAGATCAGTGTGTGTGTGTGTGATGGAGATCAGGGTGTGTGTGTGATGGAGATCAGTGTGTGTGTGTGTGATGGAGATCAGTGTGTGTGTGTGTGATGGAGATCAGTGTGTGTGTGTGTGATGGAGATCAGTGTGTGTGTGTGTGATGGAGATCTGTGTGTGTGTGTGTGTGTGATGGAGATCTGTGTGTGTGTGTGTGTGATGGAGATCATTGTCTGTGTGTATGATGGAGATCAGTGTGTGTGTGTGTGATGGAGATCAGTGTGAGTGTGTGTGATGGAGATCAGTGTGTGTGTGTGTGTGATGGAGATCAGTGTGTGTGTGTATGATGGAGATCAGTGTGTGTGTGTGTGTGTGTGTGATGGAGATCAGCGTGTGTGTGTGATGGAGATCATTGTGTGTGTGTGATGGAGATCAGTGTGTGTGTCTGTGATGGAGATCAGTGTGTGTGTGTGTGATGGAGATCAGGGTGTGTGTGTGATGGAGATCAGGGTGTGTGTGTATGATGGAGATCAGTGTGTGTGTGATGGAGATCATTGTGTGTGTGTGATGGAGATCATTGTGTGTGTGTGATGGAGATCAGTGTGTGTATGTATGTGTGTGATGGAGATCAGTGTGTGTGTGTGATGGAGATCAGTGTGTGTGTGTATGATGGAGATCAGTGTGTGTGTGTGATGGAGATCAGTGTGTGTGTGTGTGATGGAGATCAGTGTGTGTGTGTGATGGAGATCATTGTGTGTGTGTGATGGAGATCAGTGTGTGTGTGTGTTTGTGTGTGTGAGATTGAGATCTGTGTGTGTGCGTGTATGATGGAGATCAGTGTGTGTGTGTGATGGAGATCAGTGTGTGTGCGTGTATGATGGAGATCAGTGTGTGTGTGTGATGGAGATCAGTGTGTGTGTGTGATGGAGATCAGTGTGTGTGTGTGATGGAGATCAGTGTGTGTGTGTATGTGTGTGATGGAGATCACTGTGTGTGTGTGTGAGATGGAGATCACTGTGTGTGTGTATGATGGAGATCATTGTGTGTGTGTGATGGAGATCAGTGTGTGTGTGTGATGGAGATCAGTGTGTGTGTGTGTGATGGAGATCAGCGTGTGTGTGTGATGGAGATCATTGTGTGTGTGTGTGTGTGTGTGATGGAGATCAGTGTGTGCGTGTGATGGAGATCATTGTGTGTGCGTGTGATGGAGATCTGTGTGTGTGTGTGTGAGATTGAGATCTGTGTGTGTGTGTGTATGATGGAGATCAGTGTGTGTGTGTGTGTGTGTGTATGATGGAGATCAGTGTGTGTGTGTGTGATGGAGATCATTGTGTGTGTGTGATGGAGATCAGTGTGTGTGTGATGGAGATCAGTGTGTGTGTGTGATGGAGATCAGTGTGTGTGTGTGTATGATGGAGATCATTGTGTGTGTGTGTGTGATGGAGATCAGTGTGTGTGTGTGTGTGTGTGTGTGTGTATGATGGAGATCAGTGTGTGTGTGTGTGTGTGTGTGTATGATGGAGATCAGTGTGTGTGTGTGATGGAGATCAGTGTGTGTGTGTGATGAAGATCATTGTGTGTGTGTGATGGAGATCAGTGTGTGTGTGTGTATGATGGAGATCAGTGTGTGTGTGTGATGGAGATCAGTGTGTGTGCGTGTATGATGGAGATCAGTGTGTGTGTGTGATGGAGATCTGTGTGTGTGCGTGTATGATGGAGATCAGTGTGTGTGTGTGATGGAGATCAGTGTGTGTGTGTGATGGAGATCAGTGTGTGTGTGTGTATGATGGAGATCATTGTGTGTGTGTGATGGAGATCAGTGTGTGTGTGTATGATAGAGATCAGGGTGTGTGTGTGATGGAGATCTGTGTGTGTGTGTGTGTGTGTGTGTAGAGATCATTGTGTGTGTGTGATGGAGATCAGTGTGTGTGTGTATGATGGAGATCAGGGTGTGCGTGTGATGGAGATCTGTGTGTGTGTGTGTGATGGAGATCATTGTCTGTGTGTATGATGGAGATCAGTGTGTGTGTGTGTGTGATGGAGATCAGTGTGAGTGTGTGTGATGGAGATCATTGTCTGTGTGTATGATGGAGATCAGTGTGTGTGTGTGTGATGGAGATCAGTGTGTGTGTGTGTGATGGAGATCAGTGTGAGTGTGTGATGGAGATCATTGTGAGTGTGTGATGGAGATCAGGGTGTGCGTGTGATGGAGATCAGTGTGTGTGTGTATGATGGAGATCAGGGTGTGCGTGTGATGGAGATCTGTGTGTGTGTGTGATGGAGATCAGTGTCTGTGTGTATGATGGAGATCAGTGTGTGTGTGTGTAATGGAGATCAGTGTGAGTGTGTGTGATGGAGATCAGTGTGTGTGTGTGATGGAGATCTCTGTGTGTGTGTGTGTGTGTGTGATGGAGATCAGTGTGTGTGTGTGTGATGGAGATCAGTGTGTGTGTGTGTGATGGAGATCATTGTCTGTGTGTGTGATGGAGATCAGTGTGTGTGTGTGTGATGGAGATCAGTGTGTGTGTGTGTGATGGAGATCAGTGTGTGTGTGTGTGTGATGGAGATCAGTGTGTGTGTGTATGATGGAGATCAGTGTGTGTGTATGATGGAGATCAGTGTGAGTGTGTGTGATGGAGATCATTGTCTGTGTGTGTGATGGAGATCAGTGTGTGTGTGTGTGATGGAGATCAGTGTGTGTGTGTGTGATGGAGATCAGTGTGTGTGTGTGTGATGGAGATCAGTGTGTGTGTGTGTGATGGAGATCAGTGTTGTGTGTGATGGAGATCAGTGTGAGTGTGTGTGATGGAGATCAGTGTGTGTGTGTGATGGAGATCATTGTCTGTGTGTATGATGGAGATCAGTGTGTGTGTGTGTGATGGAGATCAGTGTGAGTGTGATGGAGATCAGTGTGTGTGTGATGGAGATCAGTGTGTGTGTGTGTGATGGAGATCAGATGATCAGATTCTCTCTCACACAGTTGTTTTTACTTTTCCTCATTGTCTGTCTTAATCTCACTCTTTTAGTCTTTGGTGGTGATTAATGTGCGATTGAGACATTGATTATGGATGGAACATGTTTGTGATGCAGTAAATGTTGCAGTTTGTTTAGTGTTGAGTGCTTGAATCAACAGATTATGTTGAATCATGGCTGATTATACACTGATGTTATTGACAGATTTAATTGCAGTTAAAACTTGACTGTGAGTGTCGCCTTCCATTAACATATTTATTAGAAATTATGTTTCTCAAAGCAGTGAAGATGCTGTGATGCTAATTTACAAATACCATTCTACTTCCTGAATGAATCAGTCAAAACAACCACAGTCATGAGTGCACACACACCTACAGGGATGTCTCCAACACACATTTAGCCAGTGTTATACATCAATAAATAAATAAATACACACACACACACACACACACACACAGCTGACACTCAACACTTACACAATAAATAATGAGATTAAACACAAAGAGCTAAAGTTGACTGAGAAACATCCCAATAACACCATCAAGACAACTGAAGGACTTATCCCATCAGATGATTTCACAGAAGAACCTCCAGTCAGAATACAAGATTAAACGACCTGCTGATGTTTAGAGAAGAGCATTGAAATGACACAATCCACCATTCCCATCCATCTGACAGTATCTGTCTCTGAACATCACATTAGCTTCAGTATATCCATTCAGCAGTGTGTTGAATATATCTTTACTCTTCTGAAGAGATCAGAAATTAATCTCTCTTTATCTTTCTGGTTTGATTGCTGGTGTTGTAAAAGAATCTGCTGGTTGTGATGAAAATACAGCGCTGTTGTCATGAGCAATCAGGAAGTTGCACACACAGTCTGAAAGAGTGAAAGACAGAGGGACACACAGATAGAGTTTCTCACATCTGATGACTGGAAGTCTCTCAAGTTCTGACTAGTTTATGAAAATAAACACATGCAAATGAACTTGTGAGGTGCTAATGATGTGCTTTTGAATGTTTCTCTTCACAGAATGAGCTGTGATGGATGTTATTAGAAATGATTACTGGGTGAATCTCATGTAAACTTGTCCAGCTCACATTGAACTAAATTGAACTGCATAAAGAAAAAGGTTTTATCAAAACTGTTTATCTGTTGGTGTGTGAGATTTGGATTATTAGGCTGAGGTCTGTTTGTTTACATGTTTTACTGACCCAATATGGCATTGTTCTTGATAATCTATATCAAGTGTAGTATGTAACAATGAGGAGAAATGTATCATTATTTTACTTCTCTGATTTTTACCTTGTTTTTCATGACAATAAAACAAAAAAGACCATCTGCCGGATAAATCAGTCACTCACTGGCCAGTGATAATGGCAGGTATGAGATCTTTTTTCTGAGCTCCTGTGGGGAAGTAGAAAGTGTCTTTATAATGTACCCTTTAAATTAACACTGTCTCTCTCAGTTAGCCTCAGAATTCACTGCTGTTCAGTGAAGAGGCTCTAAACACAGCCGTGCCCTGTACAGCTGTATGTTTTAATGTTATACTGTGAATCTAAATATTAAGATTATATTGACCTCACTCTGCTGTTTCTGTATGGACCACACTTTGTCATGCGGCTCTTGAAGAAGACTCACCAGTCTGTTAAATTCTTCAGAATGTTGTTGTCTGGTGTAGTTTGTATTTGTCCTCTCCAGCAGAATTCTGTTCTTTATGAACACAAATGTTCTCTTTTAGTAATAAATTGTCATGCTTGCATGTTCCTAGTGGGCAGAGATGGTTTCACAAGAAACAGATCCTAATAAAACAGTTATTTAAAGTGTTTAAAACTAATCAATCTGAATATTGTCTTAAAAATGAGTAAGATTAGAGAAGCCAAAGGCTGAGAGGAACTGAGTTTCAAATACAGACCAGTGTTCTTTCCTGCAGGATTAACTCTCACATTCCCATATGCTTTAAACCAGCATGCATTTCTTATCATCATCAGTTTTCATGGCTGATCATTTTTGCCAGAAATGAAATAAATCTCAGCTGCAGTTGTGTTTGTGAATCAGACACAATCCCACCAGACACATGGTTTTAAAGTGTTCAGGTGTATCGTAAACTGTCTGTTAGAGTGAATGTGGTTCTGAATGTGTTCATGGTGCAGTTTGCTTTTGCAGGTGACACTGGAGGGATGAATGGAGAGTAGGTCGATGTTGGTGCTTCCAGATTCTGTAAGTAATAAATGTTTCAGAGTGAAAGATACAGATGTGCTTGACTATTTTAATTCTCCAGGTCTCAAGCCTGAAGACTGAGATGTGTTTTATATTAATGACACCTCACAGCAGTCAGTGTTGAATCGCAGACTGAGTTTAAAAGACTATATTCAACAGCATCTGGTGAAACAGCAGCTTCTAACCTGTTCACTTATGGCAATGAAAAAGATAATAACACACAGTCACCATGTTGACACTGATGTTCTATAATCCAGAATCACAAACAGAAAATAAAGTCCCTCACAAAAACATACTGAACAAAAGCAGAACTCTTCTTTATTTTATGAGACATGGTTGATTGGCAGTTTGGGGACGACAAACTGTGACTGATAAAACATCCCCAAACAAACCTGAAAAACAATGTTTCACTCATGACAGGCAGAATTGAGACGAGTGTGTTCTTATGTGTGTTTAAGTGTCTAATGAAAGCTGCACTGACCTGCTGTCTCATCCACACACTCTCTGAACTTCATTTCAATATGAATGTAGAATAATAATAGCAGAAGTATCACATCAGACAGGTGGAGGGTTTACATACAAACCACACATCAATGATGCAAACAAAGCTCAGAACTAATGAAGAAGAGATTTGAAGATTTCAACAGAATGTCTGCACATGTTCTGTGTTGAGACTGACTGATGGTCTTTCTCTATCACTGATAAGTCTTATAAGCTCATTTATAAGTCAGATAAGCTGTCTCAACATCTGAGATGTCCTTTATCTTCTAATCATCCATCCAGTGAAAATCACATGTAAGATAAATGTAACATCACATCTCTCTTCATCTCTTCACAGCATCAATAATACAATGTAAGACCGGGAACATTCACTTAGAAAATTAGTCTTAAAGTTCAAAAACAATCAGGTGACTAAACTAATGAACTGTTTCAATTAAATCAGACATAACAAGCTTTAAAAATAAAACAGTCTCCAGGTCACATGCACATTTCTAATTAAACACAAGCCCTGGCTGCATTTATCATAGCTGTAGAGTTACTTCTGTATTAATCAGTGTATGCAATCTGTTTTGTGCCAGTTAACAGAGTTACCAGAGTGAGTGTTTAGATTAAGATGGTTGGTTAGTGAATAATACTCTCCAGCTCTGCAGTAGCACTGTGAGATTGAAGCCTGATTTTAGCAAGATCACGTATGTTACTCAAAGTGAACTCTCAATCCTGTGATGATTGAAGATTTGCTTTCTGAACATAAACATGAGTTACATTCAAATCTGCCTGAAATCTGAAGTGACTCTCCGTGACATCATCAGATGACATCATCACCATCAGTGTTAATGCTAACAAACAGCAGTTTATTCTTTGTTTTATTCTTGTGTAGAAGTGCAGACGTTATCTTTTCAGTAGTTTAAACATTTGTTTACTTCTGCTTCATCTTTTATTACAATCATAATAGCAAACACTGATAGATTTAAAAACAGAAGCAGAGTTAAATTGGATCATGTGACTGTCACGTCACTGTGGTCCGTCATGCTGTGGTTATTGCTATATTCCTCCTCTGTTCTTCTGTTGTCTGTGATCACAGATTCACGAGCTCTGAGTGTGTGTGCTGCTGAGAACTGTGGGTATCTGCAGAGGAACTCTGAGAATGTGTGGAATCTAACACATATATACAGAATCACTGAAATACACTGATATTTCAGACAGATTTCAGAACAGCGTTGATGCTGATAGAGCACAATGAGACTCAGATGCTGTGAAATGATATAATCTATAACTTACATTTACATTTAGTCATTTAGCAGACGCTTTTATCCAAAGTGACTTACAAAAAGACGAGAGCACTGAACATTTTGCCTTGCGAGCCAACAAGCCAAATCTACAAAGTTACATTTACAAGCGGATATTCTGCTCCTAGAGACAGAATGAACTAGAGACAAGGAGATATTTCTTTGTTAGGAGGATAGGACAGAGCATTGAGCATTGTGTAATTCACGGCTTGCCATCACACTTTGAATTATAACTGATGCCAGTTTAGTGTTGTATTGAAATAAATATATATATACAAAATATACAAAAATATATCAGCAGTCACTGTCATGATTCTTGAGTGTTGTGGCTGGTTGCTATGGGTTATAGATGTTTTTTATTATGTTTGTATACATAATAAATCTATTTTCAGGACAGTATTAGATTTATATTGCTCTGTACCATTGTGGGTCTATGGGTTTTTTTCACAGTTATTTTATCATTGTAAATCTGATCATTTCAAAAAGTAACATCACTCCCCACCTCAGCAAGATGTCTGTGTGTAGCACAAACAGAAAGTGTGGGAAACATACACTTTCTTTATAACTTAGAGATGAGGGTTTGTTCAAAACACTAACCCTGAAATAAGCAACAGTAAGAGGGATTTTTAGCAGCGGTTTGGACTGGCAGTGTGATTACGGGTACCTTGTTTTAACCTCACTGAGCTGGTGAATATTGATTTGTTGGTGCAGTCTTTCTCACTAAAGCTTAGCCTGATATGCAATAACTTCAGCTTTAGCATTCAGGTTGCCTTCTTACCTTTTAGAAACTGATTCATCAAGCATTTCTAATGCAGAAATACAGGCAGGGGTTGGACAGAAATAAATACTTCCCATGACTGATCATATATCTCATTTATATGCAGAGCCACCCTCTAAACTTCTCAATGTATTTTACCTCCCACAATGCACCGGGGCGAGTACGTTACCACTGACCT
Source organism: Chromobotia macracanthus (assembly GCA_036877525.1). Classification (NCBI taxonomy): domain Eukaryota; kingdom Metazoa; phylum Chordata; class Actinopteri; order Cypriniformes; family Botiidae; genus Chromobotia; species Chromobotia macracanthus. The sequence goes on along the minus strand of JAZGTH010000088.1, from coordinate 720,636 downwards.
TGTGACCTGACCTCTCGTTCTTTAACCAGAACATACGTGTGCCTGTGTTTACATTCCAGATCTCAGAAAGTAAAGAGTCTGTTTGTGATAAAATCTATATTGCTCGATGTTTCATTCAAATATTAACTTTTTAAAATTTTTTATTATTAACTGCATTCACCACAGTACAGCGATGGATCAGTGGGTCCCTGTGTTTTCTCTCCTGCTCGAAATGTACGAACCTGATCCAGCATGACCCTGCAGACACTAAAACTGGCTGCAGGACATTTCTGCCTGTCTCACTGCAGAGAAACAAATCCACATACCTGACGTGTCTGAGTGACTTTTATCGAGTTGTTTATTTATTGTATTTATATATTCCTGTGATTTTTCTTTGCTGACTCTGAGATGGGTGTCAGTATGTGCTTGTGATGAAAGTTCTGCTGACATGGGCTCTGTCTCACAGCTGTCCTGAAACCTGGAACCTGTTCTCCATTTATTCTTCACGCCGATTCTCCTGCTGTGTGTGCTGTCAGACACTCACATGTTCATCACATTCACTCCTGTCACACTTTCATTTAAGACATTTCATATATTTTTATATTAAAAAATGTTACAGCGTATTTGTGTTCCAGCAATGAAGTGAGTTTAAAAAAACAAGTTAACAATGACTTTCTCTGATGGGAATGTAAGAGGAGCTTGTCTGTGCAGAACGCAGCCCAATGCTCAGGTGGTTGTCATGGCATTGCTGTGTGGTTGCCATGGTGTTCTGAGTGGTTGTTAGTGTGTTGCTATGCAGTTGCTGTGGAAGACAGAAAGTCGTTGGGGTTTGTAATGACATGCGGGTGGGAAAATGCTGGTAGAATCTGTAGTTGTGCGTAAACCTTTAATCTGTTCTGTATTCTGTTTTTCACCAGGTGAGCAGGAACCCTGGAGGAGAACAAATTAAACAAAACCTTCAGTGAACGTTTACTTGATTAATCTTAAGTGTGAATTCATCATGTATGGAGGTGAAAGAGATTAAACTGAGAAGTGAGTCTGAGGGTCTCTACCGGTAGTGAAAGGGTTGAAGGTTGATTTTAATATTTCAATATAGAAAGCATCATTTCTGCATGAATTCAAGTGATTGCAGCCAACAGCAATCAGTCGTACCTGAGAAAGCTTTGGGTGAGAGGTGAAAGTTGGAGGTCAGATTGAGTGTAATGTTGACAGGAAAGAGTTAAACAGCTGCAGCTGAACTTTGGTCTTTGTTAATCAGAGGCTATTCAGAAAGAAAGGGCTGCCTGAAGGTCTGCCTCTGTACATGTGAAGTGGCTTCCGCTGGAGAGTCATTCAATTAGAGCTATTGGCCACACACTGAACGTCACGCGGTGCCTTCACTTCATTCTCAATGCAACTGATTAGATTGAGGAGATTCACTCAGAAAAGAGTCATTTAGAGGAGATCGACTCTTATTATCTCTGAATGTGTTTAAGAGCTGCAGATTTCTGAAGATGATGGTAAATCAGTCTGTTCTTTGCATTGACATTTCCTGTGGACAAATAACAAACATTGACATATTTCCAAACCATTTTGCAGACACTGAAATCTACTGCTATACATTTTAATAACAGGTCTAAAATTTAAATACCCTCTCAGAGTAAAACTGTATGCTTTTGGCTGCATATGAAACACGTTAAAATGGCTCTGAAGCAGAGCAACTATTATTTTCCAGCATGTATTGAAAATAGAATGATGTGTTGAACTGTTTTTGGGTTGCAGAAATCCAGACAGAATCCTTGGGTTCAAGAAAACATCCATGCAGATTAACAAGGTGCTCACCTATGAGTGTTGGTATCTGAAACACGCAGGTTTGGGAATCTGTATTCTTAAAACTGTATCTGCTCTTATTCCAGAAAGATCCTTTAACTGGGAAAGAGACTCTTGTTTCCTCTTTGCTAATTCCATGAACAGTTGTCCATCAGTGGCCGCGCACAGGTCTACATTATTAAACTATTTTTAGATTTGTCTGAATCATGTCTGAAACATGATTGTGAATGTTTCACAGTTTTGGTGTGTTAAGACTAATCAAATAATAATAATAGTTATAGTTTTCTGTTGTACTGTCAGTTCTGGTTTGCTTGAAGGAGTGTCTCATTTATTCATAAAAACACTGAAGTGCTTAATCTTATGTTTGTCTTTTTGTTTAATCAAAGTTTGTTATGCTGTAAATCATCAAAACTGATTGGACTGGTTCACGCTTGAAGAATTTTTCTGGAATCTCTACAGAGAAAATCGAAGGAAAAAATACTTAAGCAGTAAGCAGGTCCTGCAGGTCCACTGAAAAACTGGCCAGTGACTGTTGTGCTTAATCGTTACTTCAAGTTGTCTCAGTGTGAACACAAGTTTACAATAACAAAACCCACTCATGAAGTTCACACATCTCCAGAACTTCATGACGGTCATCTGACCTGAAGAGGTTCTCCTTAAGGTTCTCCATCACTTCTCGTTTCTCACTCATTCCATCATCAGTCTTTGACTCTCTGCGCTGCAGATGAAATGACTCATCAGAAAAGCTCGTTTAGCTTTTAAGCGCTCTTGTAATTGAGAACATCAGTACTGCTTTCCTCTTGAGAGCTCCATTCACACTTGTCTCTGTAGACTGCTCTCTGTACGGGTCTAGATTGACAGTCGTTCTGTCAGGAGAATTGTATTGGTTCATTAAGTCTTGTGCTACATTAGCTACATACTGACATATTTGAGGTGGATATTAATATTTTTCAGTCCCACTGAGAACAAATATCTGCAACAGCCTTTTCCTGCAGACTGACAAACACCCTCAAACATTCCCACAGACAACTGAAACATGAATGATTCATGAGCCAGAGCAAGATAACACTTCTGACAGCCCACTTATCTGTTATATATGTCTGTTAATGTTATATATTAAAGGCATTTGTGTGCAGATTGTACTAATATGTTTATGTAACGGTCCACTTGGTAAAATGGAGTTAAACAAACAACATTAAACAAAGAAAATAGTTACATTTGTATATGTAGTTTGCATATCAATGTCTGAGTAACTTCAGATTCTCTGTATTTTCATAATGCGCTTTCTCGTCTCCTTTAGAATGATCACTAGAGCCTTTCTGGCAGTGAAACATCACCTCTCTGTTGTGTTGTGATATTGTGACTCCATATGATTCATGACTATATTTTGAATTTTATCATCTTTTCCAAATTACACTAAAAAGCGTCTCCTAAATACATACATTTAAATATATTAAAAACATTCTGTTCTCTACTAATAATGTTCACACATTATAGATGCTGTGGTTTTCTCTATACAAACAGCAGACCTTTCACATTCATTAGTACAGACTGTGCAACAAATGACACTAATATATAACAAAAACGAGTTTCTAATATATAAAAAGAGTTTCATAGAGTGATATTGAAATAACTGCTGCTGTACACGTCATTTAACTGTCACAAACACACTTTCTGCCCCTCACAGTTTCCTGGAAGCAATCACATTCTCTTCATTGTATTTCAGTGTAAATGTGATTAAATGAGCTTATTTCTACTGTAGAAAGTCAGTCCCTGATGACTGATGATATTACAGCAAAATGTATGATGGTTTTGAGGGAGATTGACAGAATCCTGGATTATTTATTGCTTCTGATAAACTCTGATACAGCAGCTGGTTCATGTTTGTAGGTCTGTGACAACATAGAAATATGGAGTTATGAATCACTGTTGCTGTTTGTAAAGGCAAACATCAGTGTCACTGTTGTAACTCTTACTTCACTCAGCAACTGATGTAAGATTTTCACCTGGCAGAAGATACAACGGGTGACTCACTCAGATATTAATTATAACACTTTTTAATATGCAGCAGGTAACATATTTCATAGTCGATAAAATAAACATACTGCAAATTACCCTCAGGCTGGTATATGCACAAGCTGTTAGATTTTGATTGACAGCACAACATAAGAACATATGAAAAACAGTTTGTGTGTAAGCACAATTCAGCATGTGTTGTTTGGAAGCTGTTTTTTTGTTTGTGTTTGTCTGTCCAGCAATGATGTAGAATTGACATCAGTCAATGAGCAGTGACTTATGAAGAGCATCGGAGATCAGATCATTATCAGACAGCTTCCATGAAATTAGTTCAAACTCAACAAAGGTAATATCCATTTTAACCAGAGTTAACTGATTTCCCCAGAGTCAGTCTTTAACAATCACTTCCTGTCCTCCAACTGAATCCTGAAGAGCAGATTTCTGATTCATTTACAGCTTCACACCAGCAGTCAGATCTTCAGCCCAGTCATTTTTCATTGTTAAGGATAACTGATGGAGGTTTGAGGGAAAAAAACATCATTCAGATCCCAGAGTTAAAAACATAATGTCCTTGTTAAAGTCAGAGCTCGTTTTACATTAGAACATGAAGAGCAGATTTCCATTGTGTGTCTTAGAGAAGCAGTTTACTGGAAACTATCAGATATCATTTTTAAAGCGTCTGCAGCTCATGTTGAGCAGATAGCTGCTGTTATTGTGGTAGTCTGATATCAGAAATGAAATGTAACCATGTGTTATGTGACCAGCAGTTTGCCTTCAGCATATCTTTCCAATGAGATCATCAATATTTATTGATTATGGCAATGTCTCTACATTACAGATATAAATGAGGAGAAAATGGGTCTGGCTATGAAGGCATGAATAATCTATGATGCAGAGAATCTGTTTTATTTGTTTTCTGTAACTGTGGGGTTCCGGGGTGAAGACACTGAGAAAGAAAAAGTCAGGAAAGATCAAAACAGTGCGACGACAACAACATTTGTGACACATTTTAGTGAACGTGTCCTTTCATATCAAAGGTGCAGTTGATGTCCTAGATTGTTGATCTGTGTTACCCTCTCTAGAGTGAAACTTCACAGTTTACAGTGTGGTTTATCATCTCCATCCATGTGAGTCTCTTTCACTGAGCATGACCTCTAAAACCCTCTCACCTGTCCCTCAAACACTGAATGTGATTCATCAACTAAACCAAACGATTCTTATTTCAAATGGTTGCCATAGCAACCGGCTAAGCCTCAGTCTCATCTTAAAGTGTATAGTTAGGTCCATATGTGTGTCATTTAGCTTAGGTTTAAGAGAAGCTTTTCTGCACCACTGGAGCAGTTTAAAGCTGAGTGCCGTGCAGACATTACCCATTAGCAGATTGAATCTTTAACCTCAGTTACTGTTTCATTTATTTCCCAGTGCTGTGCTCATTCTCTCGATGTCTGAGACATGATCTGCAGTAACCTCACCATCCTTAAATTCCCCATTTTCACGAGGTCAAAGAGAGAGAAAAAGTCGTCAGAAATGAAGAATCATCCTCATATATTAACTAAAGGTCTGTTTAAAAGACCTGCGATAATGTAGAATTATTTGTGCATGTTTAATGCAGGTCTGCATCTCTGTATTCTAACACAACTCAGAGAAACCTGGAAGTTTCCTGGTATCAGTTACAGTGTTACACTAAACGAATGAATTAACATCAGTGACCTCAACACTTCACCCTGTCCAACCTCAACACTGTTACTTAAGAATCCGTAAGAGCTGAGTGTGAGGAGACGCACTAATGAGTCCACTTCATCTCTATCACCCCTTACTAGACAGGTGAAATTAAACTGCCTCATTACACCATTTAGAAACAATTAGATTTTAATAACTAATTCCCTCTGTCATTCAACTGCTGCCTTTAGATGGTAATTGTTGTAATTAACAATGTTGTACAAGTGTGACAGACACACTGATGACAAAACACCTGAGAGCCAGATCATGCAACCCAGTTTTCCCCAGTACTGCTGTCCTTACACTGTGTCTTCAGACAGGTCCTGTGATAAGTGTTTAATGTGAAACAACTGGAGCGTCTGTAAGAGCGTTCGAGTGTTGGAAGTTTTGTGATTGTGTCTGTAGTTTGTCAGTTTACTGTACTGATCTGGTATTTAAATACAGTGTATTTTCTCAGCAGCAGTTAAACGTCTCTCAGTGGCTGTTTTGTTCTGGTTTAAGGTGACATTGTATCATACTTGATGTTTGTGATGACTGTTTTTCAGTAGTGTAGCATCATCAGGATGCATCATCTAATCAAAGAAATCTTATATGAAAACATGCAGTTTAATCATGTGAACCATATTAGACAGTGTCAAACGTATCATTCACATGCATCATTCTCATGTGTATAATGTGAAGTATAAACGACGTGATACTGTATAGCTATGTACTGTAAAGCTACTGTATATAAGACTATATTCACTACATGACACAGCCTAATGCGTCTTTTGCTTTTTTTAAATGGTTTGCACAGATAAAAAAGAATGACACATGATGTGCAAGTGACATTTTTGTCAGATACGGTACCCCATACCTGAAATGTGACCTCTGCATTTAACCATCACTGAGAAGTGAACACACACTGCAAGTTGTGAACGCACACACACCCGGAGCAGTGGGCAGCACACTACTGTGCCCGGGAAGCAATCAGAGGTTAGGTGTCTTCCTCAAGGGCACTTCAGTTGCTACCTGCCAGCGACAAACCAGCAACGTTCTGATTACAAGGCCGACTCACTAACCAGTAGGCCAGAACTGCCTAATGCAGTTGTGGCCTATTGGTTTGTGAACATCAGGTCCCTCACACACAATGTTACCCATCACTGTGTTCTATGTGTGCCGCCGTCATCACATCATGTCTCTCTCAGTGAAGCAATAATTCAAAGTCATTATTACCCTCACTAACCCTCACAGCACTCAGAAACATTTTCTCCACCCTGCCCTCATTCACGTATTCAGTATTTGATAAACTGCTGTCCTGTGATAAAGCTTTACCTATTAAGGAGATGTGTCATTATATTTATGTAGTATACAGCAAGACTTTAAACTCCTGAGATGAATCTGAGAACAGTGCTGCTGTGGGGGGAGCATCCTCATATAACTCCGCCCTCTCCACCGGACATCTGCTTCAATATAAAATCACATTCATCACTGATCCTCCATCATTTGTGCTGTCAGCGTTGAGGTGAGAGCCTGGGAAAATGATTGTCTCAAACAATTAAGTCAATACAAATGCGCTTAATTGAATGAAGAGAGTGAGGTGGAGTGTGTCAGCAGGTTTATTATAATGAAGCAGCTGTCGGGTGGAGGTTACCTTCATCTGTCCTTTCAGAGTGCTTAAACTCCGTCACCAAGCCAAACCAGGTCACTTGTCATTTCTGGTTGTACCTAGAAATAAAAAAAAAAAACAATAAAGGCGGCAGAGCTTTTTCATGTGGCTCTTAAACTCTGTTTTAAAAACGATCTTCTTATGCTCTTAACGTTATGGATTATTCTCTGTTTCGTGTTTTTATCTCAGGATAATCATCCAGGGGTAGCTTTAGATTACGCCTGCTTAAGTATGGATCCAGCATTTTAAGATGACCACAGATGATCCTGCAATGTGTAGAGGACGCCGACCCCAGTGAGCATTTCAGACTTCAGCTCATATACATACATAGTATTAGCCAACAGCATACTCTAATATAACATAATCTGCAATTCTTAAATCCCTACAAAAATAACAGAATTCTGGCAATGTACATTCTGTTGCATTTCTGTAAATAGCCTTTGAAACAATATGTATTGTAACAAGTGCTATACAAATAAATGTGAATTGAATTTGACAGATTGGAGGAGAATGACACACCGACACAGTCTCTGTGTGCAGGCGGGTTAAAGTGGACAGCCGGTCAGCAGTGATGAAACATATTCCTGTACATGTCATCACCTCAGCACCGTCTGTCCTGCTCCATTACACCTCAGGCTTTTGGCACCTTTGATAGGATTCATCACAACCAGATTTTGATTTGATAAAAATATTGTATGAGCAAAACAGAGAAGTCTGAAGATATCTGAATGTTAGTTGTTTTTAAAGCCCATCAAATGACTTTTCTCTCCTGTGATGATGTATTTCCTTTAAAAACAGGAAGTTCAGCTGAGAAGTGATCTGCAACATGTCTGCAATTCATTGTAAGTGCCTGGCTAATTTCCAGTTTTAAATGCCTGTGTGCCCTGCTAACTTCTCTTTTTAAACTAGCATTTATGTGACCTGAAATCTAATAGATTAACTGACAACACCAACCACAGAACTCCAGGTATGATTTCATGTATATAAAGATTATACGATTTATTTCAACTTTTCATTGTAACACAGCCTCTTTCAGTCCTTGTGGATTGCTGTTTGCTGTTTTAAACCAAATTCAGGACTGTGAGAGAGATGAATGTCAATTCATTTACAACCGTTTCTTTCTGTCCTTGAGATATTTGTTACAGTTGTATCTTCTTTTGACATGATTTTGCTTAAACTTCTGTCTTGTTAAGCTGTTGCCTGGCAACAGCCAAGCGGCGTGAACCAGTACAGCAGAGATACAGCACATATAGATGTTGTAAATCAATGAACGGACAGTAGGAGGTCCTGGGGAAATTGGGAAGTGTTTTGACTTTGGAAACATGCTGGCATTCTGGAAGAGTCAGTGAGTTGTCATCACCTGTCATCACATTCAGTCTGATGCACAGTTTCTCAGCAGGTTGTCTTATCGTAACGATGTTGCGCATCAAAAGAAGAGGTTTAAGAGCGAAAGCGTTAATTGTGAAACTTAAAATGGATTTGAAGTTCTCTGCAACATTTCTGACTCCGACACAAGAGATCAGAGGATTAAATGTTGTTTTTTAAATGTTGTGTTGCTGGATGTATCTGGAGTTTCATGAGATCAGTTCAGCTCATCTGGGGAAAGTGCACTGGCTGTTTTGAAAGGTAGCATTGCCTCTAAGACGTGTCTGCTTATACATTAACTGTTCCAGTCAATCCAATTCTGTCTTATGTCAGTGCCTTACATTCTGTGGCTCTTCTATTCTCTCTCTCTCTCTCTCTCTCTCTCTCTCTCTCTCTCTCTCTCTCTCTCTCTCTTGCACCCTCTAGTGACATGGTCAACAATAAAAAAAGAGATCTTAGTAAAGTGTAGTGAACTGAGTGATATAGCGATTGTTATGATAAGGCATCTTTTGCATTCATAAATATATTCATATTCATATGAATTTATGAATTCATTGTGAATTTGTACTACAAAGACCGTCTGTATATCAACATATATAAATCCCAGAAATGAAACAATCACACAACACTCAGCTGTTATCATCTGAACCTGCTTGTACTGTAATTATGTAAACTACATTAGGTTGTCAAGGTGATCATTATTTCAGGGTAAAAATATTCATCATAAACACTTGCTGATGGTAAGTGCTCACCAGAGAAGTAAATGTGCATTTATTTCAGAGTTTAACTCACAGTACAGTGTGCTCGTGTGTAGCAGCATTACTAAGTCAGATTCATACAAGAGTTCCATTAGCAACACAAACAGTATAGAACACTGGTTGATGGAGGAGTGACTGGAGAACAACTGGATATTAGACTGTATAATTTCACAAGCGCTTGTCACGTGGGTCGCTGCATCAGCACCAGATACAAATATTCTGCAACAGTATGAGGCTTCAGTATGGCGGGTAACAGTGTTGGAAGGCCTGGAGTAAGTCCTGTTGGTTTACAGGGTCTCAGGCATGATGGAGGTGTTCACTGTCGCACAGACGACCTTGAGGAACAGATGGCGAATCCAGCAGCAACTTTCTGCCATTTTTCTCTCCTAATCTCCTCCTGCAAACTCTTTTCTCTCTGTATTCACACAGCAGTTAGCAGCACAGGGAGACGGTGCTGTAGGGGGACATTAGCATTTATAATGCAGAGGCCTGAAGCAGGAGAGATCCAATAGTCATTCTGCTTATTAGAGCTTCATTTGTGTTTGCAAGGCTTTTGAATCTGAACACAGGGTCTGTTGTAATATCTTATCCTGATCACAAACCACCGTTAGAGCGCAAGAGGCACCTGACCGACATGCATGCTGCTCTCTCTGCATGTCTGCAGGTTATTTTGCAGTGGTCACCTGCACATTTAAGAATGAACATCAGCTGATTGTGTAAAGACAATCATCAGCTGGAGAGAAACTGACAAGCGGTTGAACATGTTTTACAGTGTGAGGTCTGCTGAGATTGTTCAGACTGTTGAACAAACACACACTTCATGGATCTACAGTCTTTACATTCTCTGTAAGAACTTCATAGAGCCATTAAAGTGTCCATCATTAAATATTAACTGAGACTAGACGTGAGAGCTACGAGCTAATGCTAAATTTTGACACTTTTCTCTGATGTAACTGTCGCTGTCATGATCACTCGCAGCATTCTGTGAATGACTTTCTGTAATGTTTACATCAGTTACTGACCAAAGAAAATATAAAGATATACACATTCAAACTATTCATGTTATATGCTTTGTGGGATTCAAACCAGTGACTTTGATGTTGCTAGCACCATGCTGTAGCAGACGTATAGTCATGTGAAAAAATTGTCACAGGACACCCTGTGAAAGCATGTGTATTTTGTAACTTTTTTAATGGTTATTTAGTCTCAATTTTAACAATACAGAGAGATTAAAGTAATATAACTAAACAATTAAAACTGAAGAAAAGTCTTTAAGATCTTCTGTAAATGTAATTCTACAAAAATGCCTATTTTAACTGAGGAAAAAGATAGGACACCCTAGCCCCTAATAGCTAGTGTTACCTCCTTTGGCTGAAATAACTGCAGTGAGACGCTTCTTGTAGTCATCTACCAGTCTCTGACATCAGTCTGAGGAAATTTTACCCCACTCCTCAATGCAGAATTTTTTCAGCTGTGAGATGTTTGAGGGGTTTCTTGTATGTACAACGCTTTTCAAGTCACCCCACAGCATCTCAATGGGATTCAGATCTGGACTTTGACTCGACCATTCCAGGACTTTGGTTGATTTACTAGTATGTTTTGGGTCATTGTCATGTTGCATGGTCCAGTTCTGCTTCATCTTTAATTTTCTAACAGATGGTCTCACATGTTCTTCAAGCACCTTCTGATACACAGTAGAATTCATGGTGGATTCTATGATGGTGAGCTGACCAGGTCCTGCTGCAGCAAAGCAGCCCCAAACCATGACACTTCCACCTCCATGCTTCACAGCTGGTATGAGGTTCTTTTCCTGAAATGCTCTCTTTGGTTTATGCCAAACATGTCCTCTGCTCTGGTGTCCAAATAATTCAGTTTTGGACTCTTCTGTCCAAAGAACATTATTCCAGAAGTCCTGGTCTTTGTCAACATTCTCTCTGGCAAATGTCAGTCTGGCCTTGATGTTTCTCTCAGAGAGAAAAGGTTTCCTCCTTGCACACCTCCCATGCAAGATAAACTTGTGCAGTCTCTTTCTGATTGTAGAGGCATGCACTTTTACATCAGTAGTAACCAGAGCCTGCTTTAGGTCCCGAGATGACATTTTAGGGTTTTTGGAGACCTCTTTTAGCATCTTGCGGTCTGCTCTTGGGGTGAACTTGCTGGGCGACCGGTCCTGGGCATGTTGGCAGTTGTTTTGAAAGCCCTCCACTTGTAGATGATCTTCCGGACAGTGGAATGGCTGATTACAAAATCTTTTGACATCTTTTTAAATTCCTTACCAGACTCATAGGATGCTACAGTATTTTTTCTGAAGGCCTCTGACAGCTCTTTTGCTCTCACCATGGTGCTCACTCTCACTTCAACAGTCAGGAGTGCACCAAACTAAATGTGTGAGGTTTAGATAGGGCAAGCCTCATTCAGAATGCTGAGTAACAATCTACTAATTATGTGTATCTACTAACCTGGTGTGATACACTGTGTGTGATTTGAGCCATTTCAAGAGGGAATACATGTGAGGGTGTCCTAACTTTTGCCTCAGTTAGAATTTGCATTTTGTGGAATTACATTTTACAGAAAATCCCCTCTTCAGTTTTAATTGCTTAGATATATTACTTTAATCTCTCTGTATTGTTAAAATTGAGATTAAATATCCACATATCCAAAATGTTGCAAAAATGTTACAAAAATACACGGGCTTTCATAGGGTGTCCTAATTTTTTCACATGACTGTATAAACATCCACACATTGCATCTATACACACATGTATTTTGATGTTGAAATCTGTTACAGCTGAAGTTAAAATATGAGGATTCATATAATGGGTTTATAAATAAAATACTGTTTTATTTATTTGGGATGAGTGTGATCTAGAAAAAGCTGTAAAATTGACTGGCTGAGTACATCTTTCTTCATCACTATAACCCCTGGATTATCAAACACTTTCAGCTGCATGATAAATGATTTATGAGAGTATTTAAAGTGTGTTTGTACATCTGTTACCAGAGGCAGTTCTGTAGAATGCTTTATCAACATTAACATTTGTCAGTATTTAGTGCAGGACAACGTCTCGGTTGCACCTAAAGATGAAAAACACCTTCTCGCTTGCTTTTCCACAGGTGCTGGCATGTGGGATAAAGGACCTAATTGGTTTTAAATCAGAATAATTCCTACTCAACAGACCTTGGATCTCTCCTGCTGTGTATGTGCTTCTGTTAGGGAGCAAATACAATGCAATGAGAAGTCGAAAACCCCAGAGTGTGTTTTAAAGGCCTGTTTAGATGTTATTTTGTATTCTCAGTGATAATCGTGCAGTTAGAGAGAGCGCCTATATTTCACAGGATCTGTAGAGATGCTCTGCAGTTATCTGTCTGTAGACTGTAGACAGCAGGGCAGTTGAGAGGGTCTTAGGACGAGCACATCCTGCATGCTCAAATCTCCAGCTGTCTGTAATCTAGATGAAGAACAGGCATGAAAAGTAATCTGTCTGTCTGCCGTCTCTCTCTGCTCTCTCTCTCTCACACACACACACACACACACACACACACACACACTGCTCTATCACACACACACACAAACACACACACACACTCTGCTCTCTCTCTCTCACACACACACACACACACTGCTCTCTCTCTCACACACACACACACAGACACACACTGCTCTTTCTCTCTCTCTCTCTCTCTCTCTCTCACACACACACACACACACACACATCTGCTCTATCACACACACACACACACACACACACACACACTGCTCTATCACACACACACACACATACACACAAACACACACACTCTGCTCTCTCTCTCACACACACACTGCTCTATCACACACAAACACACACACAAACACACACACTCTGTTCTCTCTCACACACACACACACACTCTGCTCTCTCTCTTCCCAACACACACACACACACACTCCACACACACACACAATGCTCTCTCTTCTCTCTCACACACACACACACACACACTGCTCTCTCACACACACACACACACACTGCTCTATCACACACAAACACACACACAAACACACACACACTCTGTTCTCTCTCACACACACACACACACTGCTCTATCACACACACACACACACACACACACTCTGCTCTCTCTCTCTCTCACACACACACACACAAACACACACTCTGCTCTCTTACACACACACACACACTGCTCTATCACACACACACAAACACACACACACACACTGCTCTCTCTCACACTGCTCTATCACACACACACACACACACACTCTGCTCTCTCTCTCTCTCACAAACACACTCTCACACACACACACACACTGCTCTCTCTCTCTCACACACACACACACACTGCTCTTCTCACACACACACACACACACACACACACACACACACACACACACACACACACACACTGCTCTCTCTCTCTCTCTCTCACACACACACACACACACACACACACACACACTCTGCTCTATCACACACACACACACACACACACACACTGCTCTATCACACACACACACACACATACACACAAACACACACACAAACACACACTCTGTTCTCTCTCTCACACACACACACACACACACTCTGGTCTCTCTCTCACACACACACACTCTGCTCTCTCACACTCTGGTCTCTCTCACACACACACACACTCTGGTCTCTCACACACACACAGACACACACTGCTCTCTCTCTCTCTCTCTCTCACACACACACACACACACACACACACACACTCTGCTCTATCACACACACACACACACACACACACACACACACACACACACACACACACTGCTCTATCACACACACACACACACATACACACAAACACACACACTCTGCTCTCTCTCTCACAAACACACTGCTCTATCACACACAAACACACACACAAACACACACACTCTGTTCTCTCTCACACACACACACACACACACACACACACTCTGTCTACACACACACACACACACACACACACACACACACACACTGCTCTATCACACACACACACACACACTGCTCTATCACACACACACACACACACTCTGCTCTCTCTCTCTCACACACACACACATACACACTGCTCTATCACACACACACACACACTCTGCTCTCTCTCTCTCTCACACACACACTCTGCTCTCTCTCTCTCACACTCTCTCGCCCTCCCCCCACACACACACACACACTGCTCTATCACACACACACAAACACACACACACACTGCTCTCTCTCACACACTGCTCTATCACACACACACACACACACACTGCTCTATCACACACACACACACACACACACACACACACACACTGCTCTCTCTCTCACACACACACTCTGCTCTCTCTCTCACACACACACACACACACACACACACACACACACACACTGCTCTCTCTCTCCACACACACACACACACACACACTGCTCTCTCTCCACAAACACACACACACACACACACTGCTCTCTCTTTCTCTCACACACACACACACACACACAAAAAAAAACTCTCTCTCACACACACACACACACACACACTCCACACCTGGTCCCTTCCTCACACACACACACACACACACACTGCTCTCTCTCTCACACACACACACACACAATTCTATCACACACACAACACACACACTCTGCTCTCTCTCTCTCTCACACACACACACACACACACACTGTTTGCTCTATCACACACAAACACACACACTCTGCTCTCTCTCTCTCACACACACACACACACACAAACACACACACACACACACTCTGCTCTCTCTCTCTCTCACACACACACACACACTCCTGTTCTCACACTCTGTCTCTCTCTCTCTCTCTCTCACACACACACACACACTGCTCTCTCACACTCTGGTCTCTCTCTCACACACACACACACTGCTCTCTCACACTCTGGTCTCTCTCTCACACACACACACAGTCTGCTCTCTCACACTCTGGTCTCTCTCACACACACACACACACAGTCTGCTCTCTCACACTCTGGTCTCTCTCACACACACACACACACACACACACACACACACACACACAGTCTGCTCTCTCACACTCTGCTCTCTCTCTCTCTCACACACACACACACACACACACACACACACACACACAGTCTGCTCTCTCACACTCTGCTTTCTCACACACACACACACACACACACACACACACACACACACACACACACACACACACACAGTCTGCTCTCTCACACTCTGCTCTCTCTCTCACACACACACACACACACACAGTCTGCTCTCTCACACTCTGCTTTCTCACACACACACACTCTTCTCTTTCATGAAATGAAAGTCATCTTCTCATCACACTGACTCTCAGCTCACTCTAGACACTCTGTCAAGGTAACTGCAACATTCTCCTTTTCTGCTAATGAGAAGAGAAAATATGATCAGACCACCTTTCTCTCTGTCTCTCTCTACCTCCACACATCTGTGTGTAATTATTCCTCAGAGACAGTCTTACCTGCTCTGGTGTTACTTCAGTCCCACACAGAGCCAACAGAAGAGTTAACTGCTGCTATCTCTCCTGTGTGTGAGTGTGTCTGTGTGTGTGAGAGTCTGCAGGAGATTGTATGTGTGTGAGTGTTTTGTGTAGATGCATTTGTGTGGGATGGGAATTAAGAAATTTCCAAATTCGTCATTTCTTATTGATTCCACAAACAATCTTGTTACTGTTGACACCAAAGAATTGATTCCAACCATATTATACCATATGATATCTGATATCTGATATATATATCTATACTATACAGTCTTATTCTGATATATGAGATTTTCATTTTTTCATTGCTTTTTTAATTACCTTTTTTCAAGAAAACCCTGTTGTGAATGTTTATGTTAATATTCTTCAGGTCAGTATGATTTGAGATCTATTTTGTCAAGTAAGCAGTACTTGGTGTTTATGTGTGATGTGTTCTGCCTGGGGACGAGTGTATTGCTATGCGGTTGCTAAGGTGTTTTTGGTGCTTGTCAGGCTTTGATATGCGTTTGCTTGCCCATATACAGCATCCAGTTTGGTCTTCTGCTGTTCTTTGCTGGATCTTTTTAAACAAACAGAGAGATGGATCGGTCTGTCTCATAGCAAAACTCTTTCTCTGTGGTAGTTGTGTTAACAGTTTGCTCAGAGGAATGATTTCTCCGAAAATGCTGGAATGAAAACCAGCTTTTCTGCTTTAGGCGTTAAAAATGAGATAAACAGAGCTGGAGAGTTTTCTAGTTTCTGTGCTGTGAGGAACAGAATCTGTGATATTGGAAAATCTAGATACTGAGTGACTCATCAAGACATTGATACAGATCAACAATCTGAAGAGCATTTGCCTCTGCAAAACACAAAAGAAGACGTTCTGAAGAGTGCTGGTAAACACAACAGTGGCACCTATTGACTTCCATTGTATGGACACAAAACCACATTTCTCAAAACATCTTTTGTGTTTCACAGAAGAAAAAGTCAAGTTTGGAATGACATGAGTGTGAGTAAATGATGAAAAAAATAGAATTTTTGGATAAACTGTCCCTTTAAACTCAGTCGGTCTATGCTGTTTTTTTATCAACAATTGTAAGAAGACAAATAAAAATAATAATTGCACACTTTATCCCCTGAAGTGTCAATTTATTCTCTGTTAATTACCTACAGGTTTTTATTTGTACATGTAAAATAATGTTGATTCTGCTCCCAAAACTCAACAGTCCTTACTATTCTAATTAAACGCTTCCCTAATTATTCAGACATTCAAATTGCCAGCAAATGTGTTTTACTCGGCACAATGTACTAATGTATATTTTTAATGAATGTTTCTTTCCCCAGCAAATGTGTTTTTTGCTTCTTGTCAGACTTTGATATGTTGTTTAGATGCTTTAAGGTGCTTTTATTGTATTAATACATTGTTCTGGGGAGCGGAGGTGATATTTCATCAACTGAGTAAAAATATTACATGCAATGTTACATGCAGTAAAAGCAGTGCTCCTTCTGTAGCACTAACAGTGCAGTACTGTATGGGTAACATGTTTAATACCTCAGTTTCTGTGTGAACATTAGTAATATTGTGATTGTTCCACTTATAAGCTGTTATTATTACCATTTTTAATATTAGCTGTTATTATTACCATTATTAATACACACTGTTGTTATTACCATTATTAATATTTGCTGTTATTATTAACATTATTAATATTTGCTGTTACTATTAACATTATTAATATTCGCATTAGTTTGAAATTGTGGATGTTCTCTCCAGAAAGAGTCAAAAACACAGCAGGATCAACAGCTATCATCAAACCACAGAAGAGATGAAAGCTGTATTGATTATCAATCTCTGCATCATGAGGTTTCTGTTATGATGATGAGTCCTGCAGCCTGTAGAGACGATATATGATATTGTGTGATCAGCTTTGACAGGCTGGAGTGAAGATCATTGCATGTGTGTGAAATATCGTTTATCTGGACACGTGAATGTGTCTCCTGTGAATAACTGAGGCACAACATTTCTGCACCACCCCTTAGAATACAAAACTGTGGACATTGTTCAGGTATGTTGAACTCTTGCAGTTGTTTGTTACATATCATTACATCATGTATTAAACACAGTAATTCTTGTGTTTTGTTTATTTTACAATTCACCACTTCTCATATTATTTTCATTTTTCCATCTTATTTTCTGTCATCCTTTCTTCAACGTTTGTCAAAATCAGCTGTCAGCGCAAGCTGTGATATGAATGAAAAGGTGGTTATTTTCCAGCACTGAAAACTCTAATGGGAACTTTAATTATATCTTGTGTCAATTTGCCCTCAGCAGCGATTGCAAGTGATCATTTGTTACTTCTGACTTTGACATGTTTCCAAATGTTTCTGGCAGTTGCCTTCAACATAAAAAGTAATTAGAAACAAAGGTTCTTCTATACTACACTTATATTTCTTTAATATTTTCGTACTTTAGCTACATCTGTGTATAGTGACATGAGGCAGTAAGCAACCATCTGCTGTAACACAAGTAACCACAAAGCGACATGCTAAAGATTACTTAATTAACTAAATAAAATTAACTTAATAAAATAACTTAAAACATCCTAGCATCATGTAGGTGAGTTTGGCAAAGGCAAGTAGCACATATTTTATTCTAGCAATGACTGTAGTAATTGGCGGTAACTATGGTTACCATGGTGAAATTGTGTGAGGGAAAGTAATGTCCTTCTGGTCTTTGCTGCTTGGCACTGGTGTTGTTATGAAATAGTGCTAATACACTACAAGATTTTCAATCACGTCTCCACTGAAGATTGTATACTATACACTCATCAGTGCTGTCCTGACACTAAACACATGTGAATGAGGACCAGCACTGCAGTTACAGATCTGAGATCTGTTACATCAGCTGCTAAGTACAGCACACTGCTGCTTTTATTGGCACTGAACATGTATCATATATCTACATGTATTAAATTAATGCTTGACATCCAATCAGCTTCACCTGGAGCTCCGGCATCAGTCTCAGAACATCACACTGCACCAGTATGAAGCTGGTACAGCAGAGAGCATGTCAGTGATTGGTAATAACTGTTGAGACAACACTGCTACATTCATGCAGATATTCAGACTGAGTGTATTCCTGCACCGTGCTTTTAAATCTTCTCACTAATTTCCTTGGTATTCCTTGTCTCCTTCTTAGATGTTTCTTCTGAGAAGACCCCAGTCATCCTCTAGAGTTCCAAAGTGATCTCAACAACATCTCAAACTGTGCTCAGGTTTGCCAAGAGACCAAAGAATGTCATGAAAAGATCTCAGTAAGAACTCAACACACGGGTGGGTAATGCTAGTAGAAAATTATGCATCACTTTTAACTTTGAGAGTAAGACATTTAAGAACAGCAATTGTTCTCTGTCAGTATCTCTTCATGACTAAACCACTCTTGCACTCTTGTCTCAAACTTTCATTTTATAAAATGTTCAGGAGACACAGAGAAACACATATGTGCTAATCACACTGAAAACTGCTGATGAGTGATCTATTAATCCTCTCACGTTGAGGCTGTGCTGACAGTAAACCTCAACAATGTCATGGAGAACACATCTGTTACCTGACTTCTGTCTCCTCCAGCTTCCTCTGCAACATCATATGACAACCCCATTTCTGCAGTAAAGAAGATGAGTCAGAAATGAGCCGGCCTTTATCATGTAATATAAAAGAGAACGAGAAGAGGCAGAGAAGGTCACGATGGACCACTGAAGGTCACATGTTGGGTGAGATCTGCTTCACTGTAATGACATCTGAGCTCTGAGCTTAATTGTGTCAGTGTGATATGACTTCACCTTTCAGATTCTGTCCCACTGCAGCTACTTCACAGGAAGTTTGAATGATACTGTAACAGAAGATCCAGAGATATCTGCTTCTTATCAGAATGTAAATCTTCCAATCCAATAAAATAAAACAGTGAAATGAAATGTGCTGATCATATTTAGCCTCAAATGAAGAGAAGGAAATAACAAACCATTTGGCTCCAGCAGATTCTCCTGTGATTAGGCAGCTCTCATTCTGCAGAACTTCACAATATGTTTGTTCTAGTTCTTGTGTTAATTATAGTCTGTCAGTGGTATATAGAGCTGCAGCATACGGCAGTGAGTTATCAGAAAACTCTAGTTCTTCTGTTAATTATAGTCTGTCAGTGGTATATAGAGCAGCAGCATACGGCAGTGAGTTATCAGAAAACTCTAGTTCTTCTGTTAATTATAGTCTGTCAGTGGTATATAGAGCTGCAGCATACGGCAGTGAGTTATCAGAAAACTCTAGTTCTTCTGTTAATTATAGTCTGTCAGTGGTATATAGAGCTGCAGCATACGGCAGTGAGTTATCAGAAAACTCTAGTTCTTCTGTTAATTATAGTCTGTCAGTGGTATATAGAGCTGCAGCATACGGCAGTGAGTTATCAGAAAACTCTAGTTCTTCTGTTAATTATAGTCTGTCAGTGGTATATAGAGCTGCAGCATACGGCAGTGAGTTATCAGAAAACTCTAGTTCTTCTGTTAATTATAGTCTGTCAGTGGTATATAGAGCTGCAGCATACGGCAGTGAGTTATCAGAAAACTCTAGTTCTTCTGTTAATTATAGTCTGTCAGTGGTATATAGAGCTGCAGCATACGGCAGTGAGTTATCAGAAAACTCTAGTTCTTCTGTTAATTATAGTCTGTCAGTGGTATATAGAGCTGCAGCATACGGCAGTGAGTTATCAGAAAACTCTAGTTCTTCTGTTAATTATAGTCTGTCAGTGGTATATAGAGCTGCAGCATACGGCAGTGAGTTATCAGAAAACTCTAGTTCTTC